>OY796881.1:56809287-57239903 GCA_963680785.1 Diplosoma virens | reverse complement strand
TACCAAAACAAAGTCTTAGTTTTTTTATCATTTATTAGGGTTTTGATTCACTTTTCGCTGTTACTAACCTTGCAGCTTTTGGGGATTTTCCAAAATTTAAAAGGTAATGAACAAAACTCGGCTAATAATGATTGAGAACCAACTATTGTTACTTAGCCTAATAAACCTTCTTTACAAAATATCTGTAAGTGTTACTTTGTAAAAAAGCATTCAAACTTTAAACGCCATTGCTTTTTATATAGGAAGTACTAATTTAAGCAAAACAAAAAAAACAGATTATCAAATCAGACATACGTAGATCTGTAGAATGAGTTTTTTGAAAATCCTCTCAATGTAAAATTGAAATTGCCAACCATTAATAAGTTATTTTTAGCAACTTGTAGAGATTTCTTAATACATTTCAATAATTAATTTTAGCAACTTGTAGAGATTTCTTAATTTTTTTATAAAGTTTAACTGAAAAGCACTCTGTAGCAAGTATTTTTTTAAATTAGTTTTTCTAAGTCTTTCTGGTGGTGTCTCAATATTTTTATAATTTTTAAATGCTACATCTATGCAACTATGTAAATTATGATTTAAGTAGAGCATTAAAAAGTACTATAATATCATTCTCAGCATAGTTAGGACAAAGCTTAAAGGCTTAAAGCAGTCTTTATATATTACAAAAAAGTTAACAATGGTAAACTTAGTTGAATTGATTTAACAAAAGCCAATTTAAACTTGAGATCATACAAAATGTGCTAATGAAGATATAGCAATTCTTTTTGTAACATGTTAGAAACTGTTAAAATAGTTTAAAATACATACACCACAGTGTTAACATGTTGCATTTGGCAAAATATCTTGAAAAAACGTAAAAGCTAAAGCACCATTAAGTAGATGTGTACAAACTGCAAAAAAGGAGTTTGTAATTCAGTTGCTAATCTTATATGACTGTTTAAGACCTATTTTTGTCTAAGAAAGTAAAGAAATAAAGGCCTTTTGCAAAATAAAGATTTGTATAAATGCATTAAAATTACATTGTTTTCTCTTAATATTGCAATTGCATATTAAGCTATTATGCAACATGCTTTAACAAAACATTACCAGATTTAACTTTGAAAAGTCTATTTAGCTGCAATGGTTAGTTTGGTATTATTTAAAATCAAATAAATTGAATAAAAATTTATCTTAACTGAACTTATTAATGGTTTAATTTACTTATATCTAATTTTTTGTGATTTCTTTCAGAATGTAATTTTTAATAGTAGTTAACAACACCTTAAAGTGAATGTACTTATTAAATATAGTTTAATAAAGGTTATTTGTAAGGATTTGATATACTGTTATAGCTGTCAAAAATAGCTTAGCATGACAACAACTATTGCTTTGACCACAAATGCATATCAAGGGTTTGGGTAAGGTTTTATGGTTAAAAAATCTAAGTAATTTATGCAATATGTTTGAGTGATTATTTTTTCAAATTCCAAGCTAAAAACATTACTAAAAACAAACTTGATAGTAAGCAAGGTTTGTGTTTGCAAAAAGAGATAATTATATTTTCTTTATATATCTTTTTAACTTGCAGGAAAACATTGAGGGGCATTTTACTAAGAGCAATTATTGGCTCTCTTCAAGAAGTCACCGTAAGCAGTTTTTTTCGGTGAAACTTATCCAGAATCTCCATTCAGCACCACAATGGAATAAAAAAGAAAACTAAGAGAAAAAGCTTTTCAAGAAGTGATAGTAACCACCGAGGATTTGGAGTTAGTTTCAGAAACAAAAATTGCATACAGTGACTTCTTGAAGAGACCCTAATTATATCTTATCAGCTTTTGAAGATGCCAAGATATTGCTGTTGGGTTGAAATTTTTTATTTGTTGTTTTTTAGCTATAGAGACATTATTGATTTAAGGCTGCTTGCTGGGATGCCAAGCAGAGTAATGTGCTTAAATTGCTTCTAATGATATAGCAAGATTATGCCAATAGCCAATAGCTATAGAATCTGAAATATAAGGGCTTACTTTGATGACTACAACAGTGAGTATTGTTTGAACAAATACCTTTTTAAAAAAAAGGAAAAGATGCCTAAAAACTTTCTATTTAAATATATGATTTGCGGTGCAGCACGGTGCAGTGTAAGTTTTTGGTAACAACTTTGTGGTGCAGTGTGGTGTCACAAATAAAAAATACTTGTGGGCTGCAGACACAAAATTTTGTATCCGTGACATCACTTGTTTAAGAGCAGTTCACCTCTTTATTTATTTCTATTTCTCTCATATTTCTTTTTTCTTTTTGGCCGCTTTACGCGTTATTTACAGTATAAATTACCGGTACTATGAAAAGAAGCTATTCATTTGATTATGCTCTTGACACTTTGCTTTCTGTGATTAGATTAATGAAGGGGAACAACTAAATCGGCAACCCAAGCAATAGCATTATGCAAAATAAGATTTGCTGAAAATTTAAATGTAAACTTTTCATAATTTGCACAGGGCAAGATTCTCCAAAAAAAGATTGCTACGCAGCACTGCACAGCCGCACGTGGCAGCGTACGCTGCGCAGTTGACATCACTAGACACGACTGCTAAGCAAGGTTGCCAGATCTCAGTGATAGAATAAAGCCAAAGGAGGGAATAAAAAAGCCAAACAATATTTTCATTCCATGTCAAACTTCCCTATTTTCGTCCCAAACTCATGGTGATCTCTAAAAAAAAGATCTGTTTTTAATCTTCATTTTTCTCCCAAACTCATTCATCCGGAAGCCATAAAAGAAAAAAGCCAAACAAAATTTTTGATGCCAACCACATTGAAAAAAGTCAGATTTTGCAAATTTGGCAAAAAAAGCCAAACTGAAATTCTGACCCCAAACCTGTTTAAAAAAAGCCAGATTTCTCAAATTTGGCGTCAAAAAAGTCAATCTGGCAACTCTGCCGCTAAGCAAAGGTATCAACGTTCCCAGTTTTTTTAGCATTATTATTGGGGTTAACGAATTAGGCGAAGCTAAAACTGTATTCGGAGATTGCTTAGATGTGTCAAAACCTTGGAGGTCTATTTTACCCCGACGGTCCGTCTTACCCCGTTTTACCCTAAATATTCACTTGTTAAGAATGGCAAAGAAATGAAAATATATTCATAAACTAGAAAAAAACACAATTATGGGTATATCCACCATTTTGGAAAAAAATCATTTTTTATAAATTTAAAATTGTATGCCTGCTCACTTGTTTTTTTTCCTTTTGCAAAACTTAATATGCTTACTAAATGTACAGTAGGCTATAACAAAAACATAAACTTGAAAAAAAAATCAATTGATATTAAATAGCCTAAAAGATTTTTACTGTTTAAAAAAAAGTGGCAAGGTAAAGATTGGTTTATTTACTTTTCAATTGCTTTGTTTTCATCCAACTCACTCATACTGTGGCTAAAAGACTTGGATATTTCAAAAATAGCGGCAATATTTTCGATTTCGCCTCGAGAAAACAACGGTTTGTCGCGATATGAAGATTGTTGCCAGAGACTTCCCTGTCTGTCGCTCTTCTCTTTAAAGTCATCCTCAGACTGAGGTGCTATTCCATTTCTATTCAATATTTAAGAAATTCAACTACACAAAAATTCTTCTTTATATTAATTTTTTGATCAGTTTAACACTAAAGTGTGGGCAACGAAACGATTTTGCGTAATTGTTGGTACAACAAAAAAGGGGAAATCAAAGTTGGGAGCGTGTTCGAGGGGTCAAAGCGCCCTGTTTATGATCAACATGGTCCCGGTTTAAAACTCACTCGCGCTATTCTGTTATGTCCTTCGGAAAGATATTTTACGGCACTTAACTTCCCCTGCTTGGTGGTCTTGCCAAGCAGTTCTAAATTAAAGTCATATCTCTATTAAATTACAAGCGGACAGCAATATTTTGGCATCTCCAGAAGCAGGTCGGGGTAGTTTCCTACCTTACTTATGAGCGCCTCCGTCACTTTCCTGCGAGTCCAGAGAATAAATACAGAGATAAAATAAAATGAAAACAATTGTAAGCCCCATACTGGAAGATTTGTTTGTCACTGGTCCGCAATGTCTGCCAAATCTTAAAAACATAAAAAAAGAGTATTTCCTGGAGTAGCAACAGAGTTCTGGGGCTTCATGGACGCCTAAGTGTCCTTAGCAACCTATTCAGGGGTCCACAAAATTTTTATATAAAATATAAATTGCTAATTAGATTTTACTTTGTCAAACAGCACTTCTAAGGTTGTAAAAACCTGCCAATTATAAGCGCATTAGGCCTACCTAAAACATTTTTCCAAAAGTCAAATAAAGCAGAAAAAAGTCATCAATTAAACTTTAGGCAACGACTTTTTTCTTTTTGTGTCTTCATTTAAATTTTAGAAAAAAACTAAATTTGGAATCCATAGAGTTTTGCAAAACTTGTTTAGAGTTTCATGTGTTCCAAGGAGTTTAAAACCTTGTGCTATAAGATATTTTTTGTTTAAAAAAGAAAAATTTGGTTTTGATAATTTTCAATTTTAGATTAATTTAAATAATTACATTTTGGTAAATAGAAGAGTGATCTCTTGAAAAGTTTTTCCTTTTGTTTCAGGCAGCACGGCTGTCACATACATGGTAGTGAGTGCACTTGCTAGCATAAATCCAACAAAAACAAATGGACCAGTTAAGGCCTGAAATAAGTTTTGTATTATTTGTATTATCCATAGTTAAATGAAAGTTAGCCGATACCAAGTTTAAATTATTCACTTTAGGCATATAGCAAAAGTTTGGCTAAAAATTCGAAATAAGCTTATGAAACCGTTTCTTTTTTTGTAGCGAGTCAACTGATTGAGCAAAGATCAAAAAATCTATTTCGTGTTTTACCGAATCTAAGTAAATATTTGAAAGGAGCTCACGCGGATAAAGCTAGCAGAAAAACTATAGCTTAAAGTATTTCCCCTTGCTTTTCCGCAAACGCTTTCAGTGTAAACCACATTTAAACATTGTGGTTACTGTTGATTAGTGCAGAATTTTGGTTTGGGAAAAAACGCAATACATGCCCCTATAAGCTTTATGGCTAAAAGTCTATATTTTTTAAAAATTTTGTTTGTGTAATTTTATTCAAAAAATGTTTATATTGTTGCTGTTGTTGCCCCTATTCAAGGATATCTTGGAGTAGCCATTACTTAACCTCTCAAAGAAGCCAATCTAGATTTCTTCTCTTGGATTATCTCAACGGCTTCCAAAGGCTTTTTCCGCAGACTAGTGGGGTGATGTTGTGTTTGTAATTTGATACAAAAAAGCAATTTGTGTCGCGTTTATGTGTTAAGCAAAGTGGTCATTGCACGTGTAAGTATCAGGGCATACTATATTTAGATAGCTTTGCAAGAATCGTAATTTGTTGGCTTTGAGCTGTGCCAGTAGTATAAGCATATAGTCAGGTAATGTTTGTTTTGATGAATAAATGTGATAGGGTATGGTGTTAGTAACTTTGCTATTTTTTCAAGAACTGAAATATTGTGCGGTGATGGTAGTGTGAATGTGTTTGCAGTTTTCTTAACATTCCTCAGATGTTATGTCTGGTTAAGAGATAATGATGTTAGTGTACTTGTTGTTATGAAAGATTATGGCTTTCATATTTCTGACTGGGCCTGAATGTTCATGAAGATCATCTAGAGCAAGGGTGGCCAAACTACGGCCCGCCAATACACTCAATCCAGCCCGCCGCTGACATTTGACAATTTTTTTGAACAGGCTCTTTTTTCACTACGATTACTGAAGCAAAGCGTGTTCTGTCCAGTAAGTGTGTTGTGACCAGCTACTGCTTGCAGAGGTGCTACATTTCTACAGGATATACTATAATCTAAGTGAAGACCTTTTTTTTTTTTTTAGAGATCACAACGATTCTGGGAGAAATATAGCGGAATTTGAAATCAAATCTAAGTGAAGACATTTTTTTTTTTTTTTAGAGATCACAACGATTCTGAGAGAAATACAGCGAAATTTGAAATCAAATCGAAGTAAAGACCTTTTTTTTGGAGATCGTTCTTGGCCCTCGGTCACTTTCACATTATCAATCTGGCCCTCCTGGAAAAAAGTTTGGACACCCCTGATCTAGAGGGTTTGCTTGTGTTTAGTCAGTTGTTTTAAGTATCGTAGCATGAAGTTTGAGATGGATGTCCATTCAAAGGCTACTGGTTTCCGTCGTGTAGGTGTCACGTGTTTCTATTTGGTGTGCAGCCAGTAGCGATTCGCAAAGCAATGTTCTGAAAAGTTTGAAGTTTCTTGATGTTGGCGTTTGATATTATAGGGCTCCATACAGTGTTTGCATTCCAAAAGAGAGCGTATGATTAGTTCCTCTTATTTACTTCATTCAATGATTTACATAACCGTTCCTGCACTGCACATTTTTCTTTTTTTTTATTATTATTATTTTTTTTTATTTTGTCATTTTTTTTTGGCTTGTCATTTTTTTGTGTCTTTTTTGTCTTTTTAAATAATAATATTTAGTTTGAATTAGGTAACGCGGCCGTGCTTCTTGTTTTTTCTCTTTCTTACCCCCTCTCTATACTTTCTGCATGTTTAACGTTCGTCGTTGTGTCGCGTTTCCTTTTCATGCTTTGCTTAATGTACATTGCATATACTTAAGTATTGTTACTAAGCGTGAATAAAATATCATCATCATCATCATGTTAGAAGTGAGTGCTTTCAAAATGTTAAGTGTTTGTTTTGCTATAGTAATAATGACGTTTATGTGTTGTAAAAATGTTAACTTTGGTCAATAGTAATTTCAAGAATTTTTATAAGTTTTTTGTAGTAGTGCTTCATTGTTTAATTTAAGTGATAAGGTTGTGCCCTATTCAGCTGGGTCTGCTTAGTGCTGGTCCACTCATTGATTTTGTAAAGATATAATTAAATGAGTTGTTTGGCCTAACGGTGCTTGGTTTAAGCTGCAGTGATTGTTATCTCATCGGCATATGTTGTGATTTGTATGTCTTTCAGGGAGAGTGGAATGTCAGAGGTGTTAAAGCTAAATAATGTTGGAGACAAAACTGTATTCTGAGCTTTGATCCTGCTGTTGATTCGTTTACGTTTTGAGAGTGTACCGTTGCATTGAGTGCATGCTAGTCGTTCTTTTACATAGTTTGCTATGAACTTGATGATACTGTTTGTTAGTGTGAGTTTGTATATAAGTTTGTATATCTTCGCTATATCAAACGGCAGGCTCATATTCAAAGCTATAGCTAGATTGCGTTGTGGAGCCCTTAGATTGTTAAAACGTCTTGTGATTTGGAGAATGTTTTTAGTTTAGCAAAGCAGTTTTTGTTAAAGTTTGTGTTAAGAGTATTCTTTATTTTATGTTGATAAAAAATTACTGAAATATTTTTTGTTATGTGTGATAATAGCGTTTTCTCTAGTGTTTTGGCAAGGGGTGATAATTGTAATATGGGTTGGTAGTTTGTGCCAAAGTTGTAGTTTTGGTTTGGTTTTGGAATGGGAATAATTGTGGAACGTTTTTAAAGCTATTGAATTGTATTAGTGTTAAGGACAATGTTGTACATGTTTGTGAGGTATCTAATAACAGATGTTTTAAGCGTCTGACATTCCTGCCATCAAGTCTACCGGGATTGTTGTTCGTGAATGTTTGAGATGGAACGTCGCACTTGTGGAGTGGTAAGTAGTATTTTGTCAGTGGGAAGGTTTCTAATTGTACAGTCTACGCGGTATATGCAATATCTCTATTGATTTTGTTTGTGCTATATAAAGTCATTTTGTGAATTTTTTATTAAAAGCTTTTGCTTTGTTTATGTTAGTGAAGGCAGTTTTAGTTCTGAAATGGATGCTGCTCTTCCGTATTGTGGCTGTTTCTTTTTTAGATAGTTTTGCTATGGTGCCCCAAAGGAAGTGTGAATTGTGTTTTTGATAAAGATGTTGTTTTAAGGTGTTTGTTTTATATTTATGTATTTGTTTAAAAAGATTTTTTGTGGCACAAAATTTTAAAATTGCCGGAAATGTCGCTATAGACGTGGCCATCTATATAAACAAAACTCTTGATAAAAGAGGGAGTAGCTTTGAAAAAAGCTCTTTAGAAAAACTTTTAACGTTTTCGTGTAGCACTCATTAGGAGAAATCGCTACAATGGGTAAAGAACTGAAAATTCGAAATTTTATTGCATAAGATATCGTCGTTTCGCCGAGTAAGAAATTATACAAAAGCGCAGTTAATTTAAAAGCACCGCCGCCAAGCGGTTGAAAAGTAAAAATTTTATCGTTTCGTCGAGTTAGAAATAGAACAATTTTTCATTGGAGGGAATTTGGATATTTAACTTGGCAAAATTACAGTTGTAATTTGAAGTCTGAAAAAAAAAAAATTAAAACCAATATAGATAATAATTATGTTGATAATAATTTAAGTCTGTAAATGAACGCTTTATGACGGCACAATGCAGGTTTGCTAGAGGTTATGTGGATGGATTTTTTCAAAGCTACTCCCTCTTTTATCAAGAGTTTTGTCTATATAGATGGCCACGTCTATAGCAACATTTTAGGCAAATGTATTTGTTTGTTTATGTGATTGTTTATAAGAAATGATTTGTGGATCTGATGTATTTTGTTAGCAAATTTAATTAAGGTGATGGATATGCTTGTAAACATGCACGAGTAAGTGAGTGTGATTTGGATTATTGTGATTTCCTTTAGGGATGAAATGTTCGTCGGCATTCGGTATAGCCCAGACAAAATGTTTTATTTGCCTCATGTACATTTGTGGTGTAGGAGACGAGATCTTCAACAAGTTATTTAAACAATGCCCAGTTGGCTTTTAGGTAGTTTGTTATTGTTTTAGTAAAATTGGAAAAAGTTGTTTTGATGTTGCGATCTATGCTGAGGGCGGTGAGTAAAGGTAAATAATCGGATCTGAGAAAATAGATGGTCTGCCAGCTAGTAAAATCATGCAAATTTGCTAAAGCAGTGTTGACGTCTGGTGAAGTAGGCTGTTGTGTTTGATTGGGTAGTAGAGTGTTTTTAGTTTAGTGTGATGAGATTAGAATAGAGCAGGATGTCTTCAAACAGTTTTCCTTTTTAGTCTTCGTTTAGCAAATTTAGCCTAACACAATGGCGAGTAAGTACTGATGTCTGCTATAATGATTGTGTTTAAAAAAAATTGTCTTGGTTTTGAATGTGCTGGATATAATCAATTCTTCTTCTGTTTTTAATAACTGGCTAGAATATTTGGGCGGAATGTACATGTTTTGAATACGTAATTATTGTGATGTAGAAAGATCGATTTTGATGATTTGCAGTTAAATGGTAAAGTGTTTGATGTATTAAGTTATGAAAAACTGATGATGTTGTTTCGATTATAGTTCAAGAGGCCTACTCCTTGTTTGTAAATGCGATCTGTTTCGATAGGTGTGAAGTGAGAAATTTTTGGTGTTTTGTAGGATTGATTGAGTTTTGAATCTTGTGTCAGCAGTATGGTCGAGTGGTTAGAGCGCCGTGATTGTAATTGACATAGTCTCGAAAGAGCGCGGTGATTGCGATTCAAAACCTGCTCACACCATTCTGTTATGTCCTTGGGAAAGACACTTAATGAAACTTTTCCTTGCTTGTGGTCTTGGCAAGCAGTTCTAAATTTCAGCCATAATTCTATGTGAAACAAAAAAATCAAAGTAAAAAATTTCAACCAAACAGAAATACTGTATCTTTGCATCTCCGGAAGCAGGTCGGGGTAATCGCTTATCCTATGCACAGCGTCTACGACGCTTTCCGGCGAATCAGGAGCATAAATATAGAGATAAAAAGTTTTATTTTTATGACGTCTGTTTCTGTACCTTCAATTAGTAGTTGTATTTCATTTATTTTCTTGCGGATACTATTTGCATTCAGTTGCAAGACTTTAAGCGTTCTTTGGGGATGTTGTGTTTGTTTTTATTCTGTGGTTAAAAGTGCTGTGAAGTGTGCAGCACCATGAGTTGCTGCAGTCCTTTGTTGTGATTTGGAAACATTTTAAATGCATGCAGTGTTTTGTGTAGTTACATAAAACATATGTTTGAGACAAATGTCACAAACCCAGTTGTTTGATTGTGGTCCGGTGCTTGGGTGTATGTTGTCCCCAAGAAGCAACAATCTGATTATACAATTTGTAATTAAACTGAAAAATTGACTTTACCCAGAAGCCACGGAGTTAATCTTTTCCATACCAGATAAAGCAAAGGCTCCACCAAATAAAGGTCAGACATGAAGCAGATATGGTAGTAGTTGAGAATCAATCACTACAGTCTTAGTATAAAATTTGTAGTGATTGTTAAAATCAGCCACCAGTTTCCTAACCTCGACATGGCTGACTTATTTGAGAAAGTACGTTTTAAATAGATATTTCCGCCAAGTACTTGAACGCGGACCATTTTAATATGCGCGACGCCCGAGGCATGATAAAAAACATTCTGAGCAAAGTGTCATGATTTTAAACAAGTGGTTTGTGGTACAGATAGTGATGACTTTGTATCGTAACCCTGGAGCGAGGGAGGTTTGTATAAAATATTTCCCTTTTCTTGGACTGCTTGCTTGCCACAGCCGACATCCTTACAGCGAGGGAGGTTCATATGAAGATTTCCCTTTTCCTGGACTGCTTGGTTGCCACAGCTTTTGAGCACAGTCTTCCAAGGTTTAAAATTTTTACCTTGTGAACTACGTTTTTTTTGCTCTCTATCTGCAAACCTTTTTAGGATGGGTATCCCTCATCAAAAGAGATAAAATCTCTGACCAATACAGCTTGCAGGTCATTGAGACACGCAAACTTTCCCACCACGGTAAGATAGTAATTTAGAGGAAAATCTGTTTCTACTAATCAATTTTGTTGTTGAGTAATTTTTTTCGATTCAGAAGTTGCTTCTATTTTCTAGCCAAACGCACATATAAAAAAAACCATAACAATGCAAATTGTATATAAAATTTTGAAAAACAGCAGTTGAATATAAAAAAAAAGAAGGTTAGTCTTACAGCAACAGCAGGAAAAGTGAGTCCAACAAGAAAGTTTCCTCCCCAGTTAAATAGACAAGAAACCGTCAATGCGGGGGGGCGGGCTGCTTGTCGAAAGAGCTCGGCGCTCAAGATCCATGGAATCGGACCTATTTTTAATAAAAAAATTAACAATGGACACTTATCCGGTCTGTCAGTAAAAGTTTAAAAAAAGTTTGGCAAATCTTGATATAGCGTACATAGATAAACAATTACAAATTAACATAATTTTTAAAATGCTCAGTAAGTTTTTTTAAGTCGACAAAAATTTTTAAAGGAGATGTTTCATCAAAACAATAAATGCAAAAAATGACGGAAGAATCGAGAGCATTTATTGGCGTTCGGTGTAACACCATCCCAAGAACGACAAGGTCGCTTTGTACGGTACAAAACCAAAAACGAATTTATATTTAATTAGTTTTTTTACTAGCGTTTTATTGGTATTTTAATAGATATTTTAATAGATAGCGTTGGATTAGCATTTGATAAATTAAAGCGCATTGTAGCAAATTTTCAATGTAACCGTGGGGTTCAGAAATGTTTTTAAGAATGTCCAAAATTTTTTAGTCTTATCAACAATCTACTTGCATTTATAAGCAAAATAATTCAACAGTCGAACAATAGGCTTACCACAAATATAATTCCAATAATACATAGAGTCATAGACAGTCAAGCCGACTTTAATAGCATTTCACTACAGGTTAAATCTCTTCTGTTAGAATTTCACAAAAAGGAAGCATGTGACATTAGGGATATAACTTTTTCCAGTTTTCTAACCCTGTCTCATTTTTCAATGAACAATATTGAAATAAACTAAAAAATACTATTTTTGCGTAAATCGGTCTAAAAAACTTCGCGCATCAATTAAGTTCTTTACTAAAACAAATTACAATCATTAAGAATGTTTCGTAAAAAATTTTTTTGGCAAAAAATGAAAAAAAAACTTATTTTCATTAAATAATTTTCAAACTCATTAAAAATGGTTGGTAGCAACAAATTTGCTGCTTAGATACTTTTTTGATCGGCTATTTTTAATAATTTTCTGCTTTTTTTAACTGCTCTCTCCGCAATTATGTTTGTTCTCGGGATATTAATTTTTGAAGACTCCTGATTATAAAATTTCAAAAATGTTGACATTGCTTTTGGGCAATTTTGTGACTTAATTGCATCATGAAGTCATTCATACATACTTGTATCATAGAGCTGATTGTGGAACCAAAACTTGGACCAGTCTTTCGAAATGAATTGGCAAATGTTTTCCAATCGATTTCTAGAATTCGGTATGAGAAAGTAAGCCATTAGAGCATATGAATCACAAGAGTTCCACCTGGCGTTGTGAAGAGCTGGAAGGTTTTTCCATTAAATTTTTGGCCATTTACAAGTCTCTTTATTTAATTTAAATGCTTCACAAAGCTGATATAAAAACCTAAAATCATCTCTCCAACCAGGGTTTTCATTCAATAACAGTTCAGAATCGTGCTCGTAGTTAGCTTTCAAAACTTTATAATTGTTGCTGATTTCATTTATGAAATCGTATGGCAATTGAGGGCTTCTGGTTGAACTGCCTAATTGAAAATCC
The DNA here is from genome assembly GCA_963680785.1 of Diplosoma virens. Lineage (NCBI taxonomy): Eukaryota > Metazoa > Chordata > Ascidiacea > Aplousobranchia > Didemnidae > Diplosoma > Diplosoma virens. The sequence goes on along the minus strand of OY796881.1, from coordinate 57,227,351 downwards.
ATTATATGCCTTAAAACGAGATCGAGAATATGGTGCTGACATGCAATGAACTGAGGTTTTTCATATCCTTTTTCACTCATGGCTTTCTGAAACTTCACTACAACTCCATTTTCTTTGCCAGTATTGACTGCCGTGGTGTCGCATATTATCATTTTAATGCTCTTCCAGGCATCATATTTGTCCATTAAAGTTTTGATTTCTTCGAAAATAGCTCTAGAAGAACCATTTTTGCAGGTAAGAATTCCCAAATTTATTATCCTATTTTCATTTTAAAGACACACAACTTGATATTTCGTTTTCAATATAACTTTTTCATCAAAATGAAGGCAAAATGTTTCACTTTGTAAAATTGCTTTGATATTAACTTTTTTACGCTCTGCCTCTTTGATATGTTTCCAAACACCAACCTGAGTCGGTGAAGCTATATCAACAACATCTTCTTTAAGCGACTTACATACGATTGTTGCCTTCTTTGTTGATAAAGAGTGCTTGCTTACGAGCCTAGCCGTAGACGCCGCTAAACTGTACTTGCTGAATTTTTTCTCCACTGGTTTGAAATCATCATCGCTTTCATAGTCAATATTATCAGAGATCACATCATTTTCTTCGTTTATTTCAAAACTTAGAGGAGTTGAATGAGAGCCAGAGGTACTTGGTTGACTTTGAATGAACTTTCGTTTTGGAGGATGAATTGAATTCAAATCTGCTTCTTTTCTGGTGCTTTACCCAATTCGACCTGACGTTTGAATCTGCGTGGTGCAAAGTTTCTTATCTTCTGAACATAGCCAATTACCATCTACTTTAGTTATGTCAAAAACACCTTTCAATTCCTTTTCTACTTGCTATATTTTTTATAAAGATCAACAACACTTTTATAAAGATTGCTTTAGACTGGACTTGCTGGTGTGATACAATGGGAAAGTTTAAAGATTTCCATAAATTTGTCAAGGTTGGAGATTCTTAGCAATCATCTTTAATTATTCTGATAATTTTATTTTTTTTTGGATCAAATAATTCAAGATAACAACCCATAATATGTTTTTTTGTCGGCATTTTGCATAAGTCAGATAAACTTACTGTTACCAACGGAAGGTCTGGTCTTCTTTTCACAGAGTACGTTTTGGGTAAGCTTTTACTGTTAATTTTTTGATTCATGTAAAAAAAGACAATAAAATTTATGGCTCTGAAACAAAGATGAAAAGTATTTGTAAATTGGCATGATAGTTTTGCGAATTTCAAATGTAATATATAAAGAAACAAGGTCAATTCTGTCAAATATCGTATAAAAAGAAAAAACTAATTTTTAAAATAAGCATATAAAAGAAGCTTACTTGTTCCCGGAGCGAAAAAAAAAGAAAAAATTTGAGCAAAAGTAGCATTTTCAGGCATATTTCATTAAGCAATGCGCGTGGACTTTTTTGCGCAAAAAGCAAAAAAAATACCTTTTTAGGCTCTACACAAAAAGTTTCATCCAATAAAGTAACAGGCTTTTTTGATTTGAAAAAAATGTTTAAAAAGTTATATCCCTAATGTGACATGTATTCATGGGAGCATGGTCGATAAAGAAACATCAAGTACATAACTTGCTCGTGCAATGACAATCGAAGTTTTAAAAAAAAAGCAAAAAATCATGCAATAATTAATATGGCTCTGGTACTGAAATGTTGCAACGCAAGTGTTCATAAAAAAATTACCAGTTTCAAAATCACTCACCCGGTCCGATTGCAAACGAAATCATGTATCCAAACAAGCACACAATGCTTAGATATGAAATCCATATTTTTTCTTTATACTGTAAAGAATTAGTCTGAGTTGCCACAAGTTCAAAACGTTTGTATTTTTTTAGCAATAAAAATTTATTGGTTGCAAGGTCGGGGCAATTGCCTGCACTATGTATAGTGCTTCAGTCGCTTTCCTGCTAGTTAAGACAAACATACAAATGACATAAAATGAAATAAAGAAAATAAAGTTTTTTAATGAAAAATTAGAAAATTAAAACTTGAGTTTAATTGATTCGTTGTTTGGTAAAGAAGTATTACTTGCTTTAAAACAAATAGAAAGAATCACTTTTATTTAGAAGCCGTTACGCAACATGCGTCACGTCAATGCTGTGATGCTTTTGTCATAAACTATATTTTGTCTGTTGATTTTTATAGCATTAAAAAACTGATAAGTCCAAAGCGTTCAGCCTTTAGTTGAAGTTCAAACTATTTCGAGAAAGCTCTGAATAACGCCAGCTTTTATACCAACGGCCCGCCATGTTGTTCTAGGCGGATCGCATCTTATTCGGCCCAGATGGTAGGTGCTTTCACGCAGCCTGGGCCGTGAGTAAGTCTGCTCATTGATTTTAAAATGACAGACCGAAACCGAACCTACCAAAACGGAAGGGTATCCACCCATTCCGATGTTCAGTGTGGGTCTGTTAATCGGCAAACGTCCTTTTCAGGACGGGGCAATGTCAGGATAAAACTGCCCTTTTCAGGGCACATTGCCAACAAGTTCCGAAGACCCACTATTCTTCAGCTGAACATCGAAGGCCTCACTGCAAGCAAGATGAATGTTCTTCATCACCTCGCTATGCAGTCTGAGGCACTCGTCATCCTACTGCAGGAGACCCACTGCACTGATGCAGAGAAGTTGGTGCTACCAAACTACCAACTAGCTGTGTCTTCTTTAAGCAGGAAGCATGGCCTTGCCGCGTTTGTCCACGAGCGACTGAGATACACGCTTTTGGACCAATCTCCACCGACATCGGAGATCGAGTGGTTGTGTGTGGACGTTGATGGCTATAAAATAGTCAACGTCTACAAACCACCACCAACGCGATTGCGAACCCTGGATTTCCCAGTGTTTCCTCACCCCTGTCTATACGCTGGCGATTTTAACTGTCGTCATGCTGACTGGGGTTATGATGACAACAGTCCGGATGGTGAGTGCTTGGCTATCTGGGCAAGTATTAATTGTCTTGCCCTCCTATATAATGACAAGGACGCCGCCAGTTTTTATTCCGGCCGCTGGAACACTGGCACCAATCCAGATCTAGCTTTCGCTAGCGTAGGTCCAAACAGTCGCTTACCGGATAGACGTGTCCTTGAGAAGTTTCCCAGGTCACAACATCGACCCTCGCTTATTACACCACCAAGGTTTGCTATGGCAGTGCCAAGCATGCCTGTTAAGCGATGGAACTTCCGCAAGGCCAATTGGAGTCATTACATTGCTTTGACGAATAAATTCGCAAAGACTTTGTTGCCGCCTGATTCACTTGATGTGGATGCGGCTTACCAGGACTTCTGTAACACCATTAAGAAAGCAGCCAAGAAGACTATCCCACGCGGGTATCGAAACAACTATATTCCGTGTTGGGATGCAGAGTGTGAATCCCTCTATAAAACCTTTCTGCAGTCTCCTCAGGGAGACGACTCAAGTTTGGCTGCTACAACTCTGCTTGCCAAGCTTGACAGAAAACGGAGGGATCGATGGTCCGAAGCAGTTCGGAGCATTGACTTCTCACACTCTAGTCGAAAAGCGTGGAGTATTTTGAACAACCTTACTGGTAGATCACGACACTCTCCTCGTCACTGTTCCGTTTCAGCCGATGCTATTGCATCTCAGCTGGTTAGAAATGAGAAATACGAGGCTGTTGACCGCAAGTCATCTCGACTTGTCTTTCAAGAAGTGTCTGACCTTTGGAGGGCCACAACACCAGACGCAGTAAATATCTCTGACAATTTCTCACAGAGAGAATTTGCTGCTGCCCTTCAACATTTAAAACCAGGTAAAGCTCCGGGTCCTGATTCCATCTGCCCCGAGCTTATACTCCATGCTGGAGCTGCTTTGAAGTCCTGGTTACGTGACTTCCTCTCTTCCTGTTTGCGCCGACTCAAAATTCCCAAGATCTGGACAAGAGCGCTTGTGGTCGCGAGCCCAAAACCAGCAAAGCCCGTGGGGGACCCAAAGAGTTATCGACCGATATCTCTGCTCTGTGTCCCCTACAAGATCCTCGAGAGGCTTATCTACGCCCGCGTTGAACCATTAATCGATCCACTGCTCCCTAAAGAGCAGGCTGGGTTCCGACGCGGGAAGTCAACCGTAGATCAAGTTGTTCTGCTAACCCAGAACATCGAGGATTCTTTCGAGGCTAAAAAGAAGGCCGGTGCCGTATTTATCGATCTGACAGCTGCTTATGACACTGTCTGGCACCGTGGCCTTACCTGCAAGCTGCTGAGACTACTTCCAGATAAGCACATGGTCAAAATGATCATGGAGCTTGTCCGAAATCGAAGTTTCACCCTTACCACCGGTGACAGCAAGCAAAGCAGGCTACGCCGTCTTAAAAACGGCGTTCCTCAGGGATCGGTCTTGGCTCCCCTCCTATTTAACATCTATACGTACGATCTTCCTTCCATGATTTCCAGAAAGTTTGCTTATGCTGATGATTTAGCATTGTTGCACTCTTCTGGAAACTGCAAGGACTTGGAGGGGACCTTAAGCCAAGACATGTCCACACTGTCAGCGTATCTCCAGACTTGGAGGTTGAAGCTCAGTCACACTAAGACGGTGACGACAGCCTTTCACTTAAATAACCGAGAGGCCAAACGTGAGCTAAAGGTCTACAACAATAGTAGACTTTTACCGTTCTGTCCAACCCCTACATACCTTGGGGTAAAACTGGACAGATCGCTCACGTTTCGTCACCATTTAGTGGCATTGCGCAAAAAAACTATCCTCGCGCGTCACACTGTTGAGGCGACTCGTGGGCTCGAGATGGGGTGCTGGTGCTAAAACACTACGCATAGCCACCTTGTCTCTAGTCTACTCAACAGTTGAGTACTGTGCGCCAGTCTGGTGTCGCAGTGCTCACACTCGCCTCATTGACAGTGTCTTGAATGACGCCTTGCGCATAGTTACTGGATGCCTGCGTCCCACTCCAACGGACCACCTACCTGTACTTTCAGGCATCCAGCCAGCTGAGCTTCGCCGAATGGGAGCGACACTCTCCTTGGCTTACCGTGGATCTCTGGACCCCGATCATATTTTGCATGGTCTGTTAAATGGGTCCTCAGATACTGGCCAAGTGAGACTAAGATCCAGACGCCCGTTTGTGCCAGGTGCGCGGAATCTCTTGGACAATCTTGCCAGACTTGGCATCCGCGCCTCTGAATGGACAAATCACAAATGGAACGCGGAGTACTGTGAAAATGCTTCCAGGCCCCGTGCTTTTGTGCCCGGGACCAGTGTCAGGCCTGTTGGGATGGACTTACCCCGAGCAGCTTGGGTTAAGCTCAACCGCCTGCGGACTGGTGTTGGGCGATTCCATTCGTCCATGCACAAATGGGGTCTCGCTCCTTCACCGAATTGCGAGTGTGGCGCCTCAGAGCAAACCGCAGACCATGTACTAACAATGTGCCCCATACATCGGGCACCACATGGAGCACGCGGTCTGACGGTTTTGGATGACGAAACTCGATGCTGGCTTAATAACATCACTGCCAGCATCTGATCCAGGCAGTGCAGCAGTCTGGGGTAGTAAAAGGATAAACCCTCGGCCCCAGTTTTGTTTGTGTCTGGCCTGGAGTGGATGCCCTTCAAACGATGACGACGACGACGACGACGGCGTCTTATTCGGCTTCTACAGAAATTGGATAATATAAATTAGAGTTAGAGCCGGTTTAGATAATCGAGCAATGACTGGCAAAAAATTTTAAAATAACTAGACACCGCAATCTTTTGTGTGGTTCACATCAAAATGTAAATAATTTTTATGCTCTATAAGTCTACTCTATGAAGTAATTTTCGTGCTCCATGCGCTCAGATATAAGGAAGACTTTGAAAATACTTTGGAAGAGTAAGTTTTTACAGCCCTCGTAATAGATATCACAACCGCTAAATTTAAGTTTGCATCAATCTCGCTGTCAGAAGACTAAATTGAAAAAAAGCAGGCTCTTTAGTAAAGTAATGAGATGATGTATTATGTTTTATTTTTAATTTTCAGCTTCAATCCCTAATTCAGTTTTTCTATAAATTGTTGTAGACATGCGTGACGTGGATTGCATCAAATCTAATATTTGAATACTTTTGGTTCTGAAAAAACTGATGCGGCCAGCGGCAAAGTTAAAAACTTTGTATGTGGCCTGGCAATAAAAAAAGAGTTGCACATCCTCGTTTTACACCTATCACAAGTCGTTGATGAATTTTGTTGATTTTGTATGATTCAGAATCGCTAGATAACAACTAGGAAGCACATTTTAACTGCTCGTTGTACCCTAGAAAAGATATGTCGTTACATTTTTTTTTACTTTTATAGTCTTATGCTTGAGAGTGTTAAGAAGGAGTTTTAAATTGTACTCATTCCTTCATCATAAAACTACAAATAATTTGACCCTTTCAGCGTTAACGTTAAAACCAAATCGAGTAATTGCGAAACACACCTTTTAAATATAACATAAAAAGAAGTACAAAGCATTGCTTTAATATTCTACTAGCATTTTCACTAGCTGTCACCTTGTTGGCAAACTTTAAAACTAAGGCCATTGCCATGCACCATCCTGCCATGGTTCCGAAACCCCACTGAAGCAATGGTCTTCTTCCGAATTTTTCAATCACAAAGGCCTGATATAAAAAATATTTATATGAATACAAAGCAGAGCAAATCCTGTATAGTTTTCACTAACATCAATCAAAATGATACTGAATCAGCCTTAGCCACCATTATGTACTATAATAAAAGTAATACAAACCGTGATATAAATTAATAAAAAAAACTCACAATTTAAATACAAAATAAAGGAATGCGATTTGACGAATATAGCAACCTACCGTAACAACAACCATAATTGCAAATGTTGCTCCTATGCTAATGGAAGCCAAATCTTGGGGCAACCCATTCTGAATTCCCGCTTGTTCAAAGATAGAATTTGAGTAAAAAAATATCTGAAAAAGAAAAAGGTATTATCAATTTTTCATTAGCTTATGTGCACTGAAACGTAAGTTTGATTCGGGAGCTTATTTTGTAAAAGTAAATTTATTTTTTTTATTTTATTTAATACCCATTTACTTAAATTAGAAATCAACTACCAGCCATATTAAAATAAAAATATCAAACTTAAGTACATTTACATTAAGTACTTAACTAAAAATATCAACTCATTTTAATCAAAAATATTTCAAAGTGCAATAAAATTTTTGTAAAAATAAGTCTATAACTGTAGAGCAAACTAATTAATTTATTATATATTTAAGATGTATTGGCTACGTTATGTATAGGTTGTGAATTGAGTACGTCCATAGAGGCTGTGACGGAGTCGCAAAACTGCCTCGTCCTTACAGCTCCGCACAAACGCGCTTCACGACCAGCACCAGACTTTACGGTTTTATTTTATTAAAACAAAGTAATGCTGGAGACGCTAGTCGGAAACGGTTTTCTAAACAAATATTACATTAACTTCAACGCGTAAACACAATCCACACACTCGCCGTTGCGGACGAGCAAAGAGAATCGACAATATGAATACCAAACTGCTACCAAATGTAGCCAATGTCCAAGGGGACTAATAATTATTAACAGTTAATTCAAATATAAAGTAAGGAATAAAAAATGGATCTCTCATCGATCACAAAGCTTCTCTCCAAATAAAATGGTAAGCAACACTTGCCCAATCCAACGTGGCATCACTCGAGGCCAAACAACCGCGCCAGAGCGCACAAAAAGGTAGCGCTGATTATTATTCAACGCAAGAAAAGGCGCGTTTGTTCGAATCTCGTAACCAATACCTACGTCACAAATATTTACGCGTACGACGTAACACTCCCCCCACGAGGATGTCAATCCGACACATTAAAGAAACAAAAAATATAAAACAAGCTCATCAAAAAACATAATAGTTACGAATCAAATAAATCGATATAGAACGTTACTTACAGGCATTAAGAAAATGAAGTATTAGAGCAAAACAAAGAATAACAATAACAAAATTGCTGTTATCATTTTTAGTTATTCGAGCTTGTTACCCGTTTCCTTATCAAACCCTAGAATCAAACAAAGTTTAGCTATAGGCCGCGTAATCACGGAGCTAGGGGTTTTAACACTAACCGTGCAAACTACACCTAATTTATCAGGAAACGCTTTAACTACTCTACCCAGGACTCACTTCGACCTTTGCTGCATATCTTCAACAATCAAAACAATGTCATTTAATTGCAAATTCTTGTTTTTCTGGAACCATTTTTGCCTCCGCGAAAGGTTAGATAAAATTCCTTTATCCAACGACACCAGAAGATTGAAGTACAGGATTCTAGATTTAACTACCTTTGCATCTGTTCATTTAATCTCACAGCTAAAACAGCTGCGATCAATTCTAATCGGGGGATTGAAATGACCTTAATTGGGGACACGCGCGACTTGCCAATTAAAAATGAACACGCCACATTATCACTTTCATCAATTAATCGCAGATAAAAGCACGCTCCATAAGCAAAGGAGGAAGCATAGAAATTATGTATTTTAGCATTTTTTAATTTTATCAGTTCTTGAGTTTTAAAAAAACGAGGAACAGACGCTTCATTCAGCCGAAAAAGAAGTGACAACCAACTAGACCACTTTTCTGACCTCAGAACTAGTAATCTTTCCATCCCATTCCGCCTTTCGTCTAATAAGACCCTGCAAGAACACTTTGGTTTCTAAGACAACTGGAGATACAAAACCAAGTGGGTCGTACAAGCTTGCTATGGTGGACAGTAGGCCACGCTTTGTAAAGGAGTTATGAAGAAGTTTGATAAAAAACGTAAATTGGTCTTCTTTTATGTCCCAATTTACACCCAAAACTCGCTCGTGCGAACTTACATCAAAAGAATAATTATTTACTAACGTGGCACATTCACTATCAGGAATGGCCTTTATAACCTGCTCATTGTTTGACAGCCACTTTCTTAAATGAAAACTACGCCTTCTAAGTAGTTCACATAATGACTTTTGAGCGGAAATCGCTTCTTCTACTGATGAAACCGAGAATAGAAAATCGTCCACATGAAAGTTGTTGCATACAATTTCCAGTATACTTGAATTGTAAAGATGTTCAAAGTTTAATGCAGTTTGTCGCAGGCAAAAGTTGGGGCAACTAGGTGAAGATTTTGCACCAAAAATGTATACTAACATTTGATAGGAAGCTGGAGTTTCCTCTATACATCCGTTTGACCACCAGAAAAACGTTTAAGACATTAGCATGCTCAGATTTCACAAATACTTGATGAAACATTACCTCTACATTGCGTACAAGTGCAATACGGTCTTTCGAAATCCTGTCAGGACCCCAATTACACTGTTCATTAAGTCGGGCCCTCGCATTAAGTTATTGTTCAAAGATACGTTACTGAATCTAACTGCACAGTCAAACACAACTCTCACTTTATTAGGTTTATTAGGATTAACCACCGGGTGATGAAGCAAGTATCATTTAGTAGCCACGTTAAAACTTAATTCTTGACTTGTTTGTTTTCTAGCGAACCCTTTTTCTAGATAACCGTTTATTACGTCAATATACTTGGCTTTTAGATGAGGATTGCTTAGAAACCTATGCTTTAAAGTTGCGAGCCTGTGCTTTGCTATCGCATGGTTGGTAAGACTAACTTCAGAGTGTCCCCAAAGTAATGGGAGTTGATAATGTCCTTTGTGTATAGTAATCGAATCTTGCATTAAATGCAAAGCCGCACGATCTTTCTTAGAGTTCAAGGTATCTAAAACAGTTGTGCCCTTTAAAAATTCTGAATCCCATTAGCTTTCAATAAGTTGATACGCTGCGTCATCTGTCTTACTTGAAAAATGAACTTTGCAATTCGTAGAATGAGATGGTGATAGAGAAGGCCCGAGCAAGGAACAGCCCAGGGATGTATAAATAGCTGACGGAGTACCACGCGGTCTTTTGCGAAATTTGCTAGTACAAAATAGCTCTGGCACATCTACTCCAATTAATAAACCGACCTCAGCGTTAGACAAAGTGTCAAGCTTTATTCCTTTTAGATAAGTTCCAAAGTTTTTCTTCGCATCAGAACAAGATTAGGTCAAACTGATATCTCATTAATTGAGAAAATATTAGATATGACGTAATACATCTCTCCATCCAAACCAGAAACTTTAAGTTCACAAGATATGCTGTCGTATGCTTTAATCGTACCTGCTAAGGTCTACAAACAAATCTTTTCGGATCGACCAATAATTTCTAATGACTGAATAAAGGTCTTGTCACAAAATGTGTGAGTAGATCCTTGGTCCAAGAACGCATACGTTAAAACTTCCTTTTTTTTATACCTTACCCTAACTGGAACTAAACAAAGGTATACATTTGCATCAGAATCGGTGGCCTTTAAAACTGTAGAAAGCACAATAGTGTTTTTTAGGGAATCATCAGTATTAAGATTGCTGACTTCAGACGCTGTCCTTTTGGAAACTGGAGATTTCTTTCTTGTAAAATGTAGTAGCGTGTGATGGAATGGGTTAGTACAGCCTTCTACCGTGCAAGAATTAACCTTTTTGCATTGGGGGGTGCGATGTCTCGAGCTGAAGCATTTATGAGATAATCTGGAGCGTTTTATAAATTGAAAGCAGTCCTCAACAGAAATTTTTGTAAATTCTTTACAGTCAATTAACCTATGTGTGCTAGATTTGCAGTACCAACATTCTCCTTAACGATTTTGGGGCTTCAATCCTCGATCGCTACTATTAAAAGTTGTAGTGTAAAAAGCAGCCTTTACCTTAGAAGTGGATGGCTTTATAAAGACCTGAAGCCAAATAGAGAGTTTGCCTTTTCAGACTCCTGTTGTACAAATTTACTAAAATGTGAAAAATTGGCTAATTTTTTGGACCTTTTTTCCACTTGAACAGACCTTTCTGCCCACTCGGTTCTTAGGTTGTACGGTAACTTTTTTACTAAGAATCAACGTGTGTAAAGAGTCAAGATTGCTATAATATCTGATGTCTTTAACTATGACACTACACTTTTCGAGAAGCTCTGCAAATCTTTTCAGTTCCTTTGCATCAGCTGAAAGAATCGAAGGGAATTTTTTGAGTCTTTGTTCGCAGACATCTGACACGATTCATGGCGAGCCATATTCCTTAAAAAGGTGATCCTTAGCAAATCGATAACAATTTTGATCTGCCTCAGAAAAATGTACCTTTTCTTTGACCGAATCCGTACAATGTTGAACAAGTAGAAAAAGAAGTGTTTTCTGGTCTTGGAATCTGGACTCAACGAGTGTTTCAAAGTTACTGATGAATAGCTTAAACTTTAAAGGGTCTCCTGAAAATTTAGATAACTCTGGGCGTGGTAAAAACAAATCGTCGTATTTCACTGCATAAGGATATAATAAAGAGACAGGAGTCGTTTTCGGGGCATGGTTTGGCCCTGATTTGTTAACCGTTTCATCCGGAAAATAGCGTTGCCCAGTGGCTACGGATCTACAGTCGTATAGATTTGAAGTCATTTCAGGAGCAAAATTTACTCTGCCACTTTGTGGTAAAGGGGCGTTCTGACTCTTTGGCGCTGTATATAGAAAGCCTTGTAAGTTCAAATTATAAGTTCTCACGTCTTGTCACACAAATCGCGTCACGCAATTTACTTTGGTTTTTTCAGGTATAAATACGTTATTATCATTACAAATTTGTTCCAACAATTTTATGAGATTCCACGTGTAGTAATTGAAATTCAATACCGTTTACGCCGTTGATGTTGATGGATGTTTGCCGTCGTAGACTTTGACGCTCTTCGGAAATTTTTGATCACCAATTACGGGATGAAAACGTCGATAAAACTTCTTCGTTAGGGACTTCAAAGTTGACCCAAAGACGAAGAGATCGTTGAAAACCTTTTTTCGACTTCCAAAATGAAGACGACGTCGAAAACTTTTTTCGACCGATGAGAATGAACCACATTGAAAACCTTTTTTGTCTTCAAAGACGAAGAGACCGTCGAAAACTTTTCCTTTCGACTTTGAAAAGGGAAACTCGTTGAAAACTTTTATTTCCGACTTCGAAAGAGAAAACTCGTCAAAAATTTTTTGACTTCCAAATGAATAACACGTCGTTGAAAACTTTTGTGACGGAGTCGCAAAACTGCCTCGTCTTTCCAGCTCCGCACAAACGCGCTTCACGACCAACACCAGACTTTACGATTTTCTTTTATTAAAACAAAGTAATACTGGAGACGCTAGTCCGCAACGGTTTTCAACGATGTTGGGCGGACGAACAAAGAGAATTGACACTACCAAAACCTCTACCAAAAGTAAATAACGTCCAAAGGGGCAAATATAGCAGCCAAATAAAGTCTAAAGACTCTGTCCAAATGCCAAGTCACAGCCAGCGCAAGTTGAAAGAAACTCACCAATACAACGTGGCATCACTCGATGCCAAACAGCCAGGCGAAAGCGCACAAAAAGGCAACGCTAATTATTATTCAACGCAAGAACAAAAGGCGCGTTGGTTCGAATCTCGTAGCCAATACCTACGTCACAAATATTTACGCGTATCACGTAACAGAGGCCTACCTGCAGATTTCAACAAAATTAAAAAAAAGCTAACAAACTCTAAAAAGCTGCAACTACTTTTGATTTCATTATTATTACATTTGTTTTAAATTAACCTTTATTCATGAAAAAGTTAATTTAAGTTGCCAAGTAGTTGAAGTTGCATTTAGCAGCCAAAATATTTAGATTATAATTTTGCAATGTGACTTCAATAATAATATTTCTAAAATTAACGCTATTTTAAAATATTTAAATGCCGACAACGGTAATTTTTTAAATCCGCCCTGCAAAAATAATTAACATATTAAACCAATAAGGGCTAAAGAACCAAGAGGCCAAACGTAAGCTAAACGTTTACAACAACGATAAACTTACAGCATTCTGTTCAGTGCTCTTTCATCTCGGAGTAAAGGACAAACCGCGCCGATCTGTTGTTGCAGCGCACGCTTTTACATGGGAGAAAGTTTGCCTGTTTCAATGACTTGTAAAACTGTATTGGCCAGAAATTTTATCTCCTGTGTTAGGAATATCCATACGAAAGAGGTTTGCAGATTGAGACCATACAAAATGTACGTATTTCAAACCTGAGAAAACTATGCTCAAAAGCTTTTGAAAGCAAGTAGTCCAGGAAAAGAAAAGCTTTTATACTGTAAAAAAACTTGCTGTAGTGTTACAATGCAAAATAGTAACGTTGCCCAGAATGCTTTTTCATGCTGCGCTTCTAGGGCGTTCCGCAGTTTAAAAAGGTTCGCTTTCAAGTACTTAACAAAAATATCTATTCAAAAAGTACATTGTTAAATAAATCAGCTTCGTCGAGGTCCGCTTTGAAGTACTTAGCAGAATTTGATTTTTAACAACCACTACAAATTGGCTCATTTCTACTTCATGTCTGATCTCTATTTAGTGGAGGCGTTGTTTTATCTGTTGAAAAAAGACTTATCTCTGGCTTTTCAGTGAAGTCGATTTTTCAGTTTAATTACAATTTTGATGATCAAATTGGTTTTTCTTGGGGATAAAATACACCCAAACACCGGACCAAAAACACACAAATAGGTTTGTGACATTTGTCTCAAACTTATCACTAAATATCAAACATCTATTTTTCGTAACTATACAAAGCACTGCGTGTATTTATAATGCCATTAAATTACAACAAAGGACTGCAACAACTCAAGATGCTGCACACTTCACAGCACTTTTAACCACAGAATACAAATAAGCACAGCATCTCCAAAGAACTTTCTCAAAGTCCTGCAACTTAATGCAAATAGTATCCGCAACAAAACAAATGAAATACAAATACGCATTGAAAGTCACAAGCAGAGGTAATGGCAATACAGCAGTCAAACTCAATCAATCCCACAAAACACCAAACATTTCTCGCTTTAAACCTATAAGAACAGATTGCACTCACAAACAGGAGAAGGCCTCTTGACTTCTATTCCAAACAACAACATACATTTCATCCATTAAAGTACAAGTCTTCAAAATTCGTCTTTCAACATCACAATAATTATATACCGCAAACATGTACATTTTACTCAAACATTCTAGACAGTTATCACTGTTATCACAAACAGAAGAAGACTCAATTACATCCAGCATAGTTATCATCATAAAAAAATTTCCAAACACAATCAACACCGCAGACATCAATGGCTACTCGCCCATTATTGCACTCGCCGACCGAAGATTATAGAGAAGAACTAATTAAAGAAATCCTGCTCTCTTCCAATCACATTACACTAAACAAAAATTCTCCAACACGTCTACTACCCAATCAAACACAGCAATTTACTGTACCAGAGATGAACACTGCCTCAGCAAACTTGCATAATTTCACTATCGGGCAGATCATTCACTCCCTCAAATCCAATCTCTTACTTTTGCTCACTGCTCTTAGTATACATCACAAGACCACAATAACTTCTCTTCACTTTATTGAAACAATACCAATTACCAAAGGCAATCAAATATCATTTAGACAACATGTTGAAGATCTCATCTCCTATAGACCGCATACCACAAAAGTTCATGAGACCAGCAAACACCTAATCAAGGCAATTTTTGATGCCGACAGACTCTTTATCCTGAAGGAAATCACTACAATACAAATCACACTCACTTACCCATGCATATTCGCAAGTTTATCCATCAAGAAAATCAGATTTCCAAACAAAATAGATCAGGTACACAAATCATTACTCTTAAACAATCACATAAACAAACAAATACATGAGCCCAAAACAAACACCTGGAAACAAGATCTTGATCAAAAATAAAATCCACACTCCGCTTGGGGCAACATAACAAAACTAACTAAAAAAGGAACAGCTACACAACAGAACAAAAGCATCTACTTCAGAACTAAAACAACCATTACCGACGTGAAAGCAAAAGCTTTTAATAAACAGTTCACAAACCTCACTACATACCGCATAAAACAAAATCAACAGACACATAAACCTTACAATCAACTACTTTCATACTAAAAAATACTACTTACCAGTGGCGTACCGAGGATTTTTGAAAGCGGAGGGCAGCATACAACCACAATCAAATATGCTTAGTGAAAAAATTTTTCAAGTGGTAGCTAAAAAAAATTCTTCACTTTAATTCAATGTCCCAGTCCATAATTTTTGTCCTAAAAAAGTAGAGTTCTTTAAAAAAAAAGTCTTCAATTTGAGTCTGTATTAGATGTCATAATTTTCGTCTCTGAAAACTAGTGATTTCTAAAAAAACAAAAAAGAGGAGTCTGTACAAATTGAAATCTAAAACATCACAAACAACAATTCCGCTACCTGATTGCTTGAACATCAGACATTTTAAACACCTAGGACCAATTATCATCGGTTTCCTGGAATACATGTACGATATTGTCTTAAGCACTAACACAATACCCTATTGGTGGAAACGTGTTGCAATCATTCCCATTCAAAAATCAAACAAAGACCACAACATTGGCACAAACTACTTACCATTATTACTTTATTACTCCTTTCCAAAAAATTATAGAGAAAACTCTATTACCATACATAACAGAAAACACTCAATTCATTTCTCATTAACCTGGATTCAAATGTAAATACTCAACACACACTGCTTTGCACAACATCTGTCACCAATTCACCAAAGGCTTCAACTATTCAAGGCCTCCACACTGCACTGTAGCCATAGCTTTGAACATGAGCATGGCATTTGATACAGTGACCATTTACAAACTTATATACAAACTCACGCTAACAAATATTCCAACATCATCATCAAGTTTTTAGCAAACTACCTTAAATGACGATAGGTATCTAACACGTTGACTGCCAACCACGAGATAACTCGTGGTTGGCAGTCTGGCCCACGCTGCCGACCACGAGTTATCTCGTGGTCATTGTCTTGCCACTAAAGTTGCAACTACGAGTTATCTCGTTATTTCGAACGCAAGAAAGCGGCGTGTGGCGTCTGGGACAGGAACCGAAAAACTCGCTGGCAACAAAAATCAGTTTTTTTTAATAAGAAGTTTATTGAAAATTTAAATCACACCATTGAATGTAGATAACAATTGTCAAATTACTGTTTTGTAATTAGATGGCAGCATGGTGTATTTTGAAGCAGTCAACAACACACAGAGGTGGTTGATCTTCACAAACTGGGCAGAAATACCTTGTTTCCCGACGTAGTTTGTTTTTCGTGCAAATTCTGCATGCTTTAGTAGGTCTTTCTTTCTTCTCTGTCGGCGGAAGTGTTTCCAGATAATGCTGAGTTGGGCCAGTGTCTCTAGGTCTTTTAGCACTATTTGGTAATTTTTCACGAAGGAAGCATTTCACAAACTTCTCTCTGAAAGGAAGGCTCTTGACTTTGGTAGAAGTCGCATGACAATACAAGATGTGGGCATTGTGGATCATCCCTTCAAAGAGATAAAGAGCAACTTTTTTTGGCCAGCGGATTGTCTTCCTGAGAGCAGAGTAGTACGACAACATTTGATCAGAGCGATCAACTCCTGACATTCCGTTGTTGTAATCTATTACAATGTTGGGCTTTACGGATACCTTTCCATTTCTGTTTCTTACTTCCTCCATCTCCACTTGGTGCATGTTGGATATTGTAAGCACATCCCGCTTATCCTTCCACTTACAAACAGTCACATGTTCCTTCCTCTTCCAAGTAACTTCTCCTTTCTTCAGTTTTTGTTTTACAACTTCCTTTGGGTTTCCTCTTCGGTTGCTTCTTAGTGTGCCACAGACGTACGTTTGCTTTGAAGACAACACATCAGTGAGAGCAACTGAATTGTAGAAGTTATCCATGTACAGAATGTACCCTTTCCCAAAGTGATCATCCATCAAGTGAAGGACAACATCAGCAGCGTGTCCTATATCATTTTGTATGATCTCTTCCCTTTCACAGTAAATCTTTGTCTTTATTATCAAGCCATTTGACTCACACAGATTATAATGCTTGACACCATACTTGTGCTTCTTATTTTTTATGTACTGCCGAAAAGAAAGTCTTCCTCGCCATAACATCATTGACTCGTCAATGCAAACATGCTTACCGGGTATGTAGATGTTTTTCATGGTAGCATTGAAATGATTCAAGATGGGGCGTATTTTGTACAGCTTGTCATTGCTATCCAAACAATTGTCAGCAAAATGAAGAAAACGCAGCAGCAATTGGAATCTGTTTCGACTCATCACGGAAGACCACAGGGTATTTTGATAAAGGATATCCGTGCTCCAGTACAAATTTATACAAGGCAACGTGAATGGCCCCAAGTGCAGGAGAAGTCCCAAAAACAGCTTCATTTCTTCAACGTTTGTTGGGGTCCAAGCCTTCATCCTGCTGCTTCTTCTCACTGGACCATTTTGGTTGATCGTCTGGGAAGCATACACATTTATTTGCTCCACTAACATTTGCAGAAACTCCTCTGGGAAAAATAGATTCACGAAATCTTCAACAGTTGAGCAATCCGTATTCAAACCAACATTTTCTCTGAACGAGAAGTTTAGTGGATTCGGATCTGGCGTATCAGTCCAATCATCTCCATTATCATTCGATGATATTGCTGCTAAAGCATAAGAAGAAGGGCCAGCTACAGCAACTTGAGCAGTGTCCATGTCGCTATCATCATCAGAGCTAGACTCGGAACCTGATGAAGGAGAGTAATGACTATCTTCATCTGAGCTCAAAGAAAAATCATCGAAATCTGAATCTTCTCCGCTCTCATCCAAATAGCGGTCAATCTCACTTTCATTTATAAATCTACGGGCCATTTAGATCACAGCAGTTGCAAACAATGGATAAAAACGAGCAAACTCTAAATAAGCATCTGATGCGATATAAACTAAGAAAGCTTGCCACCTGCGAAAATAATCAAAATTATCCGCTAGCTTCAATTATTATATTGTAGTCTGAACTTTTGTACTTATTTACTCTAAACTATAGCCCTATGGTTGCGATCCTGCTGCGTTATGCTGAGAGTGAACTAGCATCAATGTGACGTAACACAAAACCGTCCATGCGAAAGTGAACTAGCAGCAATGTGACGTAACACAATACCATTAGAAAACCGCAAACCACATGAGAAAGATGAATTCACGCTGGGAAGCGTAGGATTGCCTCAACGAGTTATCTCGTGCTTGGCATATTTGAATAAAATTCTGTCTACATGTGCCAACAACGAATATACTCGTGGTGATTGTTTCAATGCTAAAATTAATTAGTGACATTAATTAAGCAATAAAACTGCGTAAAACGCTTTTTTACATGACAATATGGGCAAATATGTGCTTGGCATCTGGGGTCAGAAAGTCGGATTAGGTCTTGGCAGTCAACGTGCTAATCAATACCATGACATACTCTCAAAACTCAAGCGAATCAACATTGCAGAGAACCATAGATGCACCGTTAAAATGATCTTAATACATACTCAGATTCAACCAGAAATACTATAAAAGTCACAAACTTTTATAATTATGAGCAGTGATGGCTTTAATAGGGTGCGAACTGTGCGGCCGCTCCGAGCCCCCTAGAATACATCAAAAAGTGGTCCCCTACACAAGAAATTGCTCTATTTTTTTGTAGTAGCACCAGAACGTTGATGGCATGTCGAAAAGAAAAAAATTTTGAAAAAAGAGGCATCGTCGTAATGTGGAGGATGTATGAATATGCTTTTTTTTTTTTTTTATATTTTAGACATCACCATGATTTTAGGTAGAAAAGGAACAAGATAAGACGCTGCTTTGAAGTGAAGACCTTTTTTTTCGAAATCACAATGATTTTGGGTAAAAAAGGAATAAGATACAAAACTTTTTTTTTAGGCAACTCTATGAATTTAGGACAAAAAATGTAAAATTAGAGGCTGATTTCAAGTAATGACCTTTTTTTAGTGATCACTTTGCTCTCATATACTTAAACTGGCTTCAGCTATCTTTTTTTAGTAGATTGAATAGTTGTCCCCCCTTACATTGTTTGCACCGGTCCCCCCTTTGGGTAAGGCCATCACTGACCATGAGCACAATAACGTTATCATCTCACAATCAAATATACCCCTTGAAGAATGTAAAGTAAACCTCAAACACATTCACAACATCATCGCCTTACAACACATTACCTTAATTCCAGAAATATGACAAAATTGCTTTACACCACACCTTAAAACAAACATTATCACTTCATATACTTACAAAACTAAAACAGCTCAGATCCAACATATCAGCAATTTTGCAAAGTTAGTTTCATACAGTAAGCCCTAATAATTACACGCCACAATGCTTATTATGATTAACATATCCATAATACTAATCACCTTTTTACTGTATTTACGTGCCGACACAACACCACGCCCCTAGTCTGTGGCAAAAGCCTTTGGAAGCAGCAGAGCTAATCTAAGAGTGGGAATCTTTTTGGAGGCCTAAGGAATGGCTACTTTCATTCTATTATAAACTTTGTATTATTTCTAAAATATTTGCGCATTGCATCTTGTGTTTTCCTTTTATTTGTTTGTTTGTTTTTTTTTTGTGTGTGTGTTTGTAATTCTTAATCTTAAATTTTTTTCCTTGTCATATGAGTGAAATGGTCCTTTTGACCCGCGACAGGATTTCTTTGGGTGGGTTTCTTTGCCTGTCAGGCCTTTTTTGCCAGCGACCTGTTGTGTATCCCACCACATTTTCCGCCGACACAACAGCGTCTACATATGACTCGGATTACACTTTTTTCTTTTTATTTTATTTTCTTTCTTTCATTTCATTTCTTTTTTTATTTTTTGCTTTCTCTTAAAAAGTGCTGCAACCATGCACACTTGTTCTTAAAAATCTCTTCTTATCTTGATTGCATGCCACAACGTTTATCGTTTTGTTGCCTCTTCCTTTTTCTGTTCTGCTTTCTACTACTTACAAATTTCCTATTTCACCATGTTTTTTTATGGCGGAACTGAAATAAAAGATACTGATGCTTTAAGCTATTGTTAGAGGATAGGCAACAGAACAACATCGATTTAGAGGGTGTCTTGAACCGCACTTTGCACATTGTCACTTGATGCCTACGTCCCACTGTGACTGACTACCTACACATACTTTCAGGCATCCAGCCAGCTAAGCTTTGCTGAATCCGAATGAACATCTTTTTGGTGAAGCATGGGACTCTGGACTTGACCATTGATTGCATCGTCTTTAATTGGTTTATCATATGCTCCCCAAAAAACTCAGATTTAGACGCCCCTTTGGTGCCAGCTTTGCAGAAACTATTAAACAACTTTGCTAGACTAGACGTCCCTGCTGCCAGAACACGGATTGCTGTGAAAATACATCTAGGCTATATGTGCTTTCATTTTCATAATCAGTGTCAATCCTGATGAAATTAGCTTGCCCGGATCAGCTCGCGTTAAGCTCAATTACCTGCAGATGGGTGTTGGGCAATTCCATTTGTCCATGTACAAATGTAGTCTCCCTCCTTTACCAAATTGAGATTGCGGCTCCACTGAACAAACCGCACCTTGTATTCCAATAGCTTACCTCATACTTCGGGTACCACATAGAGCATGAAGTCTGATGGCTCTGAATAAAGAAACCTGATGCTGATTGAACATTATCGCTTCCAGCATCTGATCCAGGCAGTAAAACAGTTTGGGATGGTAAAAATATAAATCATCAACTCCAGTTTTGTTTGTGTCTTAGCTGGAGTATATCCTTCTACACGACAACAACAATATTAAAAATTTTGGGGTGCGTAAGTTTGATTATTTTTGGAAGGGGTCCATCACTAAAAAAAAGTTTGGTAACCACTGGGATAGAATGAATAAAACTTTTTAATCAATGTTTTTCAAATAGGGATCCATAAAAGTTTTGGAGTATCCATGAGCATTGTAGAGATAATTTTATTTGAATTAGGTGGACCAGATGTCTGTTTAATTGATCAAAAGGAGATCTTTTGTCTATGATTAATTTTTACTTGATAGAAGTATTAATAAAATATTTTTGGGCTTTCAATTTAAAAAGTAATTTTTTCTAAGTTTTAGTTGACTTGTATTTTTGGGTTTCCTTTTTTCATTTCAAAACGGTAAGACTGGGCTTTTTTCACAATATAATTTGGTCAGCTTCAGCTGAACATCGAAGACCTCACTGCGAGCAAGATGAACGTTCTTCATCACCTCGCTATGCAGTCTGAGGCACTCGTCATCCTACTGCAGGAGACCCACTGCACTGATGCAGAGAAGTTGGTACTACCAAACTACCAACTAGCTGTGTCTTCTTTAAGCAGAAAGCATGGTCTTGCCACGTTTGTCCACGAGCGACTGAGATACACGCTTTTGGACCAATCTCCACTGATATCGGAGATCGAGTGGCTGTGTGTGGACGTTGATGGCTATAAAATAGTCAACGTCTACAAACCACCGCCAACGCGATTGCGAACCCTGGATCTTCCAGTGTTTCCTCACCCCTGTCTTTGCGCTGGAGATTTTAACTGTCGTCATGCTGACTGGGGCTACGATGACAACAGTCCGGACGGCGAGTGCCTGGTTGGCTGGGCAAATATTAATTATCTTGCCCTCCTATATAATGCCAAGGACGTTGTCAGTTTTTATTCCGGCCGCTGGAACACTAGCACCAATCCGGATATAGCTTTCGCTAGCGTAGGTCCAAACAGTCGCTTATCAGATAGATTGAAAAGTTCCCCAGGTCACAAGATCGACCTTCGCTTATTATACCACCAAGGTTTGTTATGCAGTGCCAAGCATGCCTGTTAAGCGATGGAACTTCCGCAAGGCCAAATGGAGTCACTACATTGCTTTGACGAATAAATTCGCAAAGACTTTGTTGCTGCCTGATTCACTTGATGTAGATGCGGCTTACCAGGACTTCTGTAACACCATTAAGAAAGCAGCCAAAAAGACTATCCCACGCGGATATCGAAATAACTATATTCCGTGTTGGGATGCAGAGTGTGAATCCCTCTATAAAACCTTTCTGCAGTCTCCTCAGGGAGACGACTCAAGTTTGGCTGCTACAGCTCTGCTTGCCAAGCTTGACAGAAAGAGGATGGATTGATGGTCCGAGGCAGTTCGGAGCATTGACTTCTCACACTCTAGTCGAAAAAGCATGGAGTATTTTTAACAAACTTACTGGTACGTCACAACACTCTCCTCGTCACTGTCCCGTTTCAGCCGATGCTATTGCATTTCAGCTGGTTAGAAATGAGAAATACGAGGCTGTTGACCGCAAGTCGTCTCGACTTGTCTTTCAAGAAGTGTCTGACCTTTAGAGGGCCACAACACCAGACGCAGTAAATATCTCTGACAATTTTTCACAGAGAGAATTTGCTGCTGCCCTTCAACATTTAAAACCAGGTAAAGCTCCGGGACCTGATTCCATCTGCTCAGAGCTTATACGCCATGCTAAAGCTGCTTTAAAATCTTGGTTACGTGACTTCATTTCTTCCTGTTTGCGCCGACTCAAAATTTCCAAGATCTGGACAAAAGCGTTTGTGGTCGCAATCCCAAAACCAGCAAAGCCTGTGGGGAACCCAAAGAGTTATCGACCAATATTTCTGCTCTGTGTTCCTTACAAGATCCTCAAAAGGCTTATCTACGACCGCATTAAACCATTAATCGATCCGCTGCTCCCTAAAGAGCAGGCTGGGTTCCGACGCGGGAAGTCAATCGTAGATCAAGTTGTTCTGCTAACCCAGAACATCGAGGATTCTTTTGAGGCTAAAAAGAAGGTCGGTGCCGTATTTGTCGATCTGATAGCTGCTTATGACACTTTCTGGCACCGTGGCCAGCTGCTGAGACTTTTTCCGGCAGGCACCTGGTCCGAATGATTATGGAGCTTGTCCGAAATCGAAGTTTTACCCTTACCACCGGTGACAGCAAGCAATGTAGGCTACGCCGTTCGTTCGTAAAACAGCGTTCCTCAGGGATCGGTCTTGGCTCCTCTCATATTTAACATCTATACGTATGATTTTCCTTCCATAATTTCCAGAAGTTTGCTTATGCTGATGATTTAGCATTGTTGTACTCTTCTGGAAACTGGAAGGATTTGGAGGGGACTTCAAGCCAAGACATATCTACACTGTCAGCGTATCTCCAGACTTGGAGGTTGAAACTCAGTCACACTAAGACGGTGACGGCAGCCTTTCACTTAAATAACCGAAAGGCCAAACGCGAGCTAAAGATCTACAACAACGGTAGACTTTTACCGTTCTGTCCAGCCCCTACTTATCTTGGGGTAAAATTGGACAGATCGCTCATGTTTCGTCACCATTTAGTGACATTGCGCAAAAAACTATCCTCGCACGTCACACTGCTGAGGCAACTCATGGGCTCGGGATGGGGTGCTGGTGCTAAAACACTACGCATAGCCACCTTGTCTCTAGTCTACTCAACATCTAAGTACTGTGCGCCAGTCTGGTGTCGCAGTGCTCACACTCGCCTCATCGACAGTGTCTTGAATGACGTCTTGCGCATAGTTACTGGATGCCTGTGTCCCACTCCAACGGACCACCTACCTATACTCTCAGGCATCCAGCCAGTTGAGCTTCGCCGAATGGGAGCGACACTCTCCTTGGCTTACCGTGGATCTCTGGACCCTGATCATATCTTGTATGGTCTCTTAAGTGGGTCCTCAAATACTCGCCAAGTGAGACTAAGATCCAGACGCCCGTTTGTGCCAGCTGCGCGGAATCTCTTGGACAATCTTGCCAGACTTGGCATCTGCGCTTCTGAATGGACAAATCACAAATGGAAAACGGAGTACTGTGAAGGTGCTTCCAGAATTCGTAATTTTGTGCCCGGGACCGATGCCAGGCCTGTTGGAATGGGCTTACCCCGAGCAGCTTGGGTTAAGCTCAACCGGCTGCGGACTGGTGTTGGGCGATTCCATTCGTCCATGCACAAATGGGGTCTCGCTCCTTCACCGAATTGCGAGTGTGGCGCCTCAGAGCAACCGCAGACCATGTTCTAACAGCGTGCCCTATACATCGGGCACCACATGGAGCACGAGGTCTGACAGTTTTGGATGACGAAACTCGATGCTGGCTAAATAACATCACTGCCGGCATCTGATCCAGGCAGTGCAGCAGTCTGGGGTAGTAAAAGGATAAACCCTCGGCCCAAGTCCTGTTTGCGTCTGACCTGGAGTGGATACCTCTTCAAACGACGACGACAACGACGACGATTTGGTCTGCACCAACGACAAGCCACCTCAACGTAGTGGTGCAGTCCCCTTCCCTACACTGGAGAGGGTCGAAATGGCTTGTCGATTCCCCAAGGGTCTCATCCTCGGGCGATTCTCTTTCGGACAACTCTTCTCATTTTTTATCCCTGCTGTCCAATGCGCGGTCACATGTGGACAGCACTCTTAAACCCAATTGACCGCCCCCCTACCCCTCCTATTTTTTCTCCCGGACATCTCTTCCTCGTCCCTCCTTCCACCTCAAACCTCTTCATTACTCATCCCACTCACCGCTGATTCTTATCTCTATGCTTCTCCTTATCAGCGGTGACATTCACCCCAACCCTGGCCCTATAGACCCCTGCTCTGTCTGCTCCCGTAGAGTCACCTGGGGAAACAGGTCAATACAATGTACCGGCTGTTCTCTCTGGGTACACCTCTCCTGCTCCGGTCTGTCTCTCGCTGACTTCCGCAAAATCTCCCCGGGACACTCTTGGACTTGCCCAATGTGCCCATCCTCTTCTCAACCCTTCCCCTCCCTCTCACACTCTAATCCCGTATCTTCATTCTTTTCTGTATCTCCATCTTCTCACACTCCAAACCTCCACCTCCACTCACAAACAACCACAAAACCATATCTTCAAAAACTAAACCCTCCCCCAAAACAACCTCGAATAACCCCACCTATCTTCCTAATCACCCCCAACTAATTTATACTTACCCTCCCTCAGCATTGACTACTCCTTCTCCTCAAACCCAACACACCACCTCTCCTCTCACACAATCCTCTTTTCATCCTTCCTTTCCCTCTCGGAACAACCTCCGAATCCTACAGTGGAATGCTAATGGGATTCGGCCGCGTCGTACTGAACTCCTACACTTTCTCTCTCATAATCAGTACGATCTCATTTTCATACAAGAGTCACACCTCTCCTCTGACTCCACTTTCCGTATACCAGGCTACAAAACCCTCCAGAAGAACCGTTTTATGACGAGGAGAGGAACCACCAACTCTATGGGAAACCTAGGAGGAGGTGTACTGATACTTGTCAAAAACGGTCTATCTTACACATCACTCTCCACACAATCCCTCTCCTCCCTCGACCCCAGCTCCGATTATTTAGCTATCGCAGTTAAAATAAAAGGAGCCGTTCCCATACATCTTTTCAACGTCTATGTCCCTCCTATCCGCTCCTCTTCCTCGGACTCTCGCCCTAAATCCTTCTCACCTTTTCTCCTACCATCATCTCCTACCACTTACATCTTTGGCGACTTTAACAGCCATCATTCATCCTGACACTCCCACTCACCGGAAGACCAATCAGAAAAAAAGAGCTGTTTGATTGGCTCCTCTCTTCTGATCTTTTACCTCTTAATAACCCCGAACACCACACCCTACTACACCGTGCCACCGGAAACCGCTCTTCCCCTGATCTTTCCCTAGTTCCTGCCCGAATAGCCTCTAAATGCACATGGCAGACCCTTCCAGACCTCGGTTCAGATCATCTTCCTATCTCCATCACTATTCCCAATTCCCCTATAATTAACTCTTTCCACCCCCCCCCTCATTTAATTATAATAAAGCTCGCTGGGATGATTACCTTACTTATATTGATACCCACTGCCCTACTCCCTCTAACTTTACAACACTTTCTCTTTCTGAAGCCACCCGCACCTTTACCAAACTCCTCAATGATGCTGCCACTTCTGCCATTCCTTTCGGCAACATCAATCGCCCTGCTAAAGCCTGGTGGTCTCCTGAAGTCGCAGATGCCGTCGCAAAACGCCGAAAGGCATTTGCAAAGGCACACTGTTCCGAAGAAGACCGCCAGCACTATATCGCCACTTCCAGATATACCTCCACTGTGATTTCTAAGGCTAAAGCCAAGTCATGGCAGATCACTTGCTCTAGCCTTTCTCCTAAAACCCGTCCCAGCGAAGTCTTTTCTCTACTTCACTCCATCTCTGGCTCCCCCTCCCCAACTACTTCTGACCTTCCCAATTTCCCAAATTGCCATACCCCTGTAGATTGTGCCAACCATCTCTCCTCACATCTACAGTCCCATTTCTCTACCCAAACCCCAAAACCTTTTCGAAGCACCGAGAAAGCCCAAATGAAGTAAATCAGAACTGCACACTGCAACACCCTGCATTCCACTTTTTGTTCACCATTCTCCTTAATTGAACTCTCTACAGCTATCTCTCAACTCTCAACCTCAACCTCCTCAGGCCCTGATCAAATTACCTACCCTCTTCTATCCCACCCTCCCACAATCTGCGTTACATTTTCTTCTATACATCTTCAACCTTTCTTGGTCAACACACTTTCCCGTCTGCCTGGAAGCAATCAACAATCATCCCCATTCTCAAATCCGGAAAACCCTCTAATTCACCTTCTTCATATAAACCCATTTCCCTCACTTCATGTACCTCCAAACTCTTCGAAAGAATGGTTTTAGGACGACTAACCTATTTTCTCGAACAACAAGACATTCTCTCACCCGTGCAAGCTGGTTTTAGACCTGGTAGATCGACTGTAGACCAGGTTCTCCTTCTCTCACAGTCAATCGCAGATTCCTTCCACCAATGTAAGCCAGGCGCACGTACAGTCCTTGCCACTGTGGATTTTGCGAAAGCTTTTGACTCAGTTTGGCACTCTGTCCTTCTCTCTAAACACCTCTCATTAGATCTTCCTCTTTGCTTTGTCGAATGAATACGATCCTACCTCTCAGATCGCCGTTCGAAAGTCCGTATCTGTAATTTATACAGTCGTCCTTTCCGTCTCCGAAGAGGAGTTCCCCAAGGTTCAGTTCTAGGACCAGTTCTCTTCTCTTTATACATCAATGACCTTCCCACTTTCCTTTCTGCATCTGTTAAGACCTCTCTCTATGCAGATGACCTAGCCATCTGGGCCTCCTCCCCGAGTGTTGAGTGTGCAACCGCTGTACTACAAGCTGCCCTCAACAGACTGGTGAAATGGTCCTCAAAATGGCGCCTTCCTCTCAACCCCCTCAAATGTGAAACATCCTTCTTCAGCTTAGACCCCTACCAATCACGTATACAACCCTCTCTGCACATTTTTAACACCCCTCTCATATTCAACCCTCGTCCAACCTTTCTCGGTGTAACCTTCGACCGCACTCTCTCTTTCAAATATCACGTCTTATCCTTGCGGAAAAAGTTTCACAGCCGATTCCGTGCTTTTCGCTCCATTGCCTCTGCCTCCTGGGGTCCATCAGAAGAATCCTTATGTACCCTATACAAAGCCTTCATTCGCCCCATCCTCACCTATGCTTCCCCAGGCTGGTTTCCTTTCTCATCTCCTACTCACATCACCTCCGTGGAGAGGATGCATAGATCTTCCTGTAGAGTAATCACAGGTTGTCTATCGTCCATTCCCATTTCTCTACTTTATATAGAAGCACTTCTACCTCCACTACGAGTCACCCTCACCCACCAATCCCTCTCCTTCTTTGAACGAGCCCTCCGTCTACCTCCCACCTTTCCCATAGCCTCTCTTGCGAACTCTAAACCCCGTACACGTCTCAAGAAGAGCTCATGGAGATCCTTCTCCAGATCACATAACCGTACCCCTAACCTACATCTTACCCGTGAACCACTAATCCTCTGCCCTCCTAAACCCCCCTGGTCTGCCCCATCTAGTTACACAATCTCACTTCACCTCTCATCCCCATGCTCTCGCAAAGACCCCCTCCCTTCGCAACACTGCAGCTACCTCCCATCTTTCCACTCTATCTCACAGCGATATCTCTGCCTGGACTGACGGTTCGGTACCTGGCGGGCTGGGACAGGGTGGTGCAGGGATACACATCAAGTGTACAAAGTGTGTCACTGCTACCTCGCTTTCCTTCTCGACTGGTCTCTGGGCTACCAGTTATAGTGCTGAAACCTTTGCTCTCCTACATGCTCTTGAGTTGTATATCTCTCACTCCAAGACATGTACTGTAATTTTGAATCTATCACCTCTTTATCTGTCCTATCAACTCTCTTTACACCCCTACCATATTTAACCTCCAAATCCCTATCCAATACTCAATCTCTTCTTAACTCTCTATCTCAATCCAAGGTTGTATCTCTATCTCTATCTCAATCCATCTACAATGGATACCTGGTCACTTTTCCCTCCCAGGTAACGACTTAGCTGACTCTCTAGCTAAAGCCGGTGCCTCTCTCGATCCCTCCAGTATATCAGTGTCCTTCGCACCCCTTATTTCCTCCCAACGACTATCCCTCCACACCAGTTGGAGACGCAGTGTCCAAAATGGTTTCTTTCAACACCAAATCCCTTCAGTATCTCCCGAGAAGCTTACTCTCCCTCGCTCCGCTCGCTGTGCTCTCTCCCGTTTACGCTGCAACGAGCACAGCACTCTCCTTACTCTTATCTCCACAGGGTTGGTCGAGCCGAGACTTCCTCATGCAGCAACTGTGGTTCTGAACCACAGGATCTCTCACATCTCGTGCTCGACTGCCCTGTACTAGACCCTCTGCGTCGGGCCATTTTCGGCCACACCCCTTCTCTTCTGGACCTCTGGTCCCGTCCGTGGGGAGTCGCCCGATTATTGGGATTCCGCGGAATTGATCCGCGCCCCCATCCCCAGGAATGGGTCGGGTAAAATCACCATCACCACGACGATTTGGTCAGCTTGATTAAAATTTACATTTAGTCTCGCAAGTAATAATTACCCAGCAGACTTTGCGTTATAAGATACGGACATATGTACCCGAAGAAAGTTCAAGCAGTTCAGCAAACCTTCCAAAAGGTTCATGTCCCTTAAAAGGTTTTTAAACCGCATTTTTAGGATTCTTCACACAAGTAACCTAAACTCTTAAAGAAATTACAAAAAAACAAAACCATAATATAGCCAACCGCATTAATTCCGGAGCAATTCTGAGCAGCCATTAATAATGCAACAGTGATCATCTGGATTCGGACGTTTTTTTCACGGATAAACTGCCGCAGGCTCAATTGTCCTTCGGCAGCTTGGGCAGCAGCTTCAGCTTTCATTTCTTCGATTTCTGCGGTAACATCATTTACGCCACGTAGTCTTGACAATACTAAAACAACGTTAGCAGCTGTTTTGTAAGGTTTTCTTAGCTTATCTAATCGTCAAAAATATATCGATTACTAGCCGCTAAGCTGATAGTTTTTGTTTAACATTCGTACCAAAACTAAGTTACACGCCATATAGTTTCTAAAGATTGCATAGTTTGCACTTCTGCAAAAGTTACGAAAACAAAATAAGAATTAAAACTTGATAAACCAAAACGAATAATTTTTTGTGCTTATTGCCAAAACCAATATGAAATGTTAATAGTAATAATAAATCTCTCGTTTTTGGTTTTGGTTCATAGCGTAATTGAGCGGTAAAAAGCGTCGAGATTGCAATCGACATGCTCCAGTTCAAAACCTACTCGCGCTATTCTTTGTGTCCTTGGGAAAGACACTTTGTGGCATTTCTCCCTGCTTAGAGGTCTTGGAAAAAAGTTCTAAATTTCAATCATATTTCGATTTCAACCGACAGCAATATCTTGAGATCCCTAAAAGTAGGTGGGGATAATTTTTTGCACAGCGCCTTCGACGCTTTCCTGAAAGTCAGAAAGATAACAATAGAGACAAAATAAATGAAAAATATACAGTAGGGTGTAACACAGTTAAAAGTGCCCATTTCCACTACTTTTTACATCCGAAACAAAGCCGCATATTGACACGGAAGAGACGGTAGAAAGTAATTGAAGCTTGTTTCGATTGATTTCTTTTCAGATGTTGCCAATCATTGCACAATACGCCCATACGAAGAAAAAAAAGGCCAATATGGCTACACGAAAAAAAGATATTACTACAGCCAGTCAAGTATGAAACTGGACTTTTAGAGTTTCTCGTGCATTTAGTTATTTGGTTCATTTTAACAGTGACAAAAACTAATAGAACAAAGACCAAGAAAATTAGATATAATTTAGGTAAAAGTCAAATGTAAATTGTTTAGTTTCAACACGATTTCAAATTTAGTCGTCTTGGAAAAAAATACATTCACTGCTACAAAAAGAAAATATGATCATTATGTCATTCCAATCTTTTTTTTTATATTTTCTCTATTTGCTTATACTATTTGTTTTGAATTATTATCTTTTTTTATTAAAATTACAGCAAAAAAAAAAAAGAATCAATCTGTCAACAAACTCT
Source organism: Diplosoma virens (assembly GCA_963680785.1). NCBI lineage: Eukaryota > Metazoa > Chordata > Ascidiacea > Aplousobranchia > Didemnidae > Diplosoma > Diplosoma virens. The sequence goes on along the minus strand of OY796881.1, from coordinate 57,196,979 downwards.
ATTTTGTGATTAGCTATTTATTTTTCATAGTTACGTACAAATGACAAATATTGTTGTACAAAAATTATTACCTTTAAATCAAGAAAACAAAATTAAATGAAAAATTTGAACTGGTAATATACAATTTTTTCGAATAAAATTAGCCGAATCACTATTTAAATAAATGTAAAAAAACTAAACCTTTTGTAGCTTCTGCCTCATTTTTTTTGTCGATTAGTAGACTACGAGGACTTTTTACCATAAAAGGGTAACAAATCCAGGCGAGTACGGACATAGAGCAGGTAAAGCTCAAAAGCAAAGGCCAAAGTTGATCAGAACCCAAAATTGAGCTCAAACCTAAAATCTGTTTTAGTAATTAGTCCAAATTAAAAATACTACTGTAAAATCTTAACTTTTAATTATTTTTTGACCATAATGATTGTCTTAAACTGTACAGTGCACATTACAGCGTTGGCTTTAGCATTACCTTATTTAAATTAAGAGAGATTATATATAATATATCTTAATAAAAAATGTCCAAATGAATGTTGGCCAAATGAAGCGGTCATAATGTTATTGAACAAATTTGATAAATTAACTAATCGATAAGAGTGAAATTAATGTTATCAGCCAAAAGAATTCACCTTATTTAAAATGGGTTGAATCTTTTTTTTAAAAAATTTTCAACCATAAAAAGCAAACAAAAGGCTACAAAAACATCTTATAAAAAACATTTAGTAGGCAACGACAAAAAAATTAGTTTATTATTAGCCTTTTTATAAAGAGTTTTATAGGGTATAGGATAAGATATTACATAGGGTACAGAACTTTATAGGGATAGCGTATTTTTATTCTAAAGCAAAATTTGGCATAAGCCTATTAATTATAAAAGTACTCTAATGTATTTGCTTTTACTGAATAATTCACCTGTGCTACTAACACACCAACAGCTATCTGAAGTTGAACGAATACGCCAACAACGCCACGCCATACCTTGGGTGAAATTTCTCCAATATATATAGGAACCAAACCGCTTCCGAGCCCTATAACACAACGTGAAAATACAAAAAACATTGATTTAAAGAAAAAAAGCGCAGATTAAATGTAATTTTTACTTGTCAAACAAAATTTTTGTATTTCTCAAAGCAGTCGTTTAAGGATTTTTAGTCGCTGGATCTAATAGTTGATAAAACAACAGCTAATCATACTAGCTTTTTTACAGTCAACATACTTAAAAGAAAATTGTGGTTGCTAATAGAATTCAAACGTAGTGACACAATTAGGCGTCAAATACGCTCGTATAATTGGATCCTATTTTTTTACAACAATTTACTATTTAAAAATCAATGATTTCGTATAATTAAATTGCTGCTATGTACTTGCCTGCAAATAAACCAATAAATGCTCTGCCAACGACTAACAATGTAAAATTTTTGGTTGTCTTAGACATTCCCATTAGTATCGCCGCGATTACAGATAAAACATTAATTGCCATTAAACCACGCAGTCTGAAAAAAAAACAAAACAATGTTGAGCTTTTGTATGAAAATGGTAAGGTTTGTTTATCAAATCAAGTGACAAAAACGTTAATTTTTGTTGCATTGCTTTTATTTTCAGTTCTTTTTATTAAATACTACATTTTCAACAGTTTTATTGGCTTGGAGGCGAAAGGGAAATAAATAGAAAATGAAATACGATCGAAGGAAAATTTATAAACCCAACCACATAAAATTACTAAAGGCTTTGAACTTGACACAAAAGATATATGGTATTGTACTATTCTGCAAATTTTAAACGAGTTGTTATTTCTTTAAATACAATGATAACAAAGCTGAGTGGGCGACGATTTGGTGCGCCATTGCTATGGCCATTGGGGGGTTGGCAATTAAAAAATGAAGATGTGCTGCAATTAGGAGCGCCAGAAATTTTTGGCTGCAGGAGAAAATTTTAAAAAGGAAAATTTTTTCAATGAAAAGACTTTCTTAACAAACGTAAATTTTAGGTATTGGAGGAAATTTTACTAAAACACTTAAAAACCAAAAAATCAATCAATAAATAAAGATCTAAGCTTTTCGGAAGTGGTGTTTTTACTTGTCCACAAATATTTTTGATTTACTCAAAAAGGTGGGTGTCTGTATTGCAAACAAGACCGCCCTATTTTTATCGACCTTCACTTTCAATTAAAAAAGATGGGCAACTTCAAACTCAGAAAAAGATATTTCTTGGATTTTATTTAGTTTTTTTATAGTAATTTTTTTCCCATTTCGCTTAGGTCTACGTTTGTTGATAGTGCTTTTTAACAAATAAAGTATCTCGTTTTTAAATTTTGTCCCCTTGCTAAATTATCCTTACAAGCTAGGTGGCTCTTTTTGAAAAAACTACGTTGTGATCATGTCTAAATCAATATTTTACAAACTTTGTTATATCAAATTTAGGTCGAAATTATATAATTATGGAGACAGATCTAAAACCATTGTTTTACAAAAGACAAAACCACCACAATATTTTTGTCGAATTTCAAAAACAATGCTCCTGCTATTCCACTTCCGGCGCACCTAAATTTGCCATCTGTAAAACACAATTTGTGTTAAGTTAAAAAATATTAAAGCTTATTAGTAACTCTGCATTTTAATTAAAAAAGCGTCGTAGGCAGCGTGGTCGAGTGGTTAAAGCGCCGGGATTGTGATCGACACGATCTCGGTCAAAAACCTACTTGCGCCATTCTGTTGTGTCCTTGGGAAAGACACTTGACGGCACTTTCCCCAGCTTGGTAGTCTTGGCAAGCAGTTCTAAATTAAAGTCATATCTCTATTAAAATTTCAAGCGGACTGCAATACCTTGGCTTCTCCGGAAGCAGGTCGGGGTAATTGCTTGCCCTATGTATACTAGCGCCTCCGGCACTTTCCTGGAGTCAGGAAATAAATGTAAAGTTAAAAATAAAAAAATTAAAATAAAGTTTATCCTAAAGAAAAAGAAGCGTCGAACTGGTCACGCCTATAATCAGATTGAGTGAGCTGCTTTTATTACAGCTCAACGTACGTTTAATCTATCAGATAAAGTTTTAATGAAATGCTCTTTCTGCGTCTCGTTGAGTGAATTTTTGAGCTGAATTTTAAACAGCTCAAGAAACTGCCAATTAAAAATTAAAAAAAAATTTTTAAAAACCCGACAACAGTTAAATTTAATTAAAGAAAATTAATAAAAAGTAAAAATTATTGTTATTAATAATTTTTTAAGCGTTGTTGATAATATTTAAAACTGCTGCATAGATATTTGGGGGTGCTGCTGCTTTTATAGGAAAGGCTCCACTGGTTATGACGACCATGATCGACTTGGTTTTCGTTAAACGTCTGCCCTCGCCATATTGATGTCTTCTTAGAAAACAAATTACGTCACTTTCTTCTATTTTTTTATTTTTATTTTACTCTGTATTTTTCCTCCTGACTTGCAGGAAAGCGACGGAGGGGTTAACACATAGGGCAAGCAGTTACCCCCACTTGATTCCTGAGATACCAAGATATTGCTGTCCGATTGAAATTTTTATATTTGTTTTTCTACTGTAGTTTGTACAGAAATTTATGAATGGAAGTTAGAACTGCTTGCCAAGACCACCAAGCAGGAGAAAGTGTCGTAAAGTGTCTTTCCCAAAGACACATTCTAAAGACACATAAGAATGGCGTGAGTAGGTTTAGAACCGAGATCATGTTGATCACAAGCACGCACTCAAACCACTCGACTACGCTTCTGTATCGGTTGTAGTTAAGCTGTTTTAATCTTGAAAACAAAGTTCAAAAATGAAGACCACTTCTTTGCCTGATGATTTTCAGTGTTTTTAAAAAAGTTCTAAACTCGTCGTCGTTGTCGTCGTTTGAAGAGGTATCCACTCCAAGTCAGACACAAACAGGACTGGGGCCGAGGGTTTATCCTTTTACTACCCCAGACTGCTGCACTGCCTGGATCAGATGCTGGCAGTAATGTCATTAAGCCAGCATCGAGTTTCGTCATCCAAAACTGTCAGACCTCGTGCTCCATGTGGTGCCCGATGTATAGGGCACGCTGTTAGTACATGGTCTGCGGTTTGCTCTGAGGCGCCACACTCGCAATTCGGTGAAGGAGCGAGACCCCATTTGTGCATGGACAAATGGAATCGCCCAACACCAGTCCGCAGCCGGTTGAGCTTAACCCAAGCTGCTCGGGGTAAGTCCATCCCAACAGGCCTGGCACCGGTCCGGGGCACAAAAGCACGGAGCCTGGAAGCACCTTCACAGTACTCCGCGTTCCATTTAAGATTTGTCCATTCAGAGGCGCGGATGCCAAGTCTGGCAAGATTGTCCAAGAGATTCCGCGCAGCTGGCACAAACAGGCGTCTGGATCTTAGTCTCACTTGGCGAGTATTTGAGGACCCACTTAACAGACCATACAAGATATGATCGGGGTCTAGAGATCCACGGTAAGCCAAGGAGAGTGTCGCTCCCATTCGGCGAAGCTCAGCTGGCTGGATGCCTGAGAGTATAGGTAGGTGGTCCGTTTGAGTGGGATGCAGGCATCCAGTAACTATGCGCAAGACGTCATTTAAGACACTGTCGATGAGGCGAGTGTGAGCACTGCGACACCAGACTGGCGCACAGTACTCAGCTGTTGAGTAGACTAGAAACAAGGTGGCTATGCGTAGTGTTTTAGCACCAGCACCCCATCTCGAGCCTCAGCAGTGTGACGCGCGAGGATAGTTTTTTGCGCAATGCCACTAAATGGTGACGAAACGTGAGCGATCTGTCCAGTTTTACCCCAAGATAAGTAGGGGTTGGACAGAACGGTAAAAGTCCACCGTTGTTGTAAACCTTTAACTCACGTCTGGCCTCTCGGTTGTTTAAATGAAAGGCTGTCGTCACCGTCTTAGTGTGACTGAGTTTCAACCTCCAAGTCTGAAGATACGCTGAAAGTGTGGACATGTTTTGGCCTAAGGTCCCCTCCAAGTCCTTCCAGTTTCCAGAAGAGTGCAACAATGCTAAATCATCAGCATAAGCAAACTTCTGGAAATCATGGAAGGAAGATCGTACGTATAGATGTTAAATAGGAGGGGAGCCAAGACCGATCCCTGAGGAACGCCGTTTTTAAGACGGCGTAGCCTGCTTTGCTTGCTGTCACCGGTGGTAAGGGTGAAACTTCGATTTCGGACAAGCTCCATGATCATTTTGACCATGTGCTTATCCGGAAGTAGTCTCAGCAGCTTGCAGGTAAGGCCACGGTGCCAGACAATGTCATAAGCAGCTGTCAGATCGATAAATACGGTACCGGCCTTCTTTTTAGCCTCAAAAGAATCCTCGATGTTCTGGGTTAGCAGAATAACTTGATCTACGGTTGACTTCCCGCGTCGGAACCCAGCCTGCTCTTTAGGGAGCAGCGGATCGATTAATGTTTCAACGCGGGCGTAGATAAGCCTCTCGAGGATCTTGTAGGGGACACAGAGCAGAGATATTGGTCGATAACTCTTTGGGTCCCCCACGGGCTTTCCGGGTTTTGGGATCGCGACCACAAGCGCTCTTCTCCAGATCTTGGGAATTTTGAGTCGGCGCAAACAGGAAGAAATGAAGTCACGTAACCAGGACTTCAAAGCAGCTCCGGCATGGAGTATAAGCTCGGGGCAGATGGAATCAAGACCCGGAGCTTTACCTGGTTTTAAATATTGAAGGGCAGCAGCAAATTCTCTCTGTGAAAAATTGTCAGAGATATTTACTGCGTCTGGTGTTGTGGCCCTCCAAAGGTCAGACACTTCTTGAAAGACAAGTCGAGATGACTTACGGTCAACAGCCACGTATTTCCCATTTCTAACCAACTGAAATGCAATAGCATCGGCTGAAACGGAACAGTGACGAGGAGAGTGTTGTGACGTACCAGTAAGGTTGTTCAAAATACTCCATGCTTTTTTGACTAGAGTGTGAAAAGTCAATGCTTCGAACTGCTTCGGACCATCAATCCATCCTCTTTCTGTCAAGCTTGGCAAGCAGAGTTGTAGCAGCCAAGCTTGAGTCGTCTCCCTGAGGAGACTGCAGAAAGGTTTTATAGAGGGATTCACACTCTGCATCCCAACACGGAATATAGGTATTTCGATACCCGCGTGGGATAGTCTTTTTGGCTGCTTTCTTAATGGTGTTACAGAAGTCCTGGTAAGCTGCATCTACATCAAGTGTATCAGGCGGCAACAAAGTCTTTGCGAATTTATTCGTCAAAGCAATGTAATGACTCCATTTGGCCTTGCGGAAGTTCCATCGCTTAACAGGCATGCTTGGCACTGCCATAGCAAACCTTGGTGGTATAATAAGCAAAGGTCGATGTTGTGACCTGGGGAACTTGTCAAGGACACGTCTATCCGGTAAGCGACTGTTTGGACCTACGCTAGCGAAAGCTATATCCGGATTAGTACCAGTATTCCAGCGGCCGGAATAAAAACTGGCAGCGTCCTTGGCATTATATAGGAGGGCAAGACAATTAACACTTGCCCATCCAGCCAAGCACTCACCGTCCGGACTGTTGTCATCGTAACCCCAGCCAGCATGACGACAGTTAAAATCGCCAGCGTACAGACAGGGGTGAGGAAACACTGGAAGATCCAGGGTTCGCAATCTCGTTGGCGGTGGTTTGTAGACGTTGACTATTTTATAGCCATCAACGTCCACACACAACCACTCGATCTCCGATGTCGGTGGAGATTGGTCCAAAAGCGTGTATCTCAGTCGCTCGTGGACAAACGTGGCAAGGCCATGCTTCCTGCTTAAAGAAGACACAGCTAGTTGGTAGTTTGGTAGTACCAACTTCTCTGCATCAGTGCAGTGGGTCTCCTGCAATAGGATGACGAGTGCCTCAGACTGCATACCGAGATGATGAAGAACGTTCATCTTGCTTGCAGTGAAATCTTCGATGTTCAGCTGAAGAATAGTGGGTCTTCGGAACTTGTTGGCAATGTGCCCTGAAAAGGGCAGTTTTATCCTGACATTGCCCCGTCCTGAAAAGGACGTTTGCCGACTAGCAGACCCACACTGAACATCGGAATGGGTGGACACCCTTCCGTTTTGGTAGTTCTAAACTGTTTCAATTATAAAAAACATCATAACCTTTTTTTCCGCAACTTCACCATAACCCACCCCTATTCGTAATTACAATATTTTAAATTATTGTTTAATATTTCAATTTAAGAATTAACAGCAATCAAAAAATGTATCATCAACCTTCCAAAAAAACCAACAGTTAATCCAACTAATAATGAACCAACCATTCCAGCCACAGCAAAACTACTGACCGCAATGGCATACAAATTGTCCCTGGAAAAATCAAAATTTTCCGCCATCTGCAATAAGGTCAAGCAGTTAGAAATCTTTTATAACAGAAATAAAAAAATTAGAACAATCTATTATATTTGCTTGAAAAAGTTCATCTTTCAGCATATGCTTTCTGAGGCTACCAGTAATAATTTAAAAAAATTATAAATTTATTTAGGTCGCAATACAAATGAACGAATGATAGGTAATTATTTACGATAGCCTGCTTAATAAATAATTTTTATACTTATCAAACTTAAAAAAAAAAAAACTGACAAAACTTGCAAAAAATGAAGTAAAAAAATTAAAAATTTAAAAAGTGGCACGGAAGAAAAAATAGTAAAAATAGCGATCGATGAAAAAAGTTAAAAAAACTCAGCGAGGAACTTTTCAAAAAATAACTTGTTTATCAGCAAGTGATTTTATGCAGAGAAGTAACGCAATTAGCACAAAAAGTTATTAAACACGAATATTTTTAAGATAATTATGTCAATGAATTAAAAAAAGGATTAACTTTTGAAAAACATTGAAAGAAATTTAAGTTTTACAACAGAAAAAATTTACAAGCAATAAAGTTGTACATTTTGCGCTTTGACTAAAAAGATAAAGGTGAAATAATGAAATATGCCCTGCTTAAAAAAATCAATAGTCGGTTTGGTAAAACTTCATGAAGGACGATAGTTTGAGGATATTATAGAGGGATAGATCATAGAGGGATAGAGGGTGATGACGAAGTTTATAAAAAAAAGCAATTTTGTTTCAAATTTTAGAGTGGGCCTAAATGGAAGAAAGAGATAGAGCTGAACAAAAAATATGCAAAAGGTGCAGCCGGAAGAAGATTTTTAAGGATTGGTTAGCAAGTGAAGCATACTGGACAGAACATAATGGCGAAATGGTGGGAAAGGATATTGCGAATTGGAAACAAATCTGTTTCTCTGAAAACAGAAAACAAATCTTAATAGTAACATTTAAAATTATTTAAGAATTAATCAGTAGAAAGACTTTGACGGTAGTAAAAATTTTGACAACAACTGTAATTAGAAGTTATGGCAATGATTTGACCAATCAGAAACATGATTGATTGTAGGCTACACAGGATTACCATTTCGTGCTGATTTCTAAGATTTGTGCTTATCTTTAAAACGCTGCTTTAGAAAGCTTTAATGTGCTTATTTCTAAAAATGCTGCTTAATTTGGAGTTAAATGCTTTACTTTCATGAATAGTGTAAATAAAGTTTTGGTTTTTATCAGCATTTGTAGAAAACGTGTTTATTATACTGACAAAATCATGTAAAACCAAAAAAAGTCTTTACATTAAAGATACTTTACATTACATATAAGATCTTTTTTGTTTAAACACTAAAGGCCCGTCTCCACTAAGGGCGTGAAATTTTTTGTTTTTTTATTGATTTTTTTTATTTGCTTAACGCTTAAGCGCGACAAGAAAAAAATTAAGGAAATAAACTGAAAATACTTCATTCCACGCTCGCAGTAACGCTGGGTCTTTAGACCATTTTTTAGTCTTTACTAGACTTTGCCATAATAAAAACAATTTCAAAGCAACTACAGCTTCAACGTTTTGTTGCCCCCTCACTTTGGCTTGTTAGTCGTGCTTACTTTTAGATTATATCCGATGGCAACCCTGACAACAAAAAATTTGTCCGAAATTTTCATATCACAAGACGTTTAGTGTGTAGCGAAGCGGTTGAGTTTCATGTGTTGTAAGATACAAAACTTACTTCATCGCATTCTTTTTTTGATATATCGTAATTCATTTCAAGCGACATATTTGCGTAGAAATTGGTGCAAGTTACAATATCATCTGGAACAGGAAAAAAGAAACCTTTGATTTCCTGAAAGTGAGTAATAATAGTGATCCTACAACGATTTAAAACTTTAAAAAGTTTAAACAAGGTAAGAACAAAAAGTGTGGTCGACATTGTAGTCGAGTGGTAGTGAGCGGTGACTGTGATTCACAGTGTCGTTTCAAAACCTACTCATGCCTTCCGCTGCGTCCTTGGGAAAGACACTTAACGGCACTTTTCTCTGCTTGACGGTCTTGAAAACAGCTACAAATTTAAAACCAACATTTTGCAACTGCGAAGTCGAAGCCGCCAAATTGAGAGTCGCCAAGAAACAGCTGAAGCAAAACTTTATTTTCTCTGAAAGATCCTTTTCACCCTAACATTTAATCGGTAATTTACTGCATGCTACAATGTTAAAAATTTAATGCTATTTTAATTGCCAAAGATTAAAATATTGTTTATAATTTGCTACTTATAAATCTTTTAAGTAAGCATAATGAAAAAAGCAAATAATGAATACCGGTATGCCTAAACAAATTAAAAGCTCTGGTTTAATAAACAATTTAATACTAGATCAAAAAATTCATTAGCTGTAGTTCAAGATAAGCATAATAACTTTTTAAAATTTCAAAAATACGGGAGAAATTGATAAAATATAGAATGAAAAATTAAATAGGAAGAGTTATATATGCCAAAAACTTTTCCGAGTTGTTGAAAGCGCCCTTATATTGCCGACCTCAATAAAAACAGTTTCGGTTCAATTCTTACTTTTGCTATATTGTTGTGTTTGTCAAAAAGGTGCTCTACAGCACTTTTATCTGCTTGGCATTCTAAACAAACAGCTCTAAGCTTTATTGGTATCACATATAAAAAAACTAAAAACTTCAACTGGACAGAAATATCTTGGCACCTTCAGAAACAACTCAAGCTAACTGCTTAAAAGTTGGTCTAAACTTTACACCTCTGACGTTGACCTGTGAGAAAAGAAAATATAGAAAATAAAATTATTTTTAAGGTAACAAAAGTGTTAATTTCAAAAGTTTACTGTAGACCGCACAGCGAATCCCTCTCTTCTTTAGCTCCAAATTCTTTAAACTATAGGGAAGCTATCCGAGCCTTCCCCAATCACACCGCTGGCTTTCCCACACGTCTTATAGCTTTATAATATTTATTAAAGTTGAGATTTCGATATGAAGGTATAACAGGCTTCCACAAGCCAACGACCACAATTATTTTCTCGACAATACTGCTTAAACGATGCAGTTAACTATACAACCAACGTGCTGCCAACGTGCTCCCAACGATGCAGCCAACGATGCAATCGCAAAACGAAAGTTACCCAAGTTTCGCTTGCGATCTACAAATTCACTCTACAAACTCAACCACCGAACCACTTGATTACCAACGACTGAAAGAGGAATTAAATTTACCAACATCTCAATTTATAGTGTGCTCGCCACGTGTAAGTGAGCCAATCAGATTTCATTAAGATCGCTGTACGTGATCTACCTATAAAGCAGTGAACGCAAACAATAGAATTAATTAACAAGTTTCAAAAAAGACTTCTATGCAGTTAATTAACTTTTTCAATTTTAGTGTGAGTTCTATTCTTATGATTTTAACAAAAAGTTTATCAATAAAGTGAAATCTTCACTAGTCAACTACTCGGGAAAACACAAAAACCAGCAAAAACCTTTACGCAAAATACTTCAAAAAACATCAAAAGTTTTTTCATCTTGACTTCCGTCTAAATTCTCACTACTTAATTTTCTTGAAGGCTGATTTCTTTACTTGTAACTTACTTTAAGTAATTTTTTTTTATTTGACCTTTTCAAGTAATTTAAAAAAAAACTAGTGTTTAGAAAACGTTGCCTGATATCTAACAGCCAAGTTCTTAAAAATTACAGCTTTGCTTTTGTTCAATTTCACCTTTTTCTGTGGAATCTAAAAAATCCCTCTGTTCTGCCGGGCTCTTTATATCACAGTTGATGTTTTCATAAAGTGATGAGATAGTTGACAGTGTGTGTTTCGAGCAAAGTTTTTTGAAAAATAAATAAATTTTTTTTGCATTTTGATATGATTTTATTTTTCATTTATTCAAGTATATAAACTTTGAGCTATGTTTGCATAACTTAAGTCAGGTTTCCCATCACGAAGTTCTGCCAGCCAAACTCCAAAAATTTTTTGAATTACTTAAGATACTTATGTAAATTGTTAAAAATTACTTATTACTTAAACAGAAAATTTTATTACTTATAACCCAGCCCTACTTTTCTTGCAAGCGATTCAAGATTTTATTTAATTTTCTTTTGAAAATTACTAATTTATTGCACACGAATTGTATTGATTTTTTTTTAGTTATAATTCAAGTTAATTGCTGTGATTAAATCTTCATACTTTTCAACTCTGGAAATTTGAGGCCCCTAAAAAGTCAAAATTTTTCAAGTTTGAGTTGGCAGTCCTAATTATTCAAATTGTCTTTGAAGTTGGCAGCGTGGTCGAGTTGTTAAAGCACCGGACTGATGATCAACATGGTCTCGGTTTAAAACCCACTTGCGCCATTCTGCTGTATTCTTGGGAAAGACACTTTACGGCACTTTCCCCTGCTTGGTGGTCTTGACAAGCAGTTCTAAATTACATTAATATCTCTACTAAATTACAAGCGGACAGCAATATCTTGGCATCTCCGGAAGCAGGGTGGGGTAATTGCTTACCCTATGTATAGCGCCTCCATCGCTTTCCTGCGAGTCAGGAGGATAAATATAGAGATAAAAATAATAAAAAAAAAGAAATTGTCGGCTTTAAATTTGCAGCAGTGGTGAATTGTCGCATAGCCATAGATTAGGTTCTACTACATATAAATAATTTTTGAAAAAATTTGTTTTTCTCCATTTTTAGTATGCTATGTCTGCAGAAGAATGCTTTACTAAAACAATGTTTGTCATATCAGTTTAACTTTAAAACATTGTTATTTATTTAAAAATTGCTTTACTTAGTCTATTAAAATCACTTTGATTGTTTCAAAGCTCAAACTTTCTCTATAATATCTACCAGAAATGAAATTTTAGCAAGTGAGTTTATGACTGGTCTTTGTAATCATACACTGCATTACATTCCTACTATGTTTTTATACTAATTGGAAAAATAAAGCTTTCAACAGAATCGTCTTACTTGAGCGGGAGCATTAATTACAGCCACATTGTAACCGTACTGAAACGAATAGCCGGTAACAGCTGCAAAAACACCAATAATAAGCGGAAAGGTCGCTTTCTGAAAATTAAAGTATTTTGGATTATATAGAATTATTATAAATAAACCTAGTACTTAAGTTAAAATTTTTTTGAATAATTTGGACTGTTAACCTACAATTTACCGCTGGAGGGGTTTTAAGAGGAGTATCCAGTTCTGTTGCAACTTTTTCAAGGTTTGTTACTTCTAATTTTCCATTTTTTGTATCTGTTTCTTCGTTATTGATCGTAGTGTCTTTTGCATCATGATTTTTTTCGGAATCCATGTGTTGTTAATTTTTCTTCTACAACTAAAAATTTGTTAAAAGTTTTAATAACAAAATAAAAAGTAAAGCCAATATATTTTGAAATATTGTTTTATTCAGGACGTTTCGGAATTAAAGCTCATTCCATCTTCAACAGCGTTAAACTTTTGAATAACACTATTTTACCAAAAAAAAGAATAACTTGACGTAATGGCTGTTACGGATGATTTTTACAATCATTTAATGACTCTCTTGTCTTAAGGATTCGCTTTTGTTTAATAATTTTTAGAAAAACGTGGCTGTATTGACCAACTGTAATGGCCTTACAAATAAGGGCTTGGTGCAAGAAAAAAAAGGGTCCACTTTTTAAACAGTTTATGTAATGATAAGAAAAAAGATAGGCAAATTTATTTGGGGTTTTATTTTATTTGGAGTGTGGTGGGAAGTAAAAAAAAGTTCATCACTTTTGATTGGCCATAATCTCTATTTTTTCTCTTCGTAGTCTCCCTGTCATTTTCAAATAAAATTATTTTAATTTATGTATTTGCTTTTGTTGTTTTTTTTTCGTGGTGTTTATGTTCTTTTTGTCTGAATTTGACAAATAAAAAGCTTGTCTGTCTGTCTGTCTGTCCCAAAAACGTAGTGATCTCTAAAAAAATAAATAAAAAATGTCACCACATTTAATCGACTATATAATTTCTACTTTTATCCTAAAGTTAAGGAGTAGACAAAAGGAAAGAGGGTAATTTGAAGCGGTTAAATAGTAGGCAATTACCGGAAGCGGAAGGGCAGGGAGACACCGTCATATTGCTACAATGAAGTGATAAGGCAAAAATTTGCTCAGGAAGAGCCACTTTTACGACGTCTTTTAGGGGTGTCAGGCGCGGCTGCTCCGTTTGCTTCGTACAAAAGCCATCACTGTTTACAAAACATTTTTATCGTGGTCGTCGTTTGGATTGGGTGTACGGTGAAACAATATTTTTTAAAATTGTTCATTCTTCATTAATCAAGGTACAGTATTTACAATTTGAATTTTTGTGAACTCTTTACTGTTATTTTATATATATATTAAGCTTTTTTGTTACACTTGTTTTGGACATCAAAATGTCATGTGTTTGCGATGCCCGTTTTTATGGTATTTTGCCTGAGCAGGACGATCCCTTGCGTTATATTATTACACCGGAGAGAGCCATTGGCAATATACGGTAAAATTTTGAAAACAACATAGACTCTTGCTCTGGAACCAGGATGGATAATAAGAAACTAACCGAGCGAAGGAGTAAACAAAAAATAAGCTTATTCTTTTAAGTGTAGCTACTGGTTGTCAGTCTTCTGATTTTTTACCCGTGATGACTTTATATTTCATTAAGTAAAATTTGTTAACCCAGAAGGGCAACTCTCCTTTTGTCCTTCAATGTCAGTATTAATTAATTTCGATGTAGAATATAGGTCTTTTTAAAAATTTAACAGCATATAGTGCAGGGCTAGCTAAAACCGTGATTCACTGCTAGTAGGCACTGTAAAAACTAATAAATAATATTAAAAGTAACTGTGTTAGGACTTATTAAAAACTAAAAATTACCTAACAGTACCGTCTTAGATCAAATCTCAATCGAACTTGAAAGCTTACTTCTATTTAGAAGCTTTTACAAGCTCTAGTAAACTGATATTTTTCAGATAGCCATAGAAGTAAGTCCACTTAAAGCCTGAATTAAATGGTAGAAATTATAAGTTCAGCAAGAATTAACTTACCCCAAATACACTTCTTTCTGTTAAAGTTTACAAATGCGTAAATTCTTAAAATGTAATTTCAAAACTTTAAAAAATTATATTTTTTTGGCCAATGTAGCTACTGTATTTATATCATATTTAGCATTTTTAACGAAAATTACACTGTAAACTCATTTCCTTCATATACAAAGAACAATTAGATTTTAAGATTATTTCGTCATAATCAAATCAAACATTTAGTTTTAACAATTAAAAATTTAAATTTTTCATGTACTAGATCAAGGGTTCCCAAACTGGGGTACATGTACCCCTAGGGGTACATTTAGGCTTCTCAAGGGGTACATTATTATGTGACAGAATGCCTTATTTAAGTTTAATTTTGTGTCCGGAAGAAATAATAGACTCAAATGTTTAGAATTTTCGAATCGGGTCGATTGTAATTACGTCAAACAGGACAATTAAGAGGGAAGACTTTTTTTTACAGATCACCGTGATTTTAAGTTTAATTGGAAAAATTTTCTGGCTGCTGTAAAGTGAAGACTTTTCTTTTTTTTAGAGGTCACCTTAATTTTCGGCATAAAGTGGAAAAATTTGTATCTGATTCAAAGTGAAGACTTTTTTTTCAGAGATCACCTTAATTTTGGGCATGAATTGGGGGAAAATTAGGGGCTGATTCTAACTGAAAGCCTTTTTTTTTAGAGAAACGTCACAAAATTTTGGGGGTACATGCAAACCTGCTACAGTGTCCAAAGGATACCGATGAACTTTAAGTTTGGGAAACCCTGTACTAGATCAATGCTTTCCAAACTGTGTGTCGCCACAAGTTCGTGCAGTGTTTCTTAAACTTTTGAGACGCGCCCGCTTTTTTTCACGCAAACAAAACTTGGTCCCCGTCTTCCTCATGAAAACAAAACTTGTTTTTTTCGTGCAAGCAAAATTTGCGCCCCATTTCTTAATAAAAGCAGAACTTCCTCCCCCCTGACGACACAAACCAAAATCAAAACCCAAGCGATTTTATCAAAATTTTCAATTTCGGCCATAATTCAAGGTGAAAACAAAAAAAAAAAACGTCTTCACTTTCCATTAGCGTCCAATCCGTCTTAAATTGATGGTATAGACCAGGGGTGTACGCACCGAAGCTCTGTGCGGCCCGCGAAAGCTTCAAGCAAATAACTTTACTCTCTCTTTGCTTACAATTGTGGTGATATTAAAAGAAAGTCATTACTTTCAACCAATATCCAAATTTGGACATTGATTTAGGACAGAAATCAAGGAATCCAAGACAAATTGAAAGTGAAGGTCACTTTTTTAAAGATCACTACATTTTAGAGACCAAAATCAAGAAACTCGAAACAGATCCTTTTTTTTTGGTTTTCATCCTAAATTTTAGACAAAATTTCTTCACGTATCTGTAAAGTACTACAAAATGATGAGACGGGCGAACGTCACGAAATTTAGCCAAAACTCTATTAATGCCCCTCCAATTTTTTTCCGTTGTTACGTCTATCGTAAGACCCTTGAACGAGTTAAAAAGTTTGCCCACCTCTGGTGTAGACTAAAAAAATTGTCAATGGCGGCCCGTCTATAGGAACTGCAAAGCTGCAGCACTCCCAAATCTCTGTGCAGCAATCTTAAATGTTATCAGCAACGCTTAAAAAGTTAATGTTTTTTATTTTTTTTCAATTTTTTTTTATTAAATTTAAATTTCGTTGGGTTTAAATGTTGGCAACATTGCTGTTTTAAATTCAGCTCAAAAATTTCACGTAAAGTGACGCAAAGGACGCGTTCCATTCACATTTTATATCAGTGGTTCTCAACCGATGTGCCACTACTGTCCCGCGAGAGATTTCCAAGCGTGCCGCGAACCTTTTTGAAAACATTAGTCCATTGCTCTGTAACTTTTTTTTCAGTGAACGCTACTTTTTAGAGAAAAAAATTAAAAAACACGAGACCGATTAAAAGTGAAGGAATTGTTTCAATGAACAGTACTTTTTAAAGACGAAAACCAAGTTTTGCACTCCGGTACCCAAGGGTGCCGCGAGTTTTGAAAAGGCCTCAAAGTGTGCCGCAGACCCGAAAAGGTTGAGAACCAGTGCTTTATATGGTAGATTCAATATACGTTTGAGCTACAATACACGAAGGTCACTCGATCTAATTGTAAACTTAACAAATACTACTCTTCGCTTTCTTTGGCATAAAAATTTTAGTTAAAATGGTTGTTAGGAATAAACTTTAAATCATTCACATTAGCACAATCTGTATTTTAAAAATGGCAGATTTAAGGGCGGTGAAAATGGGGGCTAGGGGGTAATTGCTTTTGTAATTCGAAAAACAGAAGCATTGAGTTAGATTTGTCTCTACAATTATATAATCTCAACCAAAATCTAATCCAAAAAAGTTTAAAAATATCTATTTAAACAAAGAGTCGCCTAATGTTTTAAAAAAAAGTTTCCTGATATAACCGTAATTTACCGCAAAGAACATAATTTAGAAAAAAGGTACTTTTTTGTTAAAAGGCACTTTCAGCAAAGGTAGGCTAATTAGAGAAAAAAAACATTTTTCTCTAGAAAATTGGTGAAGACCAAAAATAAAGGTCTTCACTTGGCTTTGAACTGAAAGTGTAAATCTTTGTAGTGCAAAATCAAGGCCGAAAAATAGAAAAGGTCTTTATTTGCAAAAAAGACGTTTCACAGTAAATCAAAAATATATGCGGGCCAAGTAAATGAAATTCCGCGGCCAAAAGCTGAAGACCTTTATTTATTGATTTTTTGGTCTTCACTAAGTTCTTCAATAAAAATCTTTTCGTTTATACCTACACTTTAAATTTGCGTTTATTAAAATTGTCTTTTTGACTAAAAGGTGCTCTTTTTAAAATTTTGCACACCATGTCAACAAATTTTCTGGCGCCTATTAACAGTTGATCTGAAATTTTGAGTCGTCGTCGTTTGAAGGGCAACCACTCCAGGTCAGACACAAACAGGACTGGGGCCGAGGGTTTATCCTTTTACTACCCCAGACTGCTGCACTGCGTGAATCAGATGCCGGCAGTGATGTTATTAAGCCAGCATCGAGTTTTGTCATCCAAAACTGTCAGACCTCGTGCTCCATGTGGTGCCCGATGTATAGGGTATGCTGTTAGAACATGGTCTACGGTTTGCTCAGAGGCGCCACATTCGCAATTCGGTGAAGGAGCGAGACCCCATTTGTGCATGGACGAATGGAATCGCCCAACACCAGTCCGCAGGCGGTTGAGCTTTACCCAAGCTGCTCGGGGTAAGCCCATCCCAACAGGCCTGGCACCGGTCCCGGGCACAAAAGCACGGGGCCTGGGAGCATTTTCACAGTACTCCGTTTTCCATTTGTGATTTGTCCATTCAGAAGCACGGATGCCAAGTCTGGCAAGATTGTCCGAAAGATTCCGCGCAGCTGGCACAAACAGGCGTCTGGATCTTAGTCTCACTTGGCGAGTATTTGAGGACCCACTTAACAGACCATACAAGATATGATCAGGGTCCAAAGATCCACGGTAAGCCAAGGAGAGTGTCGCTCCCATTCGGCGAAGCTCAGCTGGCTGGATGCCTGAGAGTACAGGTAGGTGGTCCGTTGGAGTGGGATGCAGGCATCCAGTAACTATGCGCAAGGCGTCGTTCAAGACATTGTCGATGAGGCGAGTGTGAGCACTGCGACACCAGACTGGCGCACAGTACTTAGATGTTGAGTAGACTAGAGACAAGGTGGCTATGCGTAGTGTTTTAGCACCAGCACCCCATCCCGAGCCCACGAGTCGCCTCAACGGTGTGACGTGCGAGGATAGTTTTTTTGCGCAATGTCACTAAATGGTGACGAAACGTGAGCAATCTGTCCAGTTTTACCCCAAGATAAGTAGGGGTTGGACAGAACAGTAAAAGTCTACCGTTGTTGTAGACCTTTAGCTCGCGTTTGGCCTTTCGGTTATTTAAGTCAAAGGCTGCCGTCACCGTCTTAGTGTGACTGAGTTTCAACCTCCAAGTCTGGAGATACGCTGAAAGTGTAAACATGTCTTGGCTTAAAATACCCTCCAAATCCTTCCAGTTTCCAGAAGAGTGCAACAATGCTAAATCATCAGCATAAGCAAACTTCTGGAAATCATGGAAGGAAGATCGTACGTATAGATGTTAAATAGGAGGGGAGCCAAGACCGATCCCTGAGGAACGCCGTTTTTAAGACGGCGTAGCCTACATTGCTTGCTGTCACCGGTGGTAAGGATGAAACTTCGATTTCGGACAAGCTCCATAATCATTCTGATCATGTGCTTATTCGGAAGTAGTCTCAGCAGCTTGCAGGTAATGCCACGGTGCCAGACAATGTCATAAGCAGCTGTCAGATTGACAAATACGGCACCGACCTTCATTTTAGCCTCAAAAGAATCCTCGATGTTCTGGGTTAGCAGAACAACTTGATCTACGATTGACTTCCCGCGTCGGAACCCAGCCTGCTCTTCAGGGAGCAGTGGATCGATTAATGGTTTAATGCGGTCGTAGATAAGCCTCTCGAGGATCCTGTAAGGAACACAGAGCAGAAATATTGGTCGATAACTCTTTGGGTCCCCCACAGGCTTTGCTGGTTTTGGGCTCGCGACCACAAGCGCTTTTCTCCAGATCTTGGGAATTTTGAGTCGGTGCAAACAGGAAGAAATGAAGAGATCTTGGGAATTTTGAGTCGGTGCAAACAGGAAGAAATGAAGTCACGTAACCAGGATTTCAAAGCAGCTTTAGCATGGCGTATAAGCTCTGAGCAGATGGAATCAGGTCCCGGAGCTTTACCTGGTTTTAAATATTGAAGGGCAGCAGCAAATTCTCTCTGTGAAAAATTGTCAGAGATATTTACTGCGTCTGGTGTTGTGGCCCTCCAAAGGTCAAATACTTCTTGAAAGACAAGTCGAGACGACTTGCGGTCAACAGCCTCGTATTTCCCATTTCTAACCAACTGAAATGCAATAGCATCGGCTGAAACGGGACAGTGACGAGGAGAGTGTAGTGACGTACCAGTAAGGTTGTTCAAAATACTCCACGCTTTTCGACTAGAGTGTGAGAAGTCAATGCTCCGAACTGCCTCGGACCATCAATCCATCCTCTTTCTGTCAAGCTTGGCAAGCAGAGCTGTAGCAGCCAAGCTTGAGTCGTCTCCCTGAGGAGACTGCAGAAAGGTTTTATAGAGGGATTCACACTCTGCATCCCAACACGGAATATAGGTATTTCGATACCCGCGCTTAACAGGCATGCTTGGCACTGCATAGCAAACCTTGTTGGTGTAATAAGCAAAGGTTGATGTTGTGACCTGGGGAACTTTTCACGGACACGTCTATCCGGTAAGCGACTGTTTGGACCTACCCTAGCGAAAGCTAGATCTGGATTGGTGCCAGTGTTCCAGCGACCGGAGTACAAACTGGCGGTATCCTTGGCATTATATAGGAGGGCAAGATAATTAATATTTTCCCAGATAGCCAAGCACTCACCGTCCGGACTGTTGTCATCGTAACCCCAGCCAGCATGACGACAGTTAAAATCGCCAGCGTACAGACAGGGGTGAGGAAACACTGGAAGATCCAGGGTTCGCAATCGCGTTGGCGGTGGTTTGTAGACGTTGACTATTTTATAGCCATCAACGTCCACACACAGCCACTCGATCTCCGATATCAGTGGAGATTGGTCCAAAAGCGTGTATCTCAGTCGCTCGTGGACAAATGTGGCAAGGCCATGCTTCCTGCTTAAAGAAGACACAGCTAGTTGGTAGTTTGGTAGTACCAACTTCTCTGCATCAGTGCAGTGGGTCTCCTGCAATAGGATGACGAGTGCCTCAGACTGCATACCGAGATGATGAAGAACGTTCATCTTGCTTGCAGTGAAATCTTCGATGTTCAGCTGAAGAATAGTGGGTCTTCGGAACTTGTTGGCAATGTGCCAATAAGCCCTGAAAAAGGCAGTTTATCCAGGCATTGCCCCGTCTCGAAAAGGACGTTTGCCGACTAGCAGACCCACACTGAACATCGGAATGGGTGGACACCCTTTCGTTTTGGTAGGTTTGGTTTCGGTCTATCGTTTTTAACACCAATGAACAGACTTACTCACGGCCCAGGCTACGAGAAAGCACCTACAATCTGGGCCAATTTTGAGTTATGTGTTATGTGACCAATTTTGAGTTATGTAATTTGATTACTACCGCATCTTCTTGTTATATTGTAATGTTATAAACTGCTCCGGCCGATTGTTAAACGTAATATAATAATTAATATAAGAAATCTGGCCCCATCCAGTAACTTCAATTGTAATTTTGTAACTATATAAATTATTATTTGTTTGAGAGAATTGAAGTAGAACTTACAATTTTGAAATGGCGACTAGTTCAATTAATGGAGAGTTTGAAAAACTAAGAGCCCACGTACAAAGTCATCGAAAGAGAAGAAAAGTGATTTTTTCTGTGGAATCGTATTGTGGAAACGCATTTGTGAAAAAAAGAGAAAGAGAAAGATCGGCAAGCAACGCTGCAAGATGAACGGGTAAAATTAGAATTGAAAAGAAAAAAAATTAAATTCGAGGAAAGATTACAGTTTGAACTGGAGAGTTTGAGATTTAAACTGTGGACAGATCGCTTTGGTGGAGAAGAAAGAGAAGTAATATAAATTAACGACGACAACTTAAAACTCGGGCAGTCGTCAACAAACGTTGGAAAAGATTGTACTGCACCCCCAATTTCTTCGGCTGGTATGGCTATGAATCTTAACTACTATTTTTTTTATCCAACAAAACAAAACCGACTTAGTCGGGAATTTTTCCCCCACCACCAAAAAACTTCCGGTGTCCCTGATTACGGCTTTTTCGATTATTGAATACCGAAATTTACAGCAGTGTTATGCAAATGCTTTTCAAAATAACTTAAAGTTCAAGAGTTTTTTTTCCTTAACCAGTGGTTTCAACCTGTGGGAAATATTTTTTTTTCTGGGGGTCACGAGAGCTTTTTATAACAGCATTAAAAGTAAAATATTAAAAAATAAATATCAGATTATTATATGTAATAAAAACTAAACAATATTCATTATTATTCATATTTTATATAACATTTATATTTTAGAAGTTCCTCAAAATTATTTATCTATATTTGATTTATGTTTCACAATAATACATACTCACTCAAGACATACACACGGTGCTTGACATACACACTCATGACACTAATAAACACTTTAACTGTGGTCAAGTACCAACACAACACAACTCCTTAAGTCCAGGAAAAACGCATTTAAGAGCAGCAGAGGTAATGCAAGAATGAGAATCTAGATTGGCTTCTTTGAGGGGTTAAAGGGATGCTACTACAACATATCTTTGGAGGAGGAGCAACAACAGCAACAACAACAACAGATATCATAGGTATATTGTGTTCCATCTGTAATTCGTCCACTGAGAAGCGCAGATGCTTAGTCTGGAAAGGTTATTTAATAGATTCCGCGCAGTTGGCAAAAAGGGTCGTCAAGATCGTAGTTTCTCTTGCTAGTATCTGAAGATCCACTTGATAAATCATGTACATAATCAGGGTCCAGAGATTCACGGTAATCCAAGGAGAGTGTCGCTCCTAGTTGGCAAAGCTCAGCTGGATGGATGCCAGAAAGTATGTGTAGGTAGTCCGTTGGATTGGGACGCTGGCACCCAGTGACTTTACGCAGGGCACCACTCAGAACACTGTTTATAAGATGCGTATGAACGCTGCGACACCAGACTGGAATGTAGTACTCAGCTGTTGAGTAGACCAGATATAGCGCAGCTGTGCGCAGTGTTTGGAACCACCACCCCAACCTGAACCTACAAGTCGCCAAAGCAGTGTGATGCATAAAGATAGTTTTTGCGCAATGCCATAGATGGTGACGAAACGCGAGTGATCTGTCCAGTTTCACCGTCTTAGTGTGACTGAGCTTCAACCTCCAAGTCTGGAGATACACTGGAAGCGTTGTCATAACTTAGATTAAAGTCTCTTCTAAGTCCTTCCAGTTTTTAGAAGGGTGCAACACTGCAAGACCGTCTGCATTAGCAAATTTTTTGAGAATTGTGGAAGGGAGGTCGTACCTATAGATGTTGAAAAGGAGGGCAGCCAAAACCGATCCCTACGGTGTAGCCTGCTTTGCTTGCTGTCACCGGTAGTTCGGACAGCTCCATAGTCATTCCGGCCATGAGCTTATCCGGAAAAAATCTCAGCAGCTTGCAGATAAGGCCACGTTGCCAGACAGTGTCATATGCCCTGTCAGATTGACAAATACAGCACCCGCCTTTGTTTTAGCCTCGAAAGAATCCTTGATGTTCTATGTGAACAGAACGACCTGATACACGGTTGACTTCCCACGTCAAAATCCAGCCTGCTCTTTAGGGACCAGTGGATTAATTGGCTAGATGCAGGCGCAAACAAGCTTCTCGAGGGTTTTGTAGGAGACACAGAGCAGAGGTATTGGTGGATAACTTTTTGGGTCTCCCGAGGTCTCATCAGCTTTGGAATGACAACTACAAACGCTTTTCTTCAGATCTTTGAAATTTTGAGTGAACGCAAGCAGCAAAAAAGCAAATCACGTAACCAGGACTTTAAAACAGCTTCAGCATGGATTATAAGCTCTAGGCAGATGAAATCAGGGCCCAGAGCTTTACCTGGTTTTAATTGTTGGAGAGCAGCAGTAAATTCTCTTTGCAAGAAATTCTCAGAGAAATTCAATCGGTTTGGCTTTGTCGCCCTCCAAAGGTCAGGCACGTGTTAAGAAACAAGTCGAGATGACTTGGAATCTACAGCCTCGCGTCTCCCATTTCTAACCAGCTAACATGCAATAGCATTAGCCAAAAAAGGAGAGTGACGAGGAGAATGTCGTGACCTATCAGTACCCGCTTTACAACAAAAGCATAAAAAGTCGATGCTCTGGACCACCGGTCCTTCCACTTCTTGTCTGATTTGGATATTAAAGCTGTTGCAGCCAAAATTGAAACGTCTCCCTAAGGAGACAGCAGGAACATTGTGCAGAGGGATTCACACTCCGCATCTCAATAAGAAATATAGTTGTTTCGATGACCACGTAGTATGGTCTTTTTGGCTGCTTTTCTAATGGTTTTACAAAAGTCCTGGTAAACTACATCCACATCAAGCAAATCAGGCGGCAACAAAGTGTTTGCGAATTTGTTTGTTAAAACAATGTAGTGTCTCCATTTGGTCTTGAGTAAATTCCATCGCTAAACAGGTCTGCTTGGCTCTGACAAAGCAAGCTTTGATGGTGTAATATGGGAAAGTCACCTTAAAAACTTTTAAAAAACACGTCTATAGATAAGCGACTGTAAAGACCTACGTTAGCGAAAGCTAGATCTGGATTAGTGCCAATGCTTGAGCAGCCAAAGTTAAAGCTGGCGGCATCCTAGGCATTGTATTGGAGGGCACAAAACTGTTAGTACTTGCCCAGCAAGCCAAGCTTTTACCGTCCGGGCTGTTATAATCGTAACCCCAATCAACGTGGCAACAGATGAAATTGGCGATATAAAGACAGAGGTGATGAAACACTGAAAGATCTAAACATTACAATCTCGTTGGTGAAAATTTGTAGATGTTCACTATTTTATAACCATCAACGTCCATGCACAACCACTCTATCTCCAATGTCGGTGGAGGTTTGTCCGAATTTGTATACCTTAGTCGCTCATGGACAAACATGCCAGGTCATACTTTTTGCTTAAGAAAGACCCAATTAGTTGGAAGCTTGGAAGTACCAGCTTTTCTGTATTAATGCAGTAGGCTCCTGTAGTTAGATGACGTATGCCTAAAACTGTAAAGAAAGATAATAAAAAACATTCATCTTGCTTGCAGTGAGGCCTTCGATGTTCAGTTGGAGAATAGTGGGCCTTTGAAACTTGTGGGTAATGTGCCCTGAACAAGGCAATTTTCCCAGACATTGCCCTGTCCTGAAAAGAATGTTTGCCGATTATCATACCTTCGCTGAGCATCTGGATGGGTAGATATCCTTCCGTTTTGGCAGTTTTGGTTTCGGTTTGTCATGCGTAACAACATTAACAGACTTATTTAGAGCCCAGGCGCTAGAAAGCAACTGGCATCTGGGCGAATTTCTTTTTCGTCCCTTATGTCATTGTAAAGAGGAGAATAAGCTAAACACAATTTTTACTTACCTGTATAAAGAAACGAACGTCAAAACAGGTAGTGCAATGACTACGCAGAGGCAAAAACAAATAACGGAAAAATTATAGCTGAAAGCATTTTCTATGCAGCCTAGAGACCTGTATGATAAATACTTATAAACCTGTATAACAATAACCTGTATAATAATCTTGTATAAATACACGTAATTACTTTCAATAAAAAATTAATTTTTTTAAGGTTTTTTTATTTATGATTTTTCATGGTGTTACTCAAAAAAATTACGAGTTGGGTACAGGCGGCCTAGGCAAAGTTGTTTACAGTATGTAAAGGTACAAGCCATAAGTAGCAGCTCTGTTGATTTCCAAAACAGCTTATTGCTACCAGCTGACATTCACAGCTATTAAAGATAAACGAAACAAAATACATTCGAAAATTTTCATTTTTACAACTTTAATGAGGACAGGACTGGAGGATGTAGAAATGTTTGCTGGATCAATCTTGTCAGCGTGGTGTTGTAGATTAACTAATTGGTGTAAGAAAGATTGAAAGAGCCGTCTAATGGCTTGCTTGGACCATTTTTTCCAACAGTCAGTCCTACAATATTGACTTTAGTTAAAGATGGGTTAAACTTCAGGTAAAGAGCTTAATTGTTATACGAACTATCATATGAAGAGGGGAGTTTGCGTAAAAGTTATAGTGCGTCACATGAAAAAGGAAGAATAAAATAATAACATACTAAATGTGATTGGCCTTTTATCTTGAATTGCTACCCAGATCAGAAGTGTTGAACTTAAAAAAAACCGTCAAGCAATTACCCACACCTGCTTCCGAAGATGCGAAAATATTGCTGTCCAGTTATAACTTCAGTTTTTAACAGTGATATGAGTAAAAATTTTGAGCTGCTTGCTAAGACCACCAAGCAGAGGAAAGGGTCTTAAAGCGTCTTTACGGAGAAGAAATGGAATAATGAGAATAAGAATTGAACTTAGATTGTGTTATTTGCGTTCGCCGCCAATACGGCAACCTACCTGAATATAATCCAGCACGTCAAGGTCAAGAGTGCAGCTGATTGGGCAGTTAGGAGAAATGTGCTGATGAAGAACTTGATTGCAAACTTTGTTAACAAGTTCAATGAGATGATACTACTCAAGCTCTACAAAAATGATTTTTAAAATAAGACTTTGCCTGCTATTTTTCAGCCACGGCTTTTTCCATATTCCAGAGTTGTAACCGTCCATTTGACATCTGATGCCTTTTCTGTCAAATTGGGTTCTCTGGATTGTTGTGAATAAAGAATGAAGCTAAGAATAAAGAAATAGTAGAGCCAGATTTATGATATATTCTGGCAGCAACAGCACCAAGTACAGGAAAAATTTTTCCGAAATGCGGTCATCTTAATAATGTAGTTTTGTAAAGTTGAATTTAATTAACGAGTTTTCATTCAACAGAGTTATTATTTTTAATTATTTTTTTACTAATAAGCGATCACAGACGCGTTAGATTACCTGCAAAGGCCTAAATATTTTTTTAAAAAGTTGATCGCTATGTTACTTTGGATTGCCAAAGTGGGTCGCGGTATGAAAAAGGTTAAAAACTACTGTCCAAAATTAAAGTGTAAATTAAAAATATCTTCTTACAGTTTAGTAGGAAAAAACACGGTTTAACTATTAATTTGAAATGAATACAATTTTTACAGATAAATTCTGTAAACATATTTTCTCATGATCCAATAAGCCATTCATGTCAAGACTAAGACACACTTTGAGTGGACTCCTGATCTACAACAAGGTCGTCATAGCTTTACATAGCGGAGGTTGGTTTTATTGAAGAAATCATTTAACTTTTAAAAACAAGGTATTCGGACCTTCAATTTGACGCCAAAAGTTGTTTTTTCGGAGTCTTCAAGAACTTCTAAAAGCAAGTATTTTGCATAAAGCAAAATTATTTTTTTAATTGTAGTTTTAGAAATCGTATTGCCGAAATCTTTAAATTAAGCTTTGGTAGTCAGTCAAAAGCACTATATTATTGTCAGCGAGCAAAACAAAAACAAAGACGACGTCATAATCTTTAATGCCAGTTTTTGATTGATTACAGGTGTACATTATCAGACGGCATTAAAATTCAAACAATCGTCATCGCCGGTGATAATATCAGCCGAAACTTCTCTTTAAGTTTATAAACACAAAGCAATTCAACAATTGAGCGGCTTTATTATTGTATGATGTACTAGTTCTATACAAAATCCAGTAGCAAAAGCGAGCGATTATAAAAGTAAAATTCGTTCAATGGCACTTTGTAAGCAAAAACTTCATACAAATGAGCAAAATACAAAAAAATATTTTTGTGTAAACCTTCATTGTTAACTCACAGCACGGTACAATTTGGGTCATTTTTAAAGAATTAGCGGCAATAAAAATGATTTAATAAGGATGTTTTTGAAATCAAAAACACTTTAGGTCTTTCCGACTGGATTTGAGCTTTTGATTACTGTACATAACGATATTTTTCTGAGATCAAACAAGGCGTATAGAACTCACTTAATCCCATCAAAATAATTGCTAGAGGGCAATGTAGTGCTTTTCATAATTGTTGATTCTTAATCTATCACAATTTAAAACACTCTTGTTTTCTAGAATTCTAGTAGAATCAAGATTAGAAAAAACGTAGCGTACATTTATAAAATATTGTTTAATAAGCTTTCTTAAGCAGTTTTAATTTAAAAATGGGAATTTGCTTGATCGCAAAAAAAACGACACTGAAATAAGCATATTTAATTTCGTATTGTGGAAAAATCGACATGATCAAAACATATTCCAGGACACGAAAAACAGTCTTGAAACAAAATCAAGCTTGACTAATATAAATGACATGCTAAAAACTAACCCTCAGTACCAAACATCGAACAAAGAGCAGCAACAAACGTTAAAATTGCTTATTTCCTATAGGATAAAAAAGTAGAAATTCTTGAAAAAACGAGTTTCAAACATTGTTCATGTTAAGTAAAAACATCGATACCATTACAATTAAACTGTGAAAAAAATCCAAAAAAAAGTCACAAACAGCGTTTAAAAAACAATCTACTTTCGATTAAAAATGTGAAAAGCCACAATGGCTTGGTAAAAGTGCGCAAAAGCTCGAAGAAAGTGCAATAAACTTAGTAATTAATTCTAAGTAAAACCATGAAATTTGAATAAAACAGAACTTTACAAAGTGCAAGTTGCTCTTCTCGTTTGTTTCTCAAGAATACGTAAAGCAAAATGATTGCATTGCAAAAAAACACTTGTTAGAACGAACAGGGCATTTGAGTTGGGTTAAGTAATGTTCGTTGAAAACGAAAGGTAGTTTAATGGCAAAGAAGAATCAGCGCAAAATTTACAAAGGCAAATTAGCGTTTAAAAAGGTTTATAATTGACCAATAACTAATAGCAAAGAACAGCTGGGCAATAAGAAGCAAAGCACGTACGATTTCTAAAAGCAAGTGTGAATCGCAGGATTGATAGATGTATAAGAAACACAGGCAAAAAAATTCAGGTTGCACTGCGTACACGACACGCAGATGACAACACTACGCTGTGACGCTTCACACGATATTTGTTTGAAAACTGATGTAATGGTAATTAAAAATAGACGCAGTTGTTGCTGATGTTTGCGCTCGTTACTTGGTTGCAAAAAGGCAGCTTAAGAGGCGGCGGCAGCTTGCTCTTGCTGAACTTTGCCGTTGCATTCCTGGCAGTAGATGTGGCCATCGATAGGATAACAGCCTTTGTCGGGTGAAAACTGAACGTCACATTTCTAAACAAAAACATAACGACTAATTGCTGACAAGGTCGCCTATAAACAAGCGAAACTTTTGAAAGCTTGCTAAGTAAATGAGCAATCACCTCGCATTTGTAACAAGTTATGTGAAAATTCCGGTCCAAGGCGACAACCCTCGTCGATTCTTCTTTTCCTGGTTCGGGCAAGATCAAAAGGTCACAGACCGAACATTTCGGAGCATATTTCCTGTATTGAAATGTTCGATCAAGTTCGGAATGATGCATCGGTAAACTTCAGAAATTACAAACAACGGAAAAGCTGCTTGTAATTCAACATCGCTAAAAATTAGTGAGTTTGTGCAGCAGCTTTTTGCAAATACTTGCACCTTTAGATGTCTTAAAAATTGGTGATTAAAATTTTTAACCCTTTCATGCCGTATGTATACAAGTGTCTACATTAACTTTGCAGCCAGTTTTAAACCTTATATATATAAGAATTAAGGTGTATTTTTCATTCAACCTCTTTAGTAGCTTCACAACTGTCATAAAAGAGTCTACATTGGCTCTGCTTCATCAGTATGTCCCCAGTAACGAAGGGAGAAAGTTAGCTTGTGAAAAATTTTTTATGATCCATATGACCCACGTGCATGTTTGCTTCAGTAAAAGGTAATGTATATATTTTTATACAAATATTTTTGATTTTGTACATAGTGACTAAAAGTACTTGAATTTGTTTCTATACCATTTTTCATACTAAATGAGAATAGTAACAAACTAAATGAGAATAGCAACAAACTAAATGAGAATAGCAACAAACTAAATGAGAATAGCAACAAACTAAATGAGAATAGCAACAAACTAAATGAGAATAGCAACAAACTAAATGAGAATAGCAACAAACTAAATGAGAATAGTAACAAACTAAATGAGAATAGTAACAAACTAAATGAGAATAGTAACATACTAAATGAGAATAGTAAAAAATTAAGAGAATTTTTTTAAATAAATTTAATTAAACAGATAAAGTTAAATATATATTTTGCAGATTTCCTGAAAAAAATAATTTTGCGTAAAATCTTGTTTATTTTTATGTAGTAATACTCCAGCAATTATTTACGTGCTTTGCATCAGTTTTTTATGATTTTGTCAAATTATTAGTTGGTTTAAACTATCACCCATGCCTAGAAAAACTCAGGAAGAAAAATTAGCTTATAAAGCAAAAAGAGCGCGCATTATCGACCTTTATAATGCAGATGGTGATTGGCGCCGTTTGGCAATGGAGCTAAATGTTCCGAAGTCTACTGCTTACAGATGGGTCAAGAAAGGTGATGAAATTGATGGACGTGGCGGGCGTTATAATCAAAAAATTACTGCAGAGCACAAAGATGCAATGTGTAATTATATTGAAAATAACCCGAGGATCACCTTGGCTCAGATTGTAGAAAGGTTGCATCTTGATTATGGTTTGAAAACATCTAAGACAACTGTTTTCAGCCACTTAGACATGTCTTTACTATTCTCATTTAGTTTGTTACTATTCTCATTTAGTATGTTACTATTCTCATTTAGTTTGTTACTATTCTCATTTAGTTTGTTACTATTCTCATTTAGTTTGTTACTATTCTCATTTAGTTTGTTACTATTCTCATTTAGTTTGTTGCTATTCTCATTTAGTTTGTTACTATTCTCATTTAGTATGAAAAATGGTATAGTTTATTCGCAAATATAACGACTTCATAAAATAAGCCTAACTTTCATGTATACAAGTGGCAACATCAGACAGAAAGCTATGCTTTTTGTTGTATTTTTAGAGAATTAGATTCGAGTATGATCAATCATTTCGGTTCTATTATATTATTTATTGGTCTTTACTATTTCAAATATTTATACTTCGCCATAACACACAAATTTCCATTACATCTGTACCAAATTTATCTACTGATTAGGTTTTTTTAAAAGCAATGTACAAATCACTAATAACAAATTGCCCTGCATAGATTTTTAAAAACTTTGTTGAATATAATAGAGCAACACAAAAATGTTTCACATGTGAGTGGTTTAGTGAAATATTTCCTTTCTGTATTTATACCTGATATGTTAAAGTTATTTCAAGGGCAGGGTCAAGTGGGTATATTTATGATTTTGAAGTATACGCTGGCAAAACAGGAGCAGAAATTGATAACTTTGGTTTGGGTGTATCATCAGGCTTTGTAATGATATTAGTAGAAGATATACCCAGATTACAAAATTACTAACTTTTTTACGACGACTGGTTTTCCTCAATTAATCTAGCAAAAAAGCTCAAAGATGAGGAAATTCATAGCTTATCAATTGTTAGACCAAACAGATTAAAAGGTTGTAAACTGGAAGAAGAAAATCAGCTGAAAAATGAAGGCAGGGGGAGTTATGATTATAGAGTGGAAACAAAAAGAAAACATTATGGTCCTGAGGTGGTTTGACAATAAATCAGTTCATATTCTATCAACATATATAGGGCTGTTTCCACTTGAAAAAGCAAAAAGATGGGATCGTAAGAAAAAAGACTACATAAAGGTCCAAATGCCACATGCTATTGCTGAATACAATAAGTTTATGAGAGGTGTAGACCTCTGTGATATGTTTTTAGAACTGTACAGGATTTATTTCAAGAGTAAGAAATGGTATATGAGAATTTTCTTTTATGTACTGGATCTTGCGACAATCAATGGTTGGCTGCTATATCGTCGTACGCTAAACAAAAAAAGCAAACAGCATATGTCACTTTGTGATTTCAAACTTGACATTGCTACAGGGCTTTTGTCTAGCAACAAATATGCTCCAAAAAGGGGAAGACCCAGTCAACAAGATAACCCTTCCAAAACTCCAAAAAAAAGAAAGAAGTTGTCCATCCAGCAGAATCTGTTAAACGGGATGGTAGTGGTCACTAACCAAGCCGTGTGAAGACCAAACAAAGGTGTAAGAAATGTGTGCACAAATTTACAAAGGTTATATACACCTAATGCAATGTTTGATTATGTTTACTAAATGATAGGCATTGCTATATAACATACCATGAGAAATAGTTTGCTATATACAGATATATGGTGCCAGTCATTATTTTAAAGGAATTTTATTTGAATGTATTGAAAAATGAGTTTTAGTAAAATTTATTAAAAAAGGAATTTTTACTGCATTTTTTATCAATACCTGCCTGATGTAGCCATATGGCAACATTTTGTATTTTTTATATAAAAATAAAGGTGTTTTGTCATTTAAAACTAAGTACTAATAAAACCAAAAAAATTTTTTTTATAAGCGTTTTAATAATTCAGGCATGAAAGGGTTAAACTATCTAAAGAAATATTTTAACGCAAAAAAATTTCCCTAATTTCTATTGAAGGGAGGGCCGGGGAGATACAATCAACTGACCAGAACATACTTATGATAGCCTTCAACGCAGTAAATACGGTCGGAATCGTCAACTATGAAAGAAATTCCGTCCAGGCTTTTCTTGCACTCGCAACACCTAAAGCAATCTGGATGGAACGGCTTCCCCGTGGCACGAAGAATCTGCAAGTAAAACTGTGTTCGAGATGCTACGAAACATGGCATCTACGTTAACGAAAAACAGCTTTTAAGCTTACAAAATGGCGTCCGTGAAAAGGAACGCTGAATCATTAGATACGCATAGATGTACAACAGGCAAATGCAAAAAAATTAGGAAATCATTAATCAACACTCACCTTATCTGTAATATTTTCAGAGCAGGCTGTGCATTTTTCGAGTGAGGTCATATAGCAATTTTCACAATAAATTGTTTTATCAACAGCATAGAAAGGTTCTCCGTGCAGCTCTTTGCCTGAAATATCGTCGACAAGTTAGAAAATTAAAGGCGCCAAAAGAAAAATAAAAGGCATCAACTGCAATTGTGTTGGATTTTGTACTTCAGCTCTATAAGACAAAAACAACCTGCTACTTTAGTCGCTTTTTTTTTAGAACTCTGTAAGCTACAATTATTACAATGGATTAGTATCTATGTA
Organism: Diplosoma virens; assembly: GCA_963680785.1. NCBI lineage: Eukaryota > Metazoa > Chordata > Ascidiacea > Aplousobranchia > Didemnidae > Diplosoma > Diplosoma virens. Next base: position 57,164,738 of record OY796881.1, on the reverse strand, counting down.
GTACACACAATCAAAATTTTAATTCTACCATGTGAAATATTTAGTCTTTTATCACAATTTCATGTACAAAAAACAGTAAACGAGAAAATCGAAAAATTTCTATGACCTATTTTGTTTTCGTTTTTTTTTGTTACTCCCGGTACTTACCACAAGTAACACAAGTAAAACATTTGATGTGATAAACTCCTCCCAGTGCGTTACAGCCGACTTTCTCTCCCTCGACAACACTGCCGCACTTCTCGCAGTAACCGTAAAAATCTTCTTCCTGCCGGTTAACAAAGACAAGGTTAAAGGTTTTAAAATGTTTCACCAATAATTATTTCTGTGCTAAAGGACAAGAAAACACTTGAAAAATTTATTTACGCTTACGAGCAGATTACTTTTAGATTAAAAACCCAACGTGCATAATTATTTAAAAATTTTTAAGATAATTAAAGGATAAACAAACTATGCTCTTCAACTGCATTATTTAACTGCTAAATTTAAGTCCAACTTAAACTATAAAGCTGAGCTGGTCCGGAGAAACTAAATAACTTCTATTGGTTGCTAAAACAAGAGTTATTCGGCATTTCTTTAAAGCCAATGCAACGTTCGAATAAGAAAAAAACCTTGTAATGCTCCATGTTAGATAACAAATTGCTAGTGAGAAAGTCTAGCTCATCCACTGAATTCTTTTCGATGTTCTTGGGAATGGAAGAAGCTGGAGGAGGAACTGCTGTTGCTCCTGTGTCCAAAGAAGGAATTTTACCTGAAGCTTTCTGCGAGTCCTGGAAAATAAATAGGAAAATTAATCGGCTGTAAAAATAAAATAGAAAAACATAATTTATTTTGCAACTAAAAATAGTTACAACGTGCATGTAACAAAAGCAAATAACAATGTAAAAAAAGCTGAACTAATTCAAAAATATTCGAGTATAAAAACTTAAAAATAATTACAAAGTTTAATATTTTTATCAATTCACTAACCCCTTGGTTGGCAGATTTAGCTTTCAACGCAGTCGAGCGTGACGGCTTAGGAAGAACAGGAGGCGGCGCGGCTTTCGACATTGTTGAAGCTTTCGAATCCTTTAAAGAGGCAGAAATCAACTTGTAACAATTTTTTTCTGGAAATCTTTTTATTTTAAAACTTGATGACTCAGATCTATTTTTTCAAATATCATTCTTAATAAGCTACAAAAGGCCCAATGCCTGACTAACAATATTTGTTAAGTTTTTTATACTAGGTACACAAAGTAAACAACCAGTTTATAAAATTCCAATGTAGCAAAGTTAAAGAGGAAGAGCAAGAAAGCCAAAACTTGCTAGCAATAGCAAATTTTTGGCATTACAATCCCATTAATTTTATAACCTTTCGCTGCCGTTGCTCAATTTAGTTCATCCAGTTTATCGAAAGCGTTTAAAGCCGCATACAAAACAAAATCCGTACCTTGGGCGGTTGCGGTTTAGAATTTATCACAGATGGAGGCGGGGGGGATAAATCAGACTGTTTTGTTGATGAATCTTTTACCTGAAATAAAACAAAACTTATTTACTGTTTTTGAATTAAAAATATCAAAAGAACGAAAATTCTCTCGCAAACCAGAAGAAATTGCAAACCTAATAAAGAGGTGGGGAACCTGCCACCCCCATGAAAATGATTACCGCTGATAAGAGGAAACCTGTTTTTCGTAGAGATAGCTACATTTTAGGGACAAAAGTCAAAAAATCTGGGAGACTTTAACAGTGATGACCATTTTTTTTTATAAGAAATTATTACTTTTTAGAGACAAAAATCACGAATTACACGACAGATTCAAACTGATTACGCTAGTTTCGGTATTTCAACTTGTACGGCCTCCTCCGTCAAAAATTTGAAAATCTGGCCTCCAATAATAATAAGTTCCCCACCTCTGACCTAAATCAAAACCGTACCAGCCCAGGGGGTAAATTGCGAATTTTTTGACCAGAGACAAGAAAATTAGAACTATTTCTGCAGGTAAAAGTTTCCAAATTCAGAAAAACAATTAAGGTTTGAGGTAAACACTTTTGTTTGAAGACACTTTTACTTTTCTTTTGGGACAAAAATCGAGAAATTAGAGACAGATTCAAAGTGATTCAAAGACTTTTTTTAGTCTTCACCCTAAATTTTGGACAAAAAAGTTCTTCCGATATGTATAGTAAAGTGCTAGAAGATCAAGATTTGGGCAAATTTCATAAAACTTGGGCAAAACTGTACTGCCCTTCAACATTTTTTTGGCTGGTACTGCTGCGAAGATGAATGAAACGAACCGGTAAAACGCGTATCAAGTGTATATTGCAAAGTAAAATACAAGCACCGTTGATACACTTTTCGACCGAGCACTTTTCACTAGTAGCGGATCGGGCAAGGAAGAGACGCACATAGCTACAACAATAATACAATTTTAATTCACCTTTGTTACGGCTAAATCATCAAGATCCGGTGGTGGCGGCAAATCAAAATTGTCGTTTGATCCTCCAACAGTTGACTTCTCTACGTCCCTTTGAATTTTGGGTATGGTCGAGGTAGTTACCTGCCAATAATTTGCAAACGTATAAAAAGTTGTATAGGTTCAAGGCATGTAAAAATGCTACTCTATTTACCCATGAAAAACCTTTTTTATTTATAGTTAAGTCCAAAAATTTTTGGACATAACTATAAGAGCCAAGGTGTCAGTACAAAATAAGTTCCTGAAAAAAAAGCTACAATCAAATCTTGTTTGTAATCTGAAAAAGTTAAAAAAAATAAGGGTTAAAGTAGTTTAGCAATTGCAAAGTTTTATCATAAAGTCTTAAAAGATATTCATTAACATTTTTAAAAAGGCTTAGTATTTCATTCTTCCGATAAAAAGCACAGGATCAAAATTAAGCAGTCGAGTTCTCATGCGCTCCAGTTGGATGCTTGTAACATGATACGGCCGGCCGTTCACTCGTACGCGTGCAAATAAAATCATACTTTCTTTAGGACCAAAAGCGTCCGACCCAGTTCTAAGATGATTTCAAAATCGCTAATGCAGCTTTAAAAAGTGAGATAAGGCTTGAGGGGGAAGCTTCCGGAATGTGGTTATGGGTTTTACGAAAGATTATTGCTGCTTCACTCTCCAAATGAAAACTGGGAAAGAAATCCGAATCTGGGAGAGGGTCCTCTCTGTAAGGCGTAACATGATGGAAACGAAACTTGAGCAGAGATTAAGATTATTAGAACAAGACTTGATCAACATCACAGGTGAGAGGAGATACATTTTTCAAAACACGGTGGCCTGCATGCTGATGGCGCAAGACCTCCAGATGCGGGTTGAGAATAACGGGCTTAACCAGTAAAAAGATCCGAATATTTGAAAGACTAGCTTTAAATTTATTATTTATTTATTTTATCTCTATATTTATCCTCCTGACTCGCAGGAAAGCGACGGAGGCGCTATACATAGGGTAAGCAATTACCCCGACCTGCTTCCGGAGATGCCAAGATATTGCTGTCCGCTAGTAATTTAGTAGAGATATTACTGTAATTTAGAACTGCTTGTCAAGACCACCAAGCAGGGGAAAGTGCAGTAAAGTGTCTTTCCCAAGGACACAACAGAATGGCTTGAGTGGGTTTTGAACCGAGACCATGTTGATCATCAGTCCGGTGCTTTTAACCACTCGACCACGCTGCCGACAAAACCTTTATCACTTCTTATCAGGAGAGTCACCAGAGAGACAGAAAAGCAAGTATATTTTGTCACAAAAAAAATATGAGTTAGAAACCTTGGAGAGAACCAAATTAAGTTTATTTATAAATTAAATTCTCACGTGCCTTAAAATTCTAATAACTATTGTTAGTTGCAGTACAGCCGTAGCCAAAGCTGAGGTTGTGGTGTCTAAGTCATGTCGGTAGTTTAAGGTGGTTAAAGACACGTGACACGTCAGAGTTATTTCTCAGAATTTTATTTTATGTTATCAAATCTATTTAAATAAGATTGCTCTCCTGAAATTGCAGTAGTGTTAAACACTACGAATAGAGTTTATAATTGAATGCAGCATGTAGTTCGCAAACTTTTAATTATTAAATAAATGTATAATCTTTTTTGGATATCTTTTAAATTTCAAACATATACAAAACAAGTGTGTACTTTTGCTAAAAAAATTGTTACATCTACAACAGGGCTGGTAAATAATTTTTAACCTTGGGAGGGGGCTTTTGGAATGAGTCGCGGGATGCACATAAAAATTAACATTGTAAATTTTAATTAGAGATGTACCGGAATTCCGGCCGGATTTAAGATTTAATTCCGGTTCCAGTACCGGCCGGAATCAATTCTATTCCGGCCGGAACTGAAGTGATTGTAGCCAATAGGACTGATTTATTTAGAAACATATCTACGCTTAGTTTTTTTAGTAAATTGATATAGGCAGTCATTTACTCAAAGATTGAACCTGCTAAATCGCATTTACACACCTCTCAGTCATGGAAAACCAATCAATTAAAAAGTTAATAAGAAGAAAATTGTCGCACAAATTACGACATCAACATATCAATACATATTAAATATATTAGGTCTACCTTAAATCAGCTACAATGCACTACGGCTAAATACATTAATAAATTTATACACAATAGTGTCATATGAGTAAAAGCCATTAGCATAAATTGGAACTAATTCATTGTAGGAACTAAGATCAGATGATAAGATCACTTAACTCCATTGATCTGCAAACGAATTCGGGGCACGAGTCCACCTAGTTATGAGCCTTAATAGCACAGGCAAAACCTAACCTTACAGCAAATCATCGGCAACATTTTGCAGTTCGATCAATCTAGCATTAGTCTTATCTACTAGCCTTTTCAAGTAAAGTGATCACTGTATTCTACTCCCTACAAAGATAAAAGACAAAGTAGCTGAACAGCTACAATAACATAAAAATGAACTTTTTCACTGTATAACTTCAATAAATGTGTCCATAATATTTTTGGTCGTTATGTTTCAAATATCCAGTGCTCAGAAGGGAGTACTCACATAAATTGCTTTAATGTACACTTCAAACAAAACTGACTGCAAACTTTCTACTTTAATATTTTTTGAAGTGATCAATCATCTGCACTTACAATACTATTATTAACTGACAATATAACACATGTATTTAAGCAGTTTCATGTAATATCAAGGTTAATATTGCATTTCTAAATAGTTCCGGTTCCGGCCGGATTTTATGTAGCAATTCCGGCCAATTCCGGTTCCGGTCGGAATTGATTATTTGAGTTCCGGCACATCTCTAATTTTAATCATTATATATGGGTTATTATGAAATGTTATTTATCTCTAAAATGTAGTGATCTCTAACAAAAAAGGTCTTTATATTAATGGTCTCGGATATCTTAATTTTCGTCCCGAAAAATTGAGCGAATTGGTCCGCGGGCCGTAATTTGCCACCCCTGAATTATCTTTTTTTGTTTTTTTAAAAGACCTTGCAAGCCGCATAGATGCCTTTAGCACGCCGCACTTTGCCCACCAATATTATATAAGAAACTTTGCATTTTTCTTCTACAAACTAATTGCAATATGCTAGCCCTGATTGCAACACAAACACTAGTTTTTTTAAATGTTAACTAGCAATCAGTCAAAACGTTTGTTTCGGTTCACTAAGCAAAAATTTTGGGCTACCGCTAATTTACTCTTTAGAGAATATCATAACGCCAAACTGACCCAAGTAATGCAAAAAACATACGCTTTTTAATAAAATTTTTTTAACTGAAGAACAATATTGCACTTTTTGTATAAATAAAAACAAGTAGTAGTCTTTTTTCGCCAAAGATGGCGCTTTAGAAAACGGTAAAAAATTTAGCCCGACTTACTGGTTACTTTTCAAAATCTAATTAAAAAAATGAAGTACTTACACTGAGTAATTTTGCGTAATTTGAAACTGGCTAAACAAAACTTTACAATTATCAAGCTAAGTCAGCAAACAAATGCTTTAAAAATGCTTAGGCCATTCAGCAAAATAGTTAAGAGACGCACAAGCACGTTCGTTTAGTTTCTTCAAATATCACTGCTTTCATTGATTGACGAGCAACGTAAAACGTTTTGTTTTACGTGTCCTTATTTGGAAAAAAACAATGACGAAAGCGTTCTTAAGGAAAAGTGATATTTTAAAAATACTTTTTTATAAGACAAATCAGTAATATTGCCAGTATTCAGTCGGAACCTTTTTTAAATTTTGAAAAGTAGTTTGAATTTAATGGATAAAAAAATTCACGAAGCCATGCTTACATTTACATGTAACCAACCACCATTACTATCATCCAACAAAAAACACGTTTATTTTACTAACCAAGCAAAAATATTTTGGGTTTTTTCAGTAGAGCAAATGCAGGACGCGATGTGTATCAATGGAATGAAGCACAAGATAAAGAAGTTGATGCAACGATAACGAAATTGAGCTCTTAAAACAAGGACTTGTTGCCATTTCATAACAAATTTTGAAAACATAATGCGGTATAATCATGTTATATACAGTATATCCACAATTAGCGATCTTTTTATATATCCAAACCTAGACGATGGCAAGATTTAACCGAACCTGGTAAAATCGGCCTACTGATTTTTAAAAAATTTGACATTTTGTTTGAGCTTTTTATCCAAGTTCTTGCGTCACGAAGTCGCTGGCGACAAATAATTAGCTGGAAAAGAGGCGGGCTTGCGTACGAAAAATTTCTAAGTAAATTGCAATATCTATTCGTCTTAATTCGTATGAGCACAGCAGAGATAGTCAACTTAAGAAAATATCAAGCAACCAACTAGATCAATTTGCAAGAAACCAAAAATAATTTGCTGCTTGAAAAGTAGCAAAACCTTCGTTTGCGATTAAATTTAGATCTGCTCGTCATGAAAAACGAGCACATAATATAGTAACTTAGGGCTACTTAATGAGAAACTGAACAGCACCCATCGAACCAACACTAAATTTACCAAATAATTCAGCGATTGATTTTTTAAAACAATTTAATGATGATTTATAGGCAATTGCATCGCGGCAACAAACTTGTAAACCGGTAAAACAAATATTACATTATCCTTGATAATAACAAAAGGTCAAGTACTGAATTATTGTGACTGGGGTAAAATAAGCACTGCAAGGAAAAGGTGAAAAATAAAATGTTTCCTGGGACCATACAAAAAACATTTCATTTTTCGTATCAAGTAAGGTCGCTTCAAATAAAATGTCAAAAGTTGAACATTTACATACAATTTTCGTTGGGGGAAAAACATTAAAAAAAGGCTCGTAAAAAAGTGGGGAAGGCAAAACATTATCCTACCAAACTAAGCACACAACATCAGGTTAGAACTTTGTCGTTGCAACGTTAATTTCCAAAAGAAATATGCCATTCATTTTTAAATTGCTTCGTTTCTCTTTATCTACGGGACTGGCGACAAATCTCTGAAATTAAAAAAGTTTTTTCCAATTTGAAGAGTCTGGAAAAATTTTTTTGATTATTTAACTTGATTTAAAAGGTTAAAACTTCAGGATGAAGGCGTCTATTTAAGATATTCAACTATACTGATTAATGTGTTTTTATATATAGCACAGTCAAGTATATCAACACACGAATTTGAACGGAAGTGATATGAATGAGCAACGTCATTATCTGAGCTTTATAGCAGCTTCCTACATAGTTGTCGCTTGTAGAAATAAGCTTTTAAACCTTTTAAGCTTTTAAACTTTTAAGCTTTTAATTAATGTTCTTGTTTGTTTACAACGGAAATTAATATACTTGTAAGGAAGCAATCAATATCCCAAATAAACATTAAAACGTGGTGAAAAAAGCAAAATTAAAGATAGGGCACTAAGCCATCTTCTGACATCATCAAGAAGCAGGACAAAATAAACAGGTACTTCGTGGCCTTTCTATTCTGTAACCAGTAGAACATCTGCAATAACGCCAGAGTTGGATTTGATTATATTGAAGAACTGCTTGTGATTAATATGTTGTGACTCACTAATATGCAATTATCATCAAAAGCAAAATTACTTTTACTAGTAATTTGATTAAAATTTTAAAAACAACTATAATTGCAAATGTAATTACAGCAAAATTAGGTAATTTTTTCAAGAATGATGTTGAGTACCCCTGCTTTAATTATTGCATTCAGCTTTGTGTACTATTGCAGTAGACGACCTAAGCAAGTTAAAACCCACTTTTGAGTTGCAATCCAAATGCTAAGAATGCAGGGATAAGCACTAAGCCAAAGGTTCTCAATAGATGTCCCCAGGAAAACATATTTAATTTGGGGGTCATGGCACTAGTAAGATAGCCCAGAAGACATCCAAGTAAACGAAACACTTTTGATTTTACTTCCCTGAGGACTAGAATTTGCATCTCAACAAAGTCATCACTTTGATTTGTGAAGCAATTTTGGCCGTAAATGTCGGTTGGTTGGTTGTCCTGAAAATTTGAGCATAACGATACTTTCTCCTGGAGCTTTCCAGTAAATTTGTGGTAAGAATTTTAGAATTTTAGTTTTTAGAATGTGAAGATCAAAAAAAAGTCATCACTTTGATTCGTGAAACAACTTTGGCCGTAATTGCCGGTTTAATTAAAACAATGAATATTTGGGTCTTCCAGTAAATTTGTGGTACGAATAGTCCTCAGAGAGGTGAAGACCAAAAAAAAAAAGTCTTTACTTTGGTTCTTGCAAAAAAATGGCACATGTTTTTGTATAGGGGTCAACTGAATAATATTTTGAGCAAAATGGGCCTATGGGTTAAAGAGTTGAAAATCTCTAAGCATTTGTACATACTAGATACAACGCGGTAATTGACTAACAGATCAAGAAAAAATACAGGCCTATGCATACATTACAATTGGTAACAAAAACTACAAAAAATATTCACGAAACAAGAGTTCTAAAAATCTAAAAATACCTGCAGTTCTTTCAAATAATTAGGTAAAGTTAACTGCCCTAAACTTTTAACTAGTTACTAAAAACAGTAAAATATAAATTGCACACAATTTATTTTCAGCTGCAAGATTAAAAGTTATTGCGCACTGACGTTCTAAAAAATCTTCCTAGTTCAAATTAGGGTTTCCATATACGCCCTGGATCCGAAATCCCGGATAAACTTTCCGGGTTATTTTTTTTTTAATATAATTTTGATAGCAACACTAATTTGGAATATAAAGAAATTTAATGTTTGTATAGAATCTAATTTTCTTATTGATGATGGTGAAGTTATTGTATCTCTACACCAAACCCGTCTAAAGATATAATATCATACTGTATTTCTCCGAAAATAAGACCTAGCGTAAATTTTGATGATGGTTTTAATATAAAACCTACTTATAAATAACTCCTAGTTGATAGTGGGAAATTATGACGACATAAACGTTTGGGTTAGTCTTCGTAGCACGCTATAGCAACGGAACATAAACCAAGATAATAACAATTACGTGATTGCTTGATTTTTAGATTAACAGTTCAACATTGCCACATTGGATAAGAAATATTTTTTCTGCGCATTTTCATACCGAGACAAGACGAGTAAAAGAAAAAGTTTTTATGTTTTTTGCATATCTAGAAATCTCATAATTCTCTGCTTTGTAACTTTGTTTTTTAATAAATGAAAATAAAAGACATCAGCCAAAAATAAGCCCTAGCGTAATATTTTCAGAGTGAAAATTAATATAATTAATATAAGCCTTGTCTTATTTTTCGGAAAAACACGGTAGCTGCCAGAGGTGTCCACGAAGCGGAATCCGCAAATTTTGGCGGAACCGGAGCGGTTTCGAATTGAATTTTTAACCAAGCTTGCGGATCCGGAGCTTGTTTTTTATCTTTTTCAGCAGTCACACACTTTTTTAAAACAAACTTGCTAAATTTTAGGAATTGGCTCTAGATTTCAGTTTCACCTATGATTCCTTTGTGAACAGTAGTTAGCAATGGTTAGATTTTGGCTTGGTGTTCGCCATACATACAAAATGCACATGGCAAATCGATTTCGTCAGAAATGAACATAATATAATATTATTGAAATAAATTTTGTTTTGTTTATTTTGTGATATATTAAGCACCTAACTAGTCATTTGTTAAAAAAAATAAAAGTTTAAGGTATGGAAAATAGTTAAATACAATATAAAAGCGGTTAGGTTTATTTAATTTCCTAAATCTCTTGTAATAAATTAAGAAAACCTAAACAAAAATTCAAGGATTAATCAAGAGGGTTAGAAGTAACACCCACTCATTATTGATTTTCCACTTTAAGATTTTCGAAATTTGAATTTAAATTTTTTCCCCAGAGATCCAGGGATAGTAAAAAGTCCAGGAAATTATAAACCCAAGTTCAAATGCAAAAAAGATTTCTAAAATTCTTCGCCTAGTTATAAACAGACCGGGACACCGAAAAACATGATTGTTTTCAACGCAGGCGTATTACAACGTTATTATTAAATTGTTTTCAAAAGAACTGCTCAGTAAACCGTAAATTTCTGCAGTCTGCAACCTAAGGCCCGTTTCCACTAAGAGCGTGGAAAAGATTATTTTTTGTTTGTTCTATTGTTTTTTTGCTTTGCTTAGCGCTCGCTTCAATTTTAAGCGCGGAAAGATCAATAAAAGAACAAAGAGTGCTCTTTTTCACGCTCGTATTGGAAACGGTCCTTAGCAGGAATAGTTGTGTTGACTTCAACCTTCTACGAAACTTTAATGAAGACTTTCTCGCAATCATAGCAGTACGAAATTATCGAATTAAACTTTTTTAAAACTTTTTTGTGTATGGCTGACAATTGAGTTTAAGTAACGGTAGCTAAACGGTGACAACGCCTACAAAAATTTTTTTTTATTGAAAAATAAAGTAGGCTACAAATTTCCCAACGAATAAAATATACAACACCAGAATAGAATGAATGCAAATTCGCTTAGTTAATGGTGTATTACTAATAGCGAGATGAGATCATAAAGAAAAATTACTTAGCAGCACAAAACCTAACAAAGTGAATTACAAATTATGAAATTTTCGATATTTAACAAGCAAGTTCTAATAATTTTCGCTTCAGCTCTTTATAAGAATGGGAAAATAAAATGCAGATTAATTATTTTTAAAAATACCTTTGTGACAAAAAGGCAATTTAAATAAAAATACTTGTAAATATTTATCAACCTAATTTATTTTTATTGATTTGATTTACTTGTATATTAAATATCTTGGTATATATCTCTTGAAGCAGGCCGGGATAATTGTTTGCTCTATGTACTAGCGCCTCCGTCGCTTTCCTGCGAGTCAGGAGGATAAATATATACCATGTACAAGTCTATTAGGAAAAAATAAAATTCAATTTGGCAAAAAGGAAATTCAATTTCGCAGAAATGAAATTCAAATTGGCAGAAATGAAATTCAATTTGGCAAAAAGGAAATTCAATTTGGCAGAAATGAAATTCAATTTGGCATTAATGAAATTTATATCCTGTTTCTTACTTGCTATTTTCATATTTTGGCATAATTTCAAAAGATTTTCTTCTTTAAATTCTCATAATATAGTTTTATTAGTTACAAATAATATAAATATGTATATATATAGAAAGAGAATCCCTATATTTAAACCCAACATTATGGAGATTTAATATATATAGAGACCCTATATTATCTATATATACATATTATTAATGAAAGCACTAAAACAGAATAAAAATTAAGAATTAAAAATCCACAACAGACTGTTTCGCCAAAGACGGCTCATCAGGTGGAATCTGTGAAATAAAAAACGTCGAATATAAAAATATTAAAACATATCAAAAAACTTTAAAATATAAAAAATATAAAAAGGCCGAAAATAATATTATATTATCTGACACTTATATTATCCACTAAAACAAAGAACCTCTGACAAAATCGCTAGCGGTTGCACATCGAAGTCGGCTAAGTCTGTGCTGAGCATAAAAAATTGATCTGATTGAAAACGACGTTTTTATGCAGTGTTATCGTGTTTTCTTGTTGTTTTCAATCAGACCAATTTTTTAATGACGTTTTTATGCAATGTTATTGTGTTTTTTTGTTGTTTTTAATCAGACCAATTTTTTATGCTCAGCACAGACTTAGCCGACTTGTATGTGCAACTGTTAGCGATTTCTCAGAGGTTCTTCGTTTTAGTGGATAATACAGTATAAGTGTCAGTTAATATAATATTATTTTCGGCCTTTTTATATTTTTTATATTTTTTATATTTTATATTTTTTTGATATTTTTTAATACTTTTATATTCTATGGTTTTTATTTCACAGATTTAACCTGATGAGCCGTCTTCGGCGAAACAGGCTGTCGTAGATTTTTAATTCTTAATTTTTATTCTGTTTTAGTGCTTTCATTAATAAATACTGTTCTAACTGTTTGGTTATTGAGCTCTGTACCGGCGAAGTAAGGCGAGCAGATATATACAGGATGTTGCAGCTAAATTCAGACTGTTTTCAATTTTAAATATCTCAAGAGATAACTTGTCCGATTTACGTGAAACTTAAAATACTTACTAAATGGCTTTTTTTTTTCTAAGTGTCCAACACAATGCCAGAAGAAATAACGAAAAAGCACGCCATCATCGAGGCTCTGCGCGCCGGCAGGACTGCTAAGGAGATTATTGATTTTTTCAAGTACAACAAGGATCTTGTTTATAGAATTCAAAAGCAATTTGAAGTTTGTGATGACCCTGAAACCTTTACTGGAGAGTGGAAACCCACAATCGACGTTCTGATACCATCAGGAGCCCCGAGTTTGTCACTAAAGTCAAGCAGAGGATCCAGGACGACCCCTCCAAATCCATGGCCGCCTTGGCCTTCGAAATGAACGTCAATAAGTCCACAATCTCCAGGACAGTTGCTAAGGACTTCAACATGAAAAGCTACTTGCTTAAGGAAGCGTCACTTGTTGACAGCTGCCCTAATGGAGCGACGGTTGATCAAGGGGACTGCCTTGCTCAATGAGCTAAAACATGGATCGTCCGGCCATGTCAGATTCTTTTCAGATGAAAAAAATTTATCCAGGACAAGTTTCACAATTCATCACTGACGACCCTGAAGAAGTTTCCATTGTGATGTCAACAAAGTTTCCTACCTCTGTTATGGTCCTGGGCATCGTGTCGCGCGATGGAGACGTCATGCCCCCTTACTTCTTCCTCGAGAGCCTTAGGGTGGCCGCTAACAACTACATCAAGGTCCTGGAAACGTGGTCAAGCCCTGGATGATTGGAGTGGCCGGCAAGAGGCCGTATGTCTTTCAAAAAGACCCTGCGCCAGCGCATATGGCCCGTACGACCCAGGCCTGGTTGTACCAGCAACTACCCAGCCATGGCCGCCGGACCTCTGGCCACCCTCCAGCCCTGACCTTAACCCATTGGACTATTATGTCTGGGGAGTTTTAGAGAATAAGGTTAACTACCGCCCATACAACACCAAGCAGGAGCTCAAGGATGCTATAGTGAGGACCATGGACCACATGGACAGGATGGAGGTCAAGAAGGCCTGCTCCACCTTCCGCCATCGCCTCGAGGCCGTCATTGAGAAGGGCGGCCATATTGAATAATTTGATTATGTATGTTGTAATAAAGCTACCATATGAATTACAAGTAAATGTATTGATGACAATTGTTTTGTTTTATTTAAGGTTTTTCTATTTTGTTAAAATTAGTCTGAATTTAGCTGCAACACCCTGTATATATACTTATTCAAATAGAATATTTAAATAAATAACCACCTGAGAATAGAATTATAAAATTACTTATTCAATTTTCTATTTGAATAAGTAACCATCTGACGATTCTATAAGATAAAACAGACTGTCGTGGTTTCTATCTTTTTGTTGTAGTGTTTTTAATTTATATATATATACTTATGCTCCCTGCTCTTGCAGGTCGAGCACTCTGGCTGAGAAGACAGCGATGCTGTTGCACTATGCATTGCTCATCATTTTATATGATTTGAGCACTCTTGGCATCACTGGGCTTTGATTTTACTTGTGGCTTAAAAACCACAAGTAAAAGATTAGCCACAAGGTACAAATTGGTGTGCCTTGTTCTTTCTCAGCATAACTTCACTGGACTGATGAGACCCAAAAGGTGGAAACAGTACTGTCTCCAGTTATATATATATATATAATAGAATACATTGCTCTGATTTTTCATTTCATGGTATTTCATTCATTGTATTAAACTGCTCTGAGTTTTTCATTGAGCACTCTGCAGGAAAGATGCGCCGTGTTGATGGCAAACGGAGCCGAGACGGTCGCAGTCTAAAACCTAATCGCGTCAATCTGTTGAATCCTTGGGAAAAATTCTTTACGAGATTTTCCTTTGCTTCTTGGTCTTAGCAAGCAAATCTCATTTTAATCATATCTCTCAAGAAAAAACTAAAAAAGCAAAACTGACAACTGGACAGTAATGCTTTGGCATTTCCCAAAGATCGGGGTAATCGCTTGACGGTTGCCCTGTGTCGGCTGTAGCGACTCCGACGTTTTCTATCGAGTCTGAAAGATAAATAAATAACGATAAAAAAATTTAGTTCAAAAAAATTACCGAGATTAACGTTAGTTTTGACTATATTTGTTTTTGAAAGTCAATCACAGACTCTGCATATATAAAAAACTTAAAGAAATTAACATAAGTTGGGCATCCCTATCTAAATTAAAAGCATGTACTGTTTTCATTTCGATAGCACAGAAAAGACAAATAACTTGTACGACCACAATCAGGAGACAAAATTACCTTCATATGTTAAACTAAAGGTAAATACCTTCATATGTTAAGCAGCAGATCTAGCCACTGAAAGTGCATTTTGTTTAGAATTCAAATATCTTACTCTGCATATTTGATTACACTGATTGTAATTTTCATGGGCGGTAGTGATAATAGCGTGATCAAAATTGAAGTGTTTTAAAAAATATCAAAATAAACCAAATGTATATATGTACAAGTGGGAAAAATACCCATATACTAATTTAGAAACTTTAGAAATAACTTTAATTATTTAAAAGCTCATGAATTTATCGTTCTAAATTAAATTTTAGTAATTAAGCATAAGAGTGCTAATTTTGAAAAGCAGGAAGCAATTACAATTGATTAGCTCACTCAATTGCTAGTCTCCCATATAACATGGGTTTAAGGAAGTTAATCAGAAATTATTCTAACTGGGAAATACTTTTAGAAAACTTTTTCGCAAGGTATAAGAGAAAGGTTGTAGACTTATTGTAAAAGAAGAAATAAACAAAAATAAAACTAATGAAAGAGAAATAAGATAGTAGGCCAGCTGTTACTGACGGATCTAAGGAAATGACTGCAGATCTTATCCTTTCCATGCGGTCCTTTCTCTTCTTTCGGCTGTTAGTTTTGGATATTTAAAATATTGGTTCCTTAATTTTTAGAAATCTTGTGCAGCTTCTAATTGATATTACATACATACTCCAAATGAATCTTGGTTAAAAAGGTTTCCAACTATGTTCCAATGGCAACAAAATAGAAAGCAACTATGTAAATTAAAATTGATTTTATAAGTAATATTGCTAAAAACTATGAGCGATAAACTTTAACAAACCGTTGTTCATAAAAAGTGGCCATAAAAATAAAATTCAATATAGAACAGCAAATGCAGCTGGTAATACTGATTAGCTTTCGAATAAAGGTTGCCCTTTGACCTTCAGGTAAACGCTTTGACAAAAAAAAATCATAAAAATTCAGCAACACTAAAAGGAAAACTTATTTTGATTTATATCAAAAAATTATAACGGTTTTAAATCTTACAACGACATCATTAAAAACATATTTCCGTTTAGTGATAATAGTTGTTGGCATGTTTTATTTGGGCTACTAGTATGGCGGTAAATTTTTTGTTTGCTTCACAAAGATTCAAAACATCTAATGCGAACTCGGGTCAAACCAAATTTGTCCCGATTTAATCGTTTAAATCACGGGTGAAGAACTTTATTGCACTCGCGGGCATATCCAAAAATTAAAAAATTGGTGCGGGCCGCATAAAATTTTGGAAGCAATATAGTTTTGCCCAAATTTTATAGACGTTTTCCCGTATCATGACCTTCTAACACTTTACGGATATGAGAAAAAATTGCATCCAACTTTATGGTGAAGACCAAAAAAAAGTCATCACTTTGAATCTGTCTCTCATTTCTCGATTTTTGTCACAAAAAGCTAGTACTGGTTTTGCTTTTTCCCAACCACACGCGAGGCGCAAGTTCCCCACCCCTGGTTTAAATTGATGGTTCTCAAACTGGGGTCCGTAAGCAATTTCTAGAAGTCCGTGAATTACAGGATCAATTGAAATAATTTCGCGTTTGGCGACAATTGATCCTTGACATTTTTCGTTCTTCAAATTTTGTCCTACATTTTCTGAATTTTTTTGCTTCAAAAATTAATGAAATCTGTCATTACTTCAAAGAAACAAAAGTCTGCTTGCTAAAAAAGTTAAGGACGACTGGTTTTAAATCAACAAACTGTCGAAACTATTATCTCTTCAGGTCATTATTAATTTAAATTTATCCCCAGTGACTGGAGGTGGCCGGATGCATCTTACTACTTCTGCAACTCTTACACCTTCTCTCCACCAACATCGATCTGCCGCATCTTCTTTCCTCAAACCAATCTTCTCATGTTTCCTTCAACTAGTTTCCTCCATTTCATCCTCGGTCGGCCCTGTTTACGTTTTCCATCCAACCGTTTGCAACCGTTTGCAAGGGCATATTCCCGATAATACGACAATTAATGAACGTATATAGCTATGTGAAAGCATTTACCAATTCAAATGATAATATTAATCTAGAAACCAAGAAAAACTTCTCATACCTTGCGGTTATTTGGGTCAGCACTTGCATGGTCACCTTCAAGCACACGAGAAAAACATGAAATAAAAATATAAACAATTAAAAATAACTCACCTTGAATTTCAACATGTTTTTCTTTTTTTGTTTGCTTTTTCAATTGCATACACTGTATATTTTAACACCAATGACAACAAAAAATAAGTATAAACGCTTAATATACTGTGAATAGCAAAAAATTTGATAAAGGTTTATTCGGGGCAAAAAACTCATGTCCGGCAGTATCGCTTTTCATCTAAAAAAAAACAATCTTAGCGACAGCTCGTCGTTTGCGCTGTGAACGGTTCGCAAACACTGTGATTTGCGAACAAAAGGATGCAAGTTTAATATGGTTGTGCCTAAGTGACAAGCACGACAAATAGATTACAACAGTCAGACCACTTAAAACTGCAGCGATGAGGCCATTATTAATAATTACTCTTAGCTATACTTCGAAAAGCATGTTGTACATTGTACAAGATTATCTAGAAATCAATTACTACAAAATTGTTGTAGCTCGATATATTGTTTAATTAAAGTTTAAAACGAGGCCATATTTAAAAATTCTATGGTTTTCTTCAGTTTCGACAGTAAAATAAAACAGAAATATTAACGACAGTTCATTTGTTACATTTGATTCTAAATAGTTTTGCACACTGCTCACACCTCGCATACCGTTTATTCAACCATGCAAAAAGACATTATAAATTGCTGTGTGAAGTACAATTGAAGTTGAAAAAAAAGTAAAGAATGGAGTGAAGAAATACATTTTTGTAGGTAAATTTTGCTGAATCAAACTAAATTCACCTTTTAATATGTTGTTAAAAAACGTACTTGTTTTTCAATGTCATGAACTATAAGCAATTGTACAAAACACAAACATAATTCGATGTTTTAGCGTCACTTTTTCAATTTAAAAACACAATAAAATTTCTTTTATGTTTACTCTAAACTTGACTTAAAAAAGACGTTAATCTTAATCCGCTTAGTTACTTACTTTTTCTGACTTTTCTATGTTTAAAAATTTTTTATCAGCGATACCAACGTAACCCTTTACAATTAAAAATAACTTGATCATTGTCAAGCATATTTGAAGACCAGCACAACAGCAACACTTAAAAATATGATTCTACACGACTCTTAAACAATCACCAAACAAGTTAATCGTAGAATTTCAATTTGCCAAAAGTTTTATTCTTTTTGAAACATTTGAAGGAGAGTTATTATCCGATACCAGCTAATGCGTATCAATCACTTTTGTTATGCAACGCCTTCAGTTACATGCTTTGATTATCTGGCTGGAATAATAACACATCTAGCTATACTAATACACTTTCTAAAGTTCCAACACAAATCGAAAAAAACCCTTTATCATATACCGCTACCACCAATTAAAGGTTTTCGTAATATACATCAATTCTCTTTGAAGTTATTGGTGTATAATCTGGTGAAGCAAATACGAAAAAATAACTTCGCACAAAGTTTGTCTTAGAATTGGAGTTGCGTAGTGACTTCAACTAAAATCGATTCCTCTCTATACCTGGTATTGTGCAGCGTAACAAACTACAGTGCAACCTAACAATTTTTTGTTTCATTCTACTAAAGTATTTCATGACACATCCAAAAATAACCTGAAAATGTATCTCAACAAATAACGTTGAATGACGTTTCGTTTCCGTCTTATAATGGCCGATTGCGGCCAACAAGTAAAGATAAAAAAAAAAATTACATTAGACTTTATTCAGGCAATGACATTTTAAGCCAATTTATTTTTATTTTAATAAAACTACGAACAGTACAAGTGGTAAAGACGCGATAACAAAAATGCAGGCTTGCCATATTTAGTGATTCAATGGCAGATTAAATTTAAATTATGACCTGAACATGTGTCATGCCATATTTTTATTACTCACGCGAATAATACTTGCTGAGTTTTAAAACTCAAGGTTTACAGTCACTGTAATAATAATTTTCCGAAGTATTTGGCACAACAAGCCCAAAGATATTTAAACACTTAAATAAGGTTTATTTACGCTTATTCACCCAGACAAGCAATTAATCTTTACTGACTTTGAGGCAAAAATATTTGACTCCTGTTATTTCAAAACCTACAAACGTTTAAAAATGTATAAAAACACAATATATGTGAGTTTATGTAAATACTGAAATGAAATATCGAAGTATTTAAAAGCATTAAGTAAAAAAAAACAGTACCGCTTCTTCTATTTTTGCATTTATTAAAGCACGTTACACCAAAACAATTCGGCAACAATCAGAGAAAGTCATTTAAACACTATAGTTGCAGCGAGCATTGTAGGTTCCGCGACGCTTGTCAACCAAGAAAAAATGCCCGAAAAGCTATCTAAATTTGTCAAGTTTTTAAAGTATTTTTTTATTTTCGGCAGGCAAGTAGTCAATAACATACAATACGTGCTGTAAACACAATGTCTGACCATAGAAAAAAACTGCAGAACGTTTTCAATAAAAAAAAAATCGAAGTACTACCAGAAATTCTTTCTTAGCACAACTAATTAGCTCGCTAACTTTTCTACAGCAAATTGAATGAAAGCGAATCGTATTCCTAAAGACGAACGTTCAGCTTTTTTAGTTTAGTTTGCCATGCGACAGCTTCCTGCGTTATTGTTCGTATAGTCGCTGTTTTGCACACGCTCAGTTGGTATTCTTGACTTCACCAATTTAAGAATAATCTTTTCTTGCAATTACAGTACACGAAGTAATAAATATAGCGGTGGCTGATAAACATAGTTTTTTTGATTAACAAAAAACACGTTTTAATTTTGGTTCAACAATCGTTGCATACTTATCGGTATATAAAACAAACACGCGATAGTCGTATGACCTGCGTAAACCAAACAAGTTGACTAAATTTAAAAACATGCTTTACCGCTTCGTTTAAAACGACACAATTCAACTAATCCTGTTTTCAAAACGTAGCCACTTCATTCCAAAATATGGTGAAATAGTCTACAACGGCTCAACATACTAATCAACTTAGAACTAACCAAATTCAAAGCATTTATTTTTTTAAAGTTATACAAAACCTCTAAGATTAAAAATATTTAAATAGAGCTGTGCAACCTAGTTAGTGTCACGCCTCAGAGACAACACGTAATCCCAAGCATTCCAATAACTTGATCAGTCTTTTCACCAGACTATTCGTTATTACCTAAGCGGTTCGATGTGACTTAACTGCGTACTGACAGGTTCAATAGGATGTATAAGTCGTGAGTAAAATACTATACAAATCTAAAAATAATCAAACGACGCCAAGAAAAGTAATAAAGATAAAGCAAGACCGCAGCTACGTCTTGGAATTTACCTAAGGAGAATGGCTCTAGTGTTGCTTTAAAATACCAAATTTGGGAAAACCTTTATTGCTTCACTACAAGGTTCAACAACTTTAATTTAATAATCAAATGTTCTTTAAGGAGTGAAAAAAACTTAATATTATGATCAATATGAATGATGACTGAAAATTAAAGGTAATAGACTACAAAAATTTAGTGTTTTGACAATATAAGCACGACAAATAACAAAACAGATATTGTTTAAACAAGACAATAGTTGTATAGCGAAAAATTTGCAAATATGCTAAAAAATTATATTTATTTAAGCAAATCCCACATGTTAATCTAATAGCATAGAGTTGCAAAACTAATTATACAATGGTTTTATTTCTTTAATTTTCTCACAGATAGCATTGCATACAGAGTGAACACCAAATAATTTGAAAACATGAAAGAAATATAATTCAGTCATTAATTAGAAAAACATACAAAAATTGATTAATTAAACAGGTACTATGTATAAATATTTATCGATCTGTAAGAAATTTAATTCATTCAACACTACATTAAACATGGTGCTTTTTATCTTTTATCCTAATTCCAAGTAAAAATACAAAAAGCAATATAAAAAATTATTGTACGCAATGTTTGATAATCAGACTTTAATTTAATAAACTTTTCTTAATTTAAAGTAATAATTGCAGATAATTTTTTTACAGCTAAAGCTAAAGTTTAAGTCCAATTTTGTTTGAAAAGTAAATCATTTAAAAACTTTTTGCTAAATTTCTTTTAACTAAACTAATCTAAGCAATCTAAAAACTAATTTGACAAATCTTTAACATTTATAGGTGCACAGTTAAAACCTTGGTATGCCAATTAAAATACCTAAATAAACAATGTCACTTTTTATTCATAAAAAAACATAAACTTTATTGATACTTAACAAATAAATTTCAAAGAAATTCGCTGAATATAAATGATAATAATCTCAACTTCAAAACCTATAATTCTGATTAAACATATATAACACATTTTTTCAAATAAATATACAGGGTGTTTCAAAAAATTTGACATCATTTGACATGTAAATATTACAGAAACTACATAGTTGAATCGAATAAAATTCAACAGGGTTAATGTTGAGCTGAACAAGATTTATTTCTGTAAATTTGAATAAGAAATTCAAAGGCACCTGAATTTCATGAAGGGTTTTGCAAATATTTAATATGCACATTGCCTGTGACATGGCACACGTGAAGTCAGTACTCCAGCTCCTCCTAAACATGCTGCAGCATGTCTTGGGTAACAGTCTCCAGTGCAGTGGTGTTTCTTTGTTAACTACCTGTCTTGCATGAAAGTTAAACTGGAGATTGTTACCTAAGACATGCTGCAGCATTTTTAGGAGTCAGAGTACCAACTTCATGTGTGCTGTGTTACAGGTGATGTGCATATTAAACATTTGTGAAACCTTTCATGGACTTCAGGTGCCTTTCAATTTCTTAGTCAATTTTACAGTAATACACCTTGTTCTGCTCAACATTAACCCTGTTGAATTTTATTTGATAAGACTATGTAGTTTCTGTAATATTTAGATGTCAAATAATGTCGAATTTTTTAAAACACCCTGTATATAGCATTTTATGGGACCATCAAAATCCTTTTAAAAAAATAAGATTTATTTTTAAGTGATCACAGAAAAAAATTTTTTTTCACATACTGTATTATTTATCATCTATGTCATCTTCAATTATTTGTACTTTTTAAAAAACAATTTATTTTTCTATGTATAAATAGGTAAACCAAAGAAATTTTGTACAAGTAATATACCACTTAAAAATTCAAAGACACAAGCTATTCAATTAACATGCTAAGCTCATCAGATTTTTATTGAACAGTGTGCTAGCAGCAGAACGCAATGCATTACCCTAAATGTGTTACAGTGAAAAGTATCATACAGTAAACTGGGATTACTTTAAACATTTTAGAACTATATAACTTGATTTCTATAAACGACATCTCAAAAAATAAACTTTCTAAAACAAATTAACTGAAATTCTTTTAGGTCTTAACTTTTTTTATACAACATTTTTTTTTTGTTCTAAAATCAGGCGTTAAAAAAGCACCATTAAATATCTGATCAAAGTCATGCCAGGTTTGGAAATGCAAAAAGCATTATTTCCTAAAAATCAAACAATGAATGACTAAATAACCATGATTTGCATTAATAGATGAAGATGTATTATGCATGTTAAGGTTTACTACCTCATCAAGCTTTTTTCTTATAAATGGAAAAAATTTATCTAAAAAATCTTCCTAGAAACAAAACAATTATAAAAAAAATTCAAACCACACTTTATTCTAATAGCCAATTTTTTTGTTTTTCAAGCTTTATCAAAAATAATCAAAGTTATTCTGTATCATCAAGGTATTTTATGGATCTACGTTACCCTGGTATATGGTGCATTAGTATATACTTCAATTATTTAATATAATTGGTAATTGGTGTTATTATTTATTTATTAATAGAGATATATACATACATACTACTATTACTAGATACATACATATTTGAAAATACTTTATTTTAAATGCATTTTTTGCTAAATATTATTCAGTTCTACTATTTACTGTTATTTACTATATACATCAAAATAACAAACAAAATTTTTACCTTTACCTTCAGATGTATTTTTTGAATTTGGAAGAAAATCAGACATTGCTTGCTGAATAAGTAATTCCGCTTCATCTAACTCTGCAAGTTCATCCTCAAGCCATTTGTCTGCAGCCATTTTTAAATGTAACAAAACTAAGTAAAAGTAAACAAAACTAATATCTTAAAGATATTTTTATGAAAAGTTTATGTTCAAATCTAAACATGAAAAAAAATATTCTAATCTGATTCCATGGCATTTTTAATATTTTACATGTAAAATAGTAAACTTGATAAAAACAAAATGGTGAAAAATCAACTTTTACAAACAACCTTTTTGTTTGATCAAAACTTTTTACTGGTTAATAAAAAACTATTCTTAAAAATGTAAAAACACTTTAGCATTGAAAAGCACACACCTATTACCTCAAAGAGATTTTTGTAAAATTTGTTTCAAACAAAATCTCTAATCAGTATTCAGCTATGGTATTAATATGTGAAGAAATATATAACACAGTTCCAATAAAACTACTATTCAACTTTGACATCCATCTAATTACGCAATTGATTCTTCAACAAAATCATGCTATGAAAAACGCGACTACAGGATGTGAGCTTACGTCATTCGTACAAAGGGTATATTACTCGACATGATAAATGCAGTCCATGTGTCAAATTTGGCTAAAAAACAGATAAGTTAGAAATAGCCATTTACTCGTTACTCATTTCAAATCTGTAAAATCAAAAATTAATTTTTTTTTATTAGCAATTGGTAAATGAATCAATGTTTGGTAAAATTTTATCATTTTCTGACGTTCGATGTATCTGTTGTAATTAATTACATTTGTTTATTTAATCAATAATCAACATATTCAGTAGTTAATTTAAGAATAAATTGCAAACTTTAACAAAAAAATAATAAAAAATGCTTTGAATTGAATGAGAATTAAATGCTGTAATGAAAATTTACGAAATAGGGTTAAATGAGAAATTGACAATAAACTTTAAAAAAATTTAGCCTGTAGTTGGCAGGTCTCATTCACCGTTCGCCATCACTTGCCTTGCAGGCTTTGGGGCTTTCCCAAAATTTAAAAGCTTATAGAAAGCTCAGCGAAATATAAATAAAAACCATGTTTTCTTGAATAAACCAATAACTATATAAAATATTTAATTTTAAACTTTGGTACATATAACCTGTTGACCTACAAACAAAAAAAAAGTAATTTTTTTGACTCCCAGGAAATCGATGGAGCGGGGCAAGCAATTACCACAACCTGCTTCCGGAGTTGCTAATAAAAATATTGCTGTCCCCTTGAAATTTTTATTTTGGCCTTTTAGTTATAGAGATGTATGACTGAAATTTAGAACTGCTTGCCAAGACTGCCAAGCAGGAAAGAGTGCCGAAAATTGTCTTTCCCAAAAATACAACAAAATTGCATGAGTAGGTTTTGAACCCAGACCATGTTGATCACAATCACAGTGCTCTTACGGTCAAGTCTAATTTGAAGAAAAACAATTGAAATGAAATTAAAAAAGAAAGAAAATTAGTTTCTCTAAGAGTTAAAAGGGAAAAACACGCCATGCAAATTGTTCTTGCAAGCCCAAAACGGAACTAAAATTTTTGGAATTTTTTTCATTCGTTAAGATTCTCAAGAAAAGCTTAGTTTCTTTTGAAACAACTACTTTCTCCCTAAAACTAACTCTGTTTCTCCCTAAAAATAACTCCAATCGGTTTTTCTTCGAATTAGACTCGACACGCTGCCGATAATTATTGTTTCAATTATACAAAGTTGACAAAGGTTAACGTATTTAGGTCAACTTTTACAATTTTCATTTTTTGCTTGATAGAAACTAGGCATAACTGGCAGTGTAAAAATAAAAAATTTCGTTAAAATACATGCTGAGCAATGGCACCGAAGGCAGGGAACAGGGGAAAATTGCGCCTTCTACCTTTTAATATTCTTAAAATGCTAGGACACAGGGTGGAAGATTGTGATCTTTGAAATTCGTATAAGAGAAATATTTTTTTGATTCGCTTAAGAATTAATATATAGCCTAATTTCAAACGTTATTAAATTTAACGGTGTTCGTAATTACAAAAACAACCATGAATCATAGCACAACAACAAAATTCAAGATAAAAGTTTTTAACGTAGCCTATGCTAGAGTTACTGATATCTCAGGTAACCTAACCTTTCAGCAAAATCACTATGCTAAGTGAATCAGCAAACTAAATCGTATCTCAGCCGAAAATTGACTATTAGTCTAATCAAAAATGCTGTTTTACTAATAAATTACGGTAATTGATGGCATATACGTAGTTACATACAACAGTTATGCCAAGCGTTCTGAAAGAAGAATAATTAAAACATTGGAAAATTTCTAAATGCGTACAAAGAGCAAAAATTTCTAGCATTAATTATAAAAATTTTGATTTAAAAGCAAAGCGATTTTAGCGTTAATTTAATTTGAACATGCAGGGCAAGCTGCCTGACTTAGCCATCTCAATACTCACAGCTGACATTAAAGTCTGAAAATAAAATTACCAATAACAAACACGTAATATTCTTAAAAGCCTAAGTAAATTTTATATTCATTATCATTACAAAGTTATTTACTTGCTACAAATTTGCAGCAAAGATTAACCAGATATAATGCGGCCACTAAGCAGAAGCAGGGAATCGAAACAAAATTCACAGCTTTTGCCAATAGTCAAGAAAAATAAAACGTAGTGCTAAAACACTACGCATAGACACCTTGTTTCTAGTCTACTCAACAGCTAAGTACTGTGCGCCAGTCTGGTGTCGCAGTGCTCACACTCGCCTCATCGACAGTGTCTTGAACGACGCCTTGCGCATAGTTACTGGATGCCTGCGTCCCGCTCAAACGGACCACCTACCTGTACTCTCAGGCATCCAGCCAGCTGAGCTTCGCCGACTGGGAGCGACACTCTCCTTGGCTTACCGTGGATCTCTGGACCCTGATGATATCTTGTTTGGTCTCTTAAGTGGGTCCTCAGATACTGGCCAAGTCAGACTAAGATCCAGACGCCCGTTTGTGCCAGCTGCGCGGAATCTTTTGGACAACCTTGCCAGACTTGGCATCCGCGCTTCTGAATGGACAAATCACAAATGGAAAACGGAGTACTGTGAAAATGCTCCCAGGCCCCGTGCTTTTGTGCCCGAGACCGGTGCCAGACCTGTTGGGATGGGCTTACCCCGAGTAGCTTGGGTTAAGCTCAACCGCCTGCAGACTGGTGTTGGGCGATTTCATTCGTCCATGCACAAATGGGGTCTCGCTCCTTCACCGAATTGCGAGTGTGGCGCCTCTGAGCAAACTGCAGACCATGTTCTAACAGCGTGCCCTATACATCGGGCACCACATGGAGCACAAGGTCTGACGGTTTTGGATGACGAAACTCGATGCTGGCTTAATAACACCACTGCCGGCATCTGATTCACGCAGTGCAGCAGTCTGGGGTAGTAAAAGGATAAACCCTCGGCCCCAGTCCTGTTTGTGTCTGACCTGGAGTGGATGCCCTTCAAACGATGACGACAAACGTAAAAGAAAAGTTGCTTTGTTAATGCTTTTTTTAAGGTGTAGTGCTTGAATTTACTTTGCGTGACGCTTATATGAATTAGAAAATTGTGTAACATAAGTAATTGGCTTACCGTATTTTCATTCGTGCTAAGTTCTGAATTTGGCTGCAGATAATTTAAAATTTATGTAAAAAATCACCAAAACCCATAGCAGATCAAACAAAAAAATTAAGTCAGAAAGAGCTAACACAATTTTTTTAAAGTATTTTTTTTGTTTGTATCTCTATATTTATCTTCCTGACTCACAGGAAAGCGCCAGAACCGTTATACATAGGGCAAGCAATTACCCCGACCTGCTTCCGGAGATGCCAAGATATTGCTGTCCGCTTGTAATTTTAATAGAGATATGACTTTAATTTAAAACTGCTTGCCAAGACCACCAAGAAGAGAAAAGTGCCGCGAAGCGTCTTTCCCAAGGACACAAGAGAATGGCGCGAGTAGGTTTTGAACCAAGACCGTTTTGATCACGATGCAACAAGAAAACCAAATAAACAAAGTAAGATGGCTTTTTTATGTGTGCTCCGATCTCGCCCGCAACAGATTCAGCCTGCTATGACAGTGCCCAAATTACTTCAGCAAAAGTTGAATATTTTAACAATGTTAGCATGGAAGAATCGTTAACGTGTGATATTTCTTTAAAGAAAACTGCGTTAAAACTATTGATACAGAAAATATCTGGGTTGAGGAAGGCGAGTTTACTGTAATTATTGCAGAAGAACTTACAAACCTACATGTTTGTAAAAAGTAATTTAACAAAGAAAGTACAATGTCTCTGAAAAAAGGAACAAAAATATCAACAGTTTGCAAAGTTTCAAACAAAAAGCCGACAAGCAAGAAATGCACAAACTACTTTAAAATTACTGCGGTTATAGCTCTCGTTTCCGCTTCTGCAGGAAGGAGTTTCAGTGTCATGAGAAGAATCATAACATAGCTTAGAAGCATCGTGACAAATAACAGTCTCAATAATCGAATGTTCGCAAATATTCACAAGAATTTGTTGGACAATATTAATTTACAAGCCGTTGCAGATGACTTTGCCACATCAAGCGAAACACGAATAAAATATTTTGGGTAGCAGCGTTTAATAATTGACATCATTTCTTGATCTGAAAGCCCACTCATGTTCATGTACAGGGTGGAGCGTAAATATCGAAACAAATTAAAATCGATATTATAATGTAACGAAAAATATATCTAACAATTTACAGATATGTACGATTACATAAAACTCTATACAAACCAAACAAAATAATTTTATTTGAAATGGCTCCCATTGCTTTTGATTACTGCCGGCAATCTCCGGCAATCTCCGGCGAACATCCTCCGCGGAGGCACGCAGCTGTTCTTGTGGAATTTCTTGCCATTCTCGCAGTAGAGACTGTTTTAAATCGTCCACACTGTAGTGAATTTTTTCACAGGCCTTGGCTTCGAGGATGGACCACACCAAAAAGTCCATGGGATTCCGATACTGTCATTTCTTCGATTATGAGCGAATTTAACTGTGAAGATCTTCTCATTTGACCCAACAATCGCACCCGCCGTGCCAGACCTGAATTCCTTCAGAACTTCGCTTCTCTCCAATCTTTTTTGCTTTACAGCTGCTGACAGAGTTTGTCTCTTTTGAAGGGCGAAAGAGGACATTTTCAGGTCTTTGTGGACGAGTCGTCTCATGGTTCTGGGACTCATTTCAATAGACTTTGCCATTTGTCATACGGATCTCCTCGGGTTTCTCTTAATCCTCTCTCGAATCAACTTAATCATTGATTTAGACCGGTGCGTGGTTTACCATTTTTGTTTGGGTGCGCGTTCTACCACTTCTTGGTCGATCAGATAAATCCCCTCCCCTCTTTCATTGAAACGTATCAATGTCTTCCAGACAATGGATCTCACAATTGGAAGTGTCTTTGCAATAGCGGAATCTGACTTTCCGGCACGATCTAATGCAACTATAGCTTCTCTCTTGTCTGATATTTTCAAATCGTTTAAAATTTAGCAAAAAATTATTTGATATTTTGATAGAGTGATGTCTTAGCTATAATAAAATGTATTTCCTACTTATGAACAATTCTATAGTAACAAAATAATTTAGTTTAAAAAAATTGTTTCAAAACTTATGCCCCACCCTGTATTTCAATATTGGCGTTTAAGACAGTTTGCAACTTTAATATAGATCCAGTTTTAAAGTTCAAGTCTGAGTGCCTTGTTCGCTTGCGATGTGTGTCTCCTTTAGAAAATACAGAAATAGATAACTTGCTTGGTTGCCTCATTGAAGTATTTACAAATTAATAATAATAAGATGCATTTATAAACCGCTTTATATTTAAAAAGTTCATATAGTCTCAGAGCGGTTAGAGATGATAAAAAACACCAGAACTCACTTAAAAACAATATAATTTTTAGATCTAATTAAATATTGATGCAAATTATCTACACATTTAAATGCACATAAACAAAATAAGACTAAAATTACAGATCTATCCCTCGGACAAGTTAGACCAAGGGTGGGCAAATTACGGCCCGTAACGATCTTCTGTGCGGCCCGCGAAAGCCTCAAACAAATTATTTAAAAAATTATTGATTTCTGTTCGTCTTCAACCAAATTCTAGGTCCTTTTTAAGCGATTGTTGATTTTTAGATAGGAAAATCAAGAAAATCGGGACAAATTGACAATGAAGATTTTTTTGAGATTACTACTTTTTAGAGACAAAAATCAAAAAATCCGAGACAGATTCACTACTTTTTGGATACAAAAATCATGAAAATTGGGACAACTTCAAAATGACGACGTTTTTTTTAGAGATCACATAGTGCGACCCTCCAACTAAAAATTAGACTTGCCCACCCCTAAGTTAGAATTATAAAAACACTTATAAAAATTTACATGGTATGTAATTTAGGGTTTTTAATATAATACAAAGTATGGAAAATGTATGAAATATGGAATGGAAGAATTTTAGTATGGAATGAAATGGAAGATTTTGATGGATATGGAATATAAAAAATTTCTATTCCATTCCATTCCATAGCTGCCCTGTCTGTACTGTATCTACGTCGCTATTGTTGTCTGTTGAATATTTTCAAAACCAACTTTTATGCTTTTGACAAAAGTTTAGTTTTGAGTATGTTGGGTAGTTTTATGTTTAATAAACAGTTCATAGATTTGCGTTTTTTTAATGCAGGGGTTCTCATCCGGGGGGAAATTCCGCACAAAGGGAAAAATTTTGTGTTTTCAAGGGGGAAATTTTTTTAAATGTAATTGAACGTTTTCAATATGAACTGTAGAATAAAGTCGGGTAATATGAACTCCTCGGGTGATATGGGACTGCTAATATCTTCTTTCAAAAAAATAAAATTTAACAAATGAATGTGTAAAAAAGTTAGAAGATACCCACAATGCCTTGTTGCAAATGGCTGATTATTAAAGTCCAATCATTTTGTAGTTATAGCCAATTTTGGTTTTTTAGTGTTTTTTATAAAAAAATTTACAAGAATTTTCGCTCTCCGGCTTAAAAATTTCAAGAAAAAAGTAAAGTTTTGTTTTTACTTTGTTTTGTATTTTATGAAGACTGTTTGAGCTTAGTTTAGTTATTGATAAACATTTCGATAGATAAAAATTTGAAAACTTTACTAAGCAAAGTTCGGGTAATATGAACCAACCAAGCGCGGGTTATATGGACCGGTAGTCTTTATCACCCGCATTATAATCATTTTGTTTAATTAAACTTTTTTTAATTTCTGAGAAAACTAGCTCAATGATTTTCATTATTTAGGATGTCAAGATATGTTTCATTTAGGGGACCCCTACCCTTTCGACCTCTTTAAATTGCCCTCGCCTTTCTTTCCAAATGGAAAGGTGCAGTTGAGAAGATACAGAAGCATTTAGAAATTTGACCAAAATGTCCGATCTATTGAAGGTAAAATCTTACTTTGTATTTTATCTGCACCTTAAATTTAGAACGAAAGTAGGGATCATTGTCTTGATTGAAAAAGACTGTTTAACAAAACCACCACTCAATAGAGTATGCAACCCCCATCAGCAGTAGCGGTTGGCTAGTAAAAACGAAGTGCCGTAATTAGGGACCCAAAAGAATTAAGGCAAAGTTTGAAAAAGGGCACTTTTTTAGTCAAAAAGACACTCTCAACAAACGCAAATTTTAGCCTTGGAGAAAATTCTTACTAAAAAACTTAATAAAGATCAAAAATAAATAAATGCAAAAATCTTCGCTTTTCGGCCGTGGTGTTTTATTATTTTGGCAGGCAAATATTTTTGATTTAGAATACTCATAAAGGTGGAACGTTCTTGTTGCAAATAAAGATCTTTTCTTTATTAATGTAAACACTGCCTACTATAAAAATTTTATTATTAATGTGGATTTTCAACCTATTGATTTTAGTTCTGTTGCACGAAGTTGTTGAATTGTTGTTGTATAGGCTGCCTCTGACCGTTGGGATCATTAGTTTAGTTTTTGGCTTTTAAATATTTTATGCATTGTATGTTGGTTTTACCTGAAAAAATCTATCCGCTGTAACGGACAAAACGTCGTATTAATAGCTTTTCTTTAAAAAATATATTAACGGAAGGCGGGGCAAAACGGTTATAGTAATTTTAAATTGGCATAACGTCTTCGGTACTGAACTTAAATTAAAGAAAGAAGATTTTATTATTGCTCCGACAGTATACTATCTCATGAGTATAATTTAAAACTCGTGTCAACAGCATAAAAATTTTATTTTAGAAAAATCTGTATTTTATTTACGTGCCCGTTTTGCCCAGGCTTGGGAGATAACGATCAGAGAGTGTTCATTTTACCCTAGGTAAAAGTAAAAATAGTTTATTATCTTTGTTTTAAATTTTAAGTATTAATATTAGTACTTCTGCTTTATGGCAACTAAAAAATTAAATAGAAACATTTTTTATGTAGACATGGTAATGTCAAAAAAATTAAACACGACAAAAATTGCACAAAACATTTTTTGGCCAGTAACCTATATTACAAACATCTATCGTGACACCACTGCAAACATTTAGTACATTGAATCCAATTTTTAGA
This sequence comes from Diplosoma virens, assembly GCA_963680785.1. Classification (NCBI taxonomy): domain Eukaryota; kingdom Metazoa; phylum Chordata; class Ascidiacea; order Aplousobranchia; family Didemnidae; genus Diplosoma; species Diplosoma virens. The sequence goes on along the minus strand of OY796881.1, from coordinate 57,133,316 downwards.
TGGTGGCTCTTCATAAGGTTGTGTGCAAAGCAAACAGATATATTTTGCTTTATTTGTTTTTATTTGCCTTATTCATTGCTTGAGGTTTTTTAACGTAGGCTTATTTTAGTTTTTTCAATGTTGTTTCACTCACAGTGATAAATGTTTTGAACCAAGATCCACTTATATGTTGCCTGTTTTGTTTTGCTTTACGCTTTCTATGTATTAACTTCGTAATAGGAAAAGGGGATATGTCAGAAAAATAATAATAAATTGTTTATCATCATTACTTTGTTTAGAAACACTATAGCTAGTTAATTCATTACACTCATCCACAATAGAATTTAATTCTTCGTTCGAAGTGCTTGTCGTAGCTACGTTTGAAAATATATATAAAAAGTTTGAAAATATAGGCTATTGAAGTCTAGATCAGACACACAATTTATCAGCTTTCTGCATGAAAAACTGTGCTAACTTTCATCTGGTACAGTTTCAGTTGCTTGGGCCAAAACGGTAATAGCTTATAATCGTTTTGCCCGAGAATGCTGCTTTTAACAATTACCCAGTGAGCAGAACAAGTTGGGCCCCAGTTGGTAACCAACTGGGCTGTCATAGTGGTTCCCAGCTGGGCAACCCACGTATTTGTCCGCGGTATCCAACTGGGCACCAAGTGTTATAGCCCACATAAGCAACTGGGCCCCGATTGGGTACCAATTGGTACCCAATTTGGCTTTTATTGGGATTTGTTTGGTTTTTTAGCGGTATTTAGTTGGAAACCAACTGGGCTAATTTAAAAACATTAATGGGTCTCAATTAAGCCCATTTGTGTTTTTCACTGGGAAATTCCTGGTTTTTTTGTGGTAACTAGTTGGAAACCGAGTGGGCTGATCTCAAAATTTTATTGGGTCCAGATTGGTACCCACGTGTGCTATTCAACGAAGTTTCCTAGAAACAATTGATAAACAACAAGCATTTTTGTTAAAGTGCTGAGAAACCTACACGTCGCTTGTTTGCTACTATACTTAACACACATTTTTGCTTCTTTTCATCTTTAAACTGTTAATTTTAAATCCTTTAAAAATGACAAAATTTATTTAAAACTACAAAAGTCACATAAAATAAGTACATAAAAAGAAATTAAAACACACAAAGAGTCAAGCTTGGTAAAGATTGAATTTTGTACACTTTTAAAAAGATGCTACTTTGCTTCTTTTTACCTGACTTGTTTTTTGAGCGATTGCCGCCACGATCTCGAGCATTTACGAACCACTTCATCAGTTCTCGTTCCATTTCTAATTTCGTCACGTCGGACGTGCATGCATTTTTTTTACAGCACCTAAAAACATCATATATAGTTTATGTGTGTTATCATTTGCTGCAAAGTTGCAAATTTTTATAGAATAAAACAGCATTATTTAAATCACTGTCACCGGCCATATGTGGCTTAAGATATGTATTGTTTGCAGCTAGTCAAACAATTTTAAACGCTTTTAATTTTTTCGGAACTATTTAAAAATCATAGATTTAATCGTCCCATGGCCAGCAAGCGATTCTACAATTTGCTTATATTCTTCAAGAAGGAACAGATTATAGCAAATTACAAAAATAAACTTGGGCAAGCGTGAGGCTGCATATTAGTTTTTGATAAAACTTTTGCGTCCGGTAAATATGGAAGTTTTTATTGTTGCAATTTTGTCAAAGACAGCTTTTCCAAACGTTAGGATTATTAAAAATATATGCTTTCTCTAAATATCCGCTTCTTCTACGAACTTTGTGAAGGCTTTTTCCTGCGGAGTACATTAGTAGAACTATTAGAACTAAACTTTTTAGATTAGACTTTGTTTAAAACCACAGCAACAAATTCTTTCAATACGGATTAATTCCGCTAGCTAGCGATAACGAGTTAAATGCAGAAGAGCTCTATCATGTCGCTCACGTTAAAGTTTAGAAAGTCAGCTGAATCAGTCAAGCATTTTTAAGGTCGTGTCTAATTCGAATAAAAACCGATTGGAGTGAGAGTAAAAAGAAACAAAACTACTTGCTCTAAGAGATAAAAACGTCGCCCAAATTGTTCTTGCGAGCCCAAAGTGGGTCCACATTTTTTGGAATTTTTTTAATTTATCAAGATGCTCAACTTATTTTATTTGAACTAACTTCTTTTTCTCAAAAACTAACCGTACATCTTTCTAAAACTAACTCTCATTCCAATCGGTTTCAGTTCAATTAGACACGACCCACCTTTAGCATTACAAAAAACCGATTCAATGTTACCAAATATCCTCTTTGCTTTCGGAATTAAAAGTTGTCGATAAAAAGTTGTTAAAAAATGTCAAAAACTCGCAATACAAATCACAAAATTTCTCTCACACAAGTATAGAAATAATAGTGTAGCACATAAATATATTTATGTGATATATCTACATTATAAGTTAGTTGGTTAATCGTGCTCATTAAAATTGTTCCCATTTTGGATAAAAGACTAATGAAACGCTCTTAATTAATTAAAACAGCTTCTCTTTTAGCACTACTTTTAAATCTCAAAAAAAAATAATTTTTTTGTGACCTAATGAGATAATTTGATATTTTTATGATTTTCTCTGCTGCAAAATTTATTGTCTTGCTTTACGTAATGGCTCGTACGGCAAAAGTTGATGAAAATATGATAGCCAAACTGTGTGAGACCAATGCAAACCTAACATAACTGGAATAGTTAGCTTATGATACATGTTCTTCCTTGCAAAATGTTTTCACCAAGCATAAGAGACTAAGCAATTTAATTGGATTTTACAATTTAACACCTATTTAATATTATGCAAAAATTTTTAATAAAAATAGTATATTTAACTAAAAAACTCACGGTATAACAAAGAATACAACTTCGTTTCTTTAAATTTTTCTTTTCCATTTCTCCCGTTTAAATTATACAAGAGAGCTAGCTCATTCGTCATGACCCGGCACATAACTCGACTGATAAATTCTTTTATTGTCGTTCCTCCAATATCGCGAAACATATTTACCTAAAAAAACAAAAAGTGTAAATTTCACAGTTGTATTGTTGATGCTATAAAAGACCTGTGCGTCCTTTATCTAACGCATGCATTAGTATCTTTGTTTGAGAATATATATAAGCAGTGATGGGATTCAAAATTTTTAGAACAGGTTCTCTTTTGTATCGAACTCGTTAACAACAGTTTCAGTGTTGGGATTCAGAGTTTTAAGAACAGGTTCAAAATTAGGGTGTTCTCTAAAAAAAAAAAAAAAAAAGGTTTTCACTCAGAATCATTTCTTGCACTCTGAACAAACATCTGCAGCAGATTAAAACTGTTACATTAAACACAGAGGTACAGTGGTGGATATTCCAATTTAGGGGCCCGAGGCAAGAATTTTCAAAAATTCATGTTGTCTGAGAAAAAAAAGAGGTCTGATCTGGGCTTGGATATTTTTCTCCCAAAATCAAAGTGTTCTCTAAAAAAAAAAAAGGTCTTCACTTCAATTTCACCTCTAATTTCCCTATTTTTCTCCCAAAATCAAGGTGTTCTCCAAAAAAAAAAAAAAAAAGGTCTTCACTCCAAATCGTCCACTGAGCAAATCCAAAACTGTATATGCTGTTTTCGAGGAGGGGCCCTTAAAATCAAGGGGGGGCCTGAGGCGACTGCCTCATTCGCCTCACCCAATATCCACCACTGCAGAGGTATTGAAATACATAGATTACGTAAAGTTAAAACCGGTTTCGCTAAACGTGCTGAAATTCCAAGAACGGGTTCGCTAAACGTGCCGAAATTCCAAGAACGGGTTCGCGCGAACCCGTGCGAATCCCCTGAATCCCATCACTGTATATAAGTTTATTTTTTGTATGTCATTAAGAAAATACTGTAAAAAGAAAAGCATTCACAAGGATTTCAGTTTTATCACTTTCTTAAAGCTAAAAAGTTTGAAGTCAAAACAAATAGAACATAAGTTGGAATCCCAAAAATCTAGTTTTTTTTAGCAAAATTATAAAAAAAAGTCCGGAATCACACGACAGTCACCGCAAGAATTTTTTTAAATTAAAGTTCATTAAGATTAGTTTTATCACAATAAAATAATAGAGTGTAAAACTATTATTAGTCTTATTCAAATAAAAAAAATTCTTGCTTTAGTGACTTTTATGAGATACAGGATTTTTTTTATTTTAATTATAATATGACGACCTCCTATGCCTTGGATTCACTGTCGATCAGTTTTCTGTAAAACGATTCAGTATCTTCTTCGTAAACAACAAACACTTTTTCCAAAATGCTTTTTTAAAGCTGTGTTGAAGAATCAAGGCACCTCTTAAAACGTAAACGCGAAAAAAACATACTTTATTTGCCATGATCAAAATATTTTTCTCACTAACATCGGAATGAACAAATGTTTTTTGTTCCCTCCTTCAAAAATTTTGATACCCCTTTCGTCTCTCCTATAAAAAACGTCCAATTTCAAAATAAAATCTAATTGCTTAACTTTGTTTTTGTTATTAGGCTAGAGATATAACCTACCTAACCAACCGAGGCAACAAACTGAAAAATAATCAAATGCAAACTAACATACCAAGCGGACAGCAATATCTTGGTATCTTCGGAAGCAGGTCGGGGTATTTGCTTGCCCTATGTATAGCGCCTTCGTCGCTTTCCTGCGAGTCAGGAGGATAAATATAGAAATAAATAAAAAATAAAATACCACTGGTAGCTGTGTGGCTGGTATTTTGAGTTTCTCGTCAAGCTCGTCCATTTCCACTATTGACGTTACTGGTAACTTGATATCTTCTGGAAAGTCACTGGAGCAGGCTAGGTTGTCTCGAAATGGTTGCTGGTCTATCAGAGTATTAATACTCGATGTTAATATTGAAATTTCTTTTTTCATTTCCATGACACATTTTACCAGCCTGGAGACAAGACTACGAAGAGAAGGCGCCTCTGTAACAATAATTCTTTAGAAATATTATTTACAATTAGTTATTATCAAACTCAGTAGCAATTTCAACTGAAAACCTACATGAACGCGCAAAAATTTTTTGCAAAAACCAGCAATAGATTTCCGAGATTACAGTTTTACCATGTTCTGATAAATTCAAAGATGATGGCGAGAAACCGCTTGTGGATTGCATCTTATTCAAGGAAGAAATAGGAAAAGATGAATTTGATAGTTTTTTGTTAAAACCATAAGTAGGGGAGGAAGTTTGAGGAATTCGCAACGGAGTAGTATCTCTCTCATCACTTTCATGTTCGACTACGCTATCTTCATCACTTTGGTGGAATGACGACGGCGATGGTTCGCGTCTGTATCGGAGTGGCGCTATCTTTCTATAGAAATGTATTCTTATAATTAGATTTCAATGCATTTGCGGATGTTACGAAACACACTGCCATCAGCAACAAGTAACAGGGTGAAACTATTTTCAGGTAATCAATAAAATTTAAATGAATATAGTCAAACTGGCCAATGCGCAGCGAAAATGCGGAAAATTTTAACTTTTGATTAAATAGCTTGCTTTTTGAATGCGATGAAGCCGTGAATTTAACTTATTTTATATCACAATTTATTGACGTGTTTAAAAAAAAATATTTTTTTTAAATTTAACTTCCGTTTCCGGAGCCGGCACGGCTTTTTACGAGATACGGGTAATGCGCCAGCGATTGCGGTTATTGCGCATTTTTTGTACTTTAAATGTTAGACAATCATAACTTAGGTGGAATGATTTTAAAAAATTTAAACATTGAAAGGACTACCTGAGGGGGGGTTAAAGGGCCAAAGTCCACCAGTTAAACAAAATAAAAATAGCTTTAAAATTTTTTTTTGCGATTCAAAAATTTGCCTCAATTTTTCTTGCTGACCTCTCCTTTCACATGTTGTTTCTGTTTCATCAACGCATTATATACAACTGGAAGGGAATAATTAAGTGCACTGATCACGGGACAGAATTCTCCGTTCCTGGTAATGAAACTACATCTCTAAATAACCTATTGCATAGTTCATTATTTTTAAATCTATTCGATTATTTATACGAGCAAAGAGCCTAACCTGCTTTTTCCTGGTATAATTAGATTGAAATACGGTTAAGGCAGGCATAGAAATAGTTAGGCTACGCATGGAACCACATAATGAATAAAAGATTTTTTTGTGATTATAAAAAAAAAGAAAAAAAAAGTTTTTGGAATTCTAATAAGGTTTTGTTGTTTTAGAGAAGTGTTCGATCAGAGAAGAATAACGCTATATTAGTTTTGAAGAACAAATTCAAATCGACAATGAAGATTAGAGCACACTTAGATTATTATAGATTAGGTTGATTCAGCCTCTTGTTATTCGTAGTGGTCTGCTTTTTACAGATATCAATTTATTTCAGAATTTAGTGTGTTTTATGTTGTCCCGTTGCGCGTTATTAAGTAAGCAGTAGTTTACGAAAGCTAATGCAATTAAATAAATTTTGCTCAACTTCAGTGCATTTTTTTTTTGGTTCATTTCTGAAGAATTTTCATGCCAGTTGTTGTATAGGCCTATTGCTCAAAATTTTTTTTCTTGTCCACTGTTGATTTTCCCGATATGCTTCCGGTGATGCCAAGATATAGATGTCCGGTTAAATTTTATTATTTGGATTTTTGTTTATTCATTCATTTCGATGTAAATACTGTAATATGTAAATATGCTAACTAAGAATTTCAAGCAGAGAAAAGTGTCGTAAAATTTCTTTTCCAAGGATACAACAATTTGACCCAAGTAACTTTTAAACCGCAACCATGTTGATGCGGCGCCATCAAAATGGCGCTCTTAACCACTCGACCAGGTTATATAAATTTTTGTAATTCTTAAAAAATAATTGTCATACGTAAGGATAGGCTACTTAAACCTTTTTCTCAATTTTTTTGTTACTAATTAAACAAGCAAAACATCTCATTGAAATTTTGTTTTCGTATCTAAAAACATCTAATTCTCCAAATAGAAATACTTTAAATATAATTTCAGAAAAAAAATCATCAAACCCTAAAGAAATCTCTGCTTTTCCCTTGCCCTTGATCATAAGCATCAAATCATAGAACTGACAAAAGATGCGAGTTGGAAGCACGTTGATGCTATTATGCACAGTCGGGTTTAATTCGAAAAAAAACAAAAAACGATTGAAGTGAAAGTGAAAGATAGAAACAGAGTTAGTTTTAGAGAGAAACTAATTGATTGAAAAAAAACTAAGCTCTTCTTAAGCTTCTTGACAAATTAAAAAAAATTTTTTTAATTTTGGGCTCACAAATTCAATTTGCGCAGGTTTTTTCTTTTTTTATCTCTTAGAGCAACTGGTTTTGTTTCTTTTTTACTCTCACTCCAATTGGTTTTTCTTTAAATTACACTTGACCATTATGCGCATTGGACAAAATATAATGAAAAAAATATGGGTAAAGAACATCTTTTTATAAGAGAAAGAGAAAACATTTTTTTTCGCTGTTTTTTGTTCAGATATGTTCTTGACCATTAGTAGACTGGCTAGAAACTATAGATTACATTAAGCGTTCAGTATATTTCATGATGTAAGCCAAGTTAGCAGGTTGAAGGGCAAAGTTAAAAGTTAAAAAAAATGAAGCGGTTTGAAGAACGTGTAGTTTAATGTCAAAAAACACTTGGATTCGCTTGATTTTGATACTGACACTTTTTAAAAATATAAGATAAATCCTGGAGTAATTTTTTTTTTTTTCTTTTTTTTGTTTGTTTATTAAAAAGCTTCTGCGCATTAGGCGGTAAAAAATGGGTAGCTGCGCATTGCCCAGTTTGACTATAATATTCTTAATTTTCATTAATAAACGATAAATGATTTAAAAAAAAACATTCATTAATAAACAATAGATTAAAATACTCAACACAGTGTAAAACACTCTTTTAACTTCTGCTACTTTTAAAATCACCTTCAAATTATGGTATTGAAATATATACTTTTGCCAAAAAATTTTTTTTCAACAACGAAGTTGAGACTAAACATACGCTATTACCGCCACAGCATCAACTGTGCGTTGTTAAATAATTAATTGATAAATATATATTTTTGAATAAACGATCCATATAGATTTTAGAATCATCTATTGTGATATGGTGATCTTCTGATAGCTTCCACCATTAGGGAAGGCTTTTATTTTGGTTTTTGTCTTCACACAATTTAGGACGAAAGTGGGGATCATGGATTTGATTGAAAGTAGTGACTTTTTTTAGTCTTTATTTTAAATTTGGTATTTTGGTCGAGTTTCTTTGATTGTAGGGGCAAATCTAACCCAATGCTTCAGTATCTGCCCCCGCTTCCGGAGCTCTTGTATATAAGACTACCAACCAGCAAAACTGTCAAAAGCTCAATAAAAAATTTAGAAGATTAAAATTTGTTTGTATAAGTTACGCATATTTAAACAATTTTTTATAGCTTTTATAAAAAACATTTATAGGTAGATATTATATATCTATATAAGCAGGGAAAAACCCTCCAGCCTACAAATAGCCTACCTCTAAACACAGATGAATATGTAGTTACTGAATGAATTTATTTTATTGCTCATAAATTTACTCGTAATTTAAAGTATTTATTTGTTTGTGTTTGCAATTACATGTTGGCAAGCTGTGCAAGATGAAATAAGGAGGTTTTTATAAAAACTTTCAAGGTTTATAAATAGGCTAAACTTAATTCCTGCTCGGAGCTATTTCGAGCTGTTTCTCTAAGCTTTTTGCAGACAAAATTGCTGCCTTCAACTATAGTTGCCTCGGTTAATCCGGATTCGGTTAATGCTGAATTCCGCTTAACTTGGATAAAACTAAAAGCACAAATGATTTTCTTCACACGTAATTCTTAATAAAAATCCGGGCTTCGCCTAATTCCGATGATTTTTTCTTTTAAATAGAATCCAGATAAACCAAGGTCTACCGTATATATTTATTGATAAAATCTAAAAAATAAAATTTAAAACTTTTTGAAATTTTTACCAAGTAATCTGCCCATCGTTTTAATGTAAAGGCTCGTTTTCACTACGAGCGGAGAAAAGAGGATTCTTTGTTTCTTTTATTGATCTTCGATTAAAGCGAGCGCAAAAAAAAATCAATAAAACAAACAAAAAATGCTTTTTTCCACTACGAGCGTGAAAAAGAGCATTCTTTGTCTCTTTTATTGATCTTCGATTGAAGCGAGCGGTTAAAATTGAAGCGATCGCAAAAAAAAAGCAATAAAACAAACAAAGAATGCTTTTTTTCACGCTCGTAGTGGAAACGGGCCTTTAAGCTTTTTCAAAGCGGCAGTATATCAAAAATAGACAAATAGTAATGACATACTGACCTTCTTTTAGGTAAAGTAAAATTTATTTATTTTTTTTTTTTATTTTTATCTCTATATTTATCCTCCTGACTCGCAGGAAAGCGACGGAGGCGCTATACATAGGGTAAGCAATTACCCCGACCTGCTTCCGGAGATGCCAAGATATTGCTGTCCGCTAGTAATTTAGTAGAGATATTACTGTAATTTAGAACTGCTTGTCAAGACCACCAAGCAGGGGAAAGTGCCGTAAAGTGTCTTTCCTAAGAACACAACAGAATGGCGCAAGTGGGTTTTGAACTGAGACCATGTTGATCATCAGTCCGGTGCGTTAACCACTCGACCACGCTGCCGACTGACATTCTTTTCTTTGACATTTCTTCGACACATGAATTTATGTCCGAAGTTTCTATCAACATTTTTTCTTTTTCGATTGCACGAGCATAAATTTCTAGGAAATAATAAATTTTAAACCAATTACAAAAAATTTGTTTAATGCAGGTCAATATATTTTGCAGCATTTTGTCTAGATCAGGGGTGGGAAACCTGCGGCCTCTGAAAACAAAAAGTACGGCCTCTGCAAACCTAAACTAAATACTTTCCTTTTATTTTTTTAAGGATTACTGCGATTTTGTGACGAAAAATGATTAATTTTTTACTAATTCCTAGTAAAAACCCTTTTTTTAGAGATCACTGTGATTTAGGTACGAAAAATGATTAATTTCTTACTATGTAAAGACTTTTTTTTAGAGATCACCAAATTTTGGGATGAAAAATTATATAATTTGCCGGTGCGGCCTACACCAACAGTTATTACCCGAAACTGGCCTCTGAACACCAGAAGGTTCCCCACCCTGGTCTAGATAAGTTCATGCAACTTACTTGCTTTTCCCAGAACTCTTATATTGAATTGCATCCAATTTTCACCAGGTGGCAAGCAACGTTTGACAAATGTCATTATTTTTCCCGAATCTTTTGATTTATGCGGTGGCCACCAACATTAATTTTCTTCCTTTTTAAGCCATTGCATGGGCACTACACCAACTTCATTATTGTCGAAAGACACGATTGCATAAATGTTTGAAGACATTTCTAATGTATAAAATTCTAAAACCTAGATATATTAAAATAGAAAATAAAAAAATAAAAATTTATTAGTTTCAACAAGGGCTGGAAAGTTTTGCTGTACCACAATAATGGATTAGGGACGTTGGATCATGAACCTTTTTAAACTTTTTTTTTATTACCTATTAATTACAATAAAATTTTTAATAAAAATGTATTTTTCAAATATATGGCATTTTTAGCGTGACCGCTTTTTGCAAATAAATATTACCGCGCCTCCGACTGCTTCAGTCTTTAGCGGGATTTTAAAAAATACCTTTATCTAATTGTAAAAATTTTTTGGTAGGCCGCACTGTTTTAATTTCAAGATTAGCTATACCAAGCTAACTTTCATCCTATGTTTTGGAGAAAAGTTGTATCAAACCCAATTGAATCTACAACAAACAAATTAATACGACCAACTCCACATCCATGCGCACTAACTCAAGAAAAATAAGTACAGTCAAACAATAGCTGAAAGTTTAGTTACACCATTAAATTAATTTAATCAACACGAACTGCGGCTGACCTTATTGTTAAAGTACGCGTACTGGGTATAGCACTCGATAACGAAGCGACACACCAATATACAAAGTATATATGTAGGTACAAGTACGCACCCACCCACGATTATTAACGAGCAATTATTTAACTATTGGTAGTTTCACAAAATAATACAACAAATGAATTTACCAGGCTTGTTGGGCCACAATACCGCTGTAGTTAGTATAACGTTGATAACGGTAAAGTTCCAGAATAAATCCAAATTTCAATTCAAATATTTCTCTTATTCAACTTATTCAAATAGAATATTACAAAACATATTACCAAAAACATAAAACATATTAAAAAATTGAAGGTATAACAGAAAATTAAAATCTTTGCTATTAAAACGAAGCTAGCTGCTTAAGCACTTTTTGGTTGTATAGTTAATTACGATATAGTTTACTTTGTCAGTGAACAAATCACTTGTACGTTTACATATAAATTGCCTCGTGGCGAATAAAGAAAAAAAAAAGTTAAGACAATGAAAATTATGATTAATCAAAGGACATACGTTTGAATTTAGGTCGCCTCGTGGAAATGAACGAAAAGGTAAAACGAAAAAACGAAAACAAAAAGCATTGAGCTTAAAATCTTACAATAATTGACAAACTTTGCATTATTCACTGATTAGAATTTCATGTTCGTTTTTAGATTACGTTTAACATTTCAAGTTAATCAGTAAGATTTTATTTAAGTTTTATATGGCTTTATTATCCCAGTTCACTAATTTTTACTGCCATACTTTTCAAATAGCTACGTTAACTCTTACAACAACATAAGGTTAAAAATTATTAAGCCTTTTCTCTGCTTGCAGTTTAAAAAACTTTATTTAAATTTAGAATTATTGTTCTCTTTCAACCACAATTTTGAAAAATCTATATCTCTGATTGATAACTAAGCGTAATTTAATCGAAACCTATTTTAAGCCCATTTTAAATTCATTTAGTTGTTATCATCATACCATTTCTTATCCATGTTCAAACCAATTACCGTTCTCACTTACAGGCCAACTTTAACCAGTTTATGATTCCCGCCCTAAAACCACTTTAAGCCCAACTTCAAACCAGTTTTTTTCTTCCGATCTATTTCCCACTTTATACCCAGCAAATCATTCCCAGCTCTATCCCATTTTTAGCCCATTTTAAACCCATTTAGTCGTTCCCATTTTTATACCATTTCTTACCCATGTTTAAGGTCGTTACCATTCCCACTTAAAGCGCAACCCAGTTTTTAATTCCTATTCTAAAACCAATTTAATCCCGTCTTCAACCTAGTTTTTTCCCCATCAAATTCCCAATTTATACCCAGCAAATCATTCTCATCTCGATCCCACTTTGAGCCCATTTTTAACTCATAAATTTGGCTTTAATAAATTTTTTCTTTTCTTTTTTACAATCCCTATTAAGTTCAACAATTATTCCAATTTTAATTTTATGCAATTTAAGACCTTATTTTTAAACCACTTCAAACAAAACTGGGCAGACACTGGGAATATTGTGGGCTAACCAGTAAATATTTTTTTAAATAAAAGTTATATCATAACAAAACTTTTAAAAATTATCAAAACAAAGTTATTGTGACCTTATACAAACAAAAAATTACAAAAACAACACTTAAAATTATTTTGATTTATCCCCAGTTGGGCCCCACTTGTTTACACACATATTTGCCCATGCACAACCCACATCCCACTTTCCCACTAAAAAACCCACATGGGTCCCATGTGGACATGCACACTGGGTAACGTGCAACGCTGCTATTAAAAAAATTATTTTTTAAATCATAAACCTTGTTTAAATTTTACTTTGTCACACTACACTTAACATAAAAAAACTTAAAAATTTAATCATCGATTGATCAACGGATCAATTTTGCTTTGTTTCCAATTTTACAACAAATCTCTGCCAAACACGTTTTCACCTGTAAAACATCCGGAACAATTACAAAGCTTCAAATTTTAATTTTATAACTTTAATTAAAATAGGAAAATAAAGACAAAAAAAAATAAATGGAAGCTGTGAAATTGAAAGAAATAGAGTAGACGTCCATTTTGTCCAGCCTTCCCTGCTCCTTTCGTTGTATTTGTTGAAGTTGAACTTGCATCTGATTGTGAAGGAAAAAGAACTTACGAATTTTGAATTAAAGTCCTTTTCTATTTTACCGGCCTTCATTTTGAACTAAAAAAAAAATACACTTTCAAAGTTGAGGCATGAAAAAACATAACCTACACAATTAATCATTCATGTTAACTGGATAAGCTTTTTATGCTATACAAGCTAAAGCTTGTTATGTCTTCCCAGACAAAAGTTCTTGATGGATCATTTTGTCTCCAAAAATCATCAAAAAAAGTTTTCACATTAATTCAAAGTTTATTTTGTCATCAAATTAATGTAAAAGTAATTTTTTAATCTTCAATGGGATTTTGAAGAATAGTTATTGAACCGAAGATAAGTGTACATTTTTCAAAGAAAATATACTCTTTGGTCTGTCGATTGAAAGCAAATCCGTTTTTTATTCATTTCAAAACTAGGGCGAAAAGCAACGCTGTCTTCCAAAAAGCATTCACCGTGTAAGCGCATGCCTGTTTTTTGGTTTGGTACATTTAACCAGCTGTTGCGAGCGTGTAAGTTTGATTTAACCTAAAGCGGAGTCGGAGTCGCAAAAAACAGTAACGACTCCAACTGCGACTCCGATTCCTGCACATCTAAAAAAAAATTTCCAACGCCCGGCTCCAACTCCAGCAAAACTAAAAAAAACGACTCCGACTCCGACTCCGACTCCATCAAAATTAAAAAAACGACTCCCGACTCCGACTCCACAACCCCATCCAAAACTCAATTTCGTATAAAAGTACAAATATTTGCTCAAAACTAAAACCGGAGTTGAAAAACTTACACTGGAAATGCATTTAAAAAACAAATATAAAAAATTAGTAAAAAAAATTATTGACCAGTATTAAGTTTTTCAATTTATTTTATCTCTCAATATTTTGGCACATACAATATTTTCGCACAACAATTACATAAAGAATAGATAAGTTTTTTCTAAGTCATGCTGAATATAAATAGTCTTCGCAATACCTACATTGTAAGCCCACTTATGCACTTTTACATAAATAAAAATAAAAAAATAAAAATAAAAATATGCATAATCCTAATCTTATTTTAATATGCATCATGCAAGAAATACTGAAATTTTTTCGTTGTTGTTTTATAAACTTTTGTTATGTTGAAAGAGTTCTCTTTTTTTGTTGTTTTTTCTTTTTATTAGGCTATTTGTACTCGCACTAACACAATTGTTATTGATCAATAGTAATTTAATCAGGAGACATCTTGATTAGTAAACATTAGGGTTGTTCGATGCTTCCTTGCCTTTTTCTTGCATTCTATTTTTTTTGTTATTGTTTTATATGGTTTTGGGCTAAATAAATTTTGTGTATGTGTCTGTTTGTGTCGCCAACCTTGCTCAAATTGATCCGGGATCAGCGATCAAACCTCGCTTAATTGAACCGTGGCACATTCGAGCGAGATTTGATTGTTGATTGATCGTTGATTGTATTGAATAGAAATGACAACACCACAAGTAGGCTTATAATAAGCTTTAAGTTGGTTTCAACTTGTTGTGCTTCTTCCCCTAGAAAAAAATTAATAAAAGGACTTATTTCTGGCGTTTGGTTGAGACACTGAGTGGACTATCATACAAACTGTTGATTGGGATAAATCACCATCGGTCACTTAAAAATGCCCTGTTAGTAAAAACGTATTTCAAGTCCATGTTGTAAAATGGATGGCAAAAATTTATTCTTAGCTGTCTTAAGCTAAAGGCACAAAAAGCCAGGGGCGCCGAAAGAAAGGACTGGGGGCAATTGTACCCTGCCTTTTAGACCCTTTAAAATTCCCCTTGCCCTTTTCGAAAAGGAAGGGTATAGAGGTGTGCAGATACAGAGGCAATGAGTTAGATTTGCGCCTATAATCATAGAAGCTTGACAAAAATATCACATCGATTGAAGGTAAAAACTTTTTCTTTAATTTTTGTATTAACTTAAAATTCAGCACGAGAAATCATGAATTCGATTAAAAATGATAAGCTTTTTTTAGTCTTAACTAAAGTTTTGGGTCAAAGACGGTCGCGATACAAAGGGGTAACTCTGTTAAAGCAACTTTATTAAAACTTTTTTTCATAATAAAGGTGCCTTTTTGAAAAATAAGGTGCCCTAATTTAAAAAATAAAAAACTAGTGACTTTTTAAAAAAATTCTTTCTTGAACAACAATTAAACTTATAAACTGCTGCATTGGTTATAATTTAACATTTTTTGCTGGTCTTCTTTTTTTTGCGTGTGTTTTAGAAAAACAACTGAACAATTTAAAAAATTTTTACGTTAGTCAAGAAAAGACTGGAGGAAAGTTCTTCAGGATTACTCTTGTTTCTATATAAATAATTATTTAACTATTGCATACTTTTCCATCCATTATTATTATTATTATTGCTACTCTGCATTTTTTGTGTATTTCAGTTCTAATAAGGTTGTTTTCTATGTTTTTTCTGCGTATATTTTTTACTCTGATTTATCAATGTTTTGTTTTTGTGTATTTCTTTACTGAGGTTTTTTGATCACGAAATGATCTTTTGATTTACAACAGGATTTTTTTGTTTTTTTTACACAACCTCATAAATTATTTATTATATTTAACTCAGACTCACGGTCCATAACAGGATAAAAGAAACTGTACAGAATGAAAGAGACACATAAAAAAGAAAACAACACTTAAAAAAAAATTACCAATATTTATTACAAATAAACTAATGAGGTGTAATGTTCATAGTACGATGAATTAATAGAACATTATAATGAAGTGGAGCAATTTTGCTTTTATATAATACATTTGGTGACGCTTTTCATTGTTAATTATCAAGTCACAACGTCAACTTGTTTTGTTGCTTCTTCCTTTATTCTTTTTGTTGTCTTTAAGCAACTAACAAACTTTTTGATATTTTGTTGTATTCTAATCATGTGGCGGAGCAGAAATAAAAAAAATTTGGTCTGAACTGAATTGATCTTGTCAACCTCGGTTTTTCTAACCAAGCAAGCATTGATAATATTCAAATTAAACATGAAATTTGTTTAAAAGATCAAAGATCAAAAAAGTTTTATTTTAAAATTGCCGTATCATTAATAAACTGTTGTTTTAGATATAGCTGGCCAGCAAAAGCAGTCGACAAAACATTATAAGATAATCAATTTTAAGATGCAGCACGGTTTGAAAAGGCAATTAGCTCTTTTTCTCCATATTTTAAAAATCCAAAAGCGTTTTTATATGGTTTTAAATAAACTAATCAAAAACAATTTACAAGAAAATAAATCCCTCAGCTAAGCAAAAACGGTATTTTTCAGGAATGGGTCTGAACTCCTCTTTTTTTCAATTTCTCTATATTTATGTCTACATCTTCCCTCCACAATTTCCTAAAAATTTACCTAAGCAAACAATCTAGCATTGCTGCACTGCTATAGAAACTAAAAGGCCTCTTTGAGGGATTTAGTCGCACTAAGACGGTGACAGAAGCCTTTTATTTAAATAACGAAAAGGCGAAGCGTGAGCTAAATGCTTTCAATAGCACTAGACTTTTACCATTTTGTCTAATTTCACTTCTATTTTCGACAAATAGCTCACATTCCATCACTATTTAGTGGTATTGAGTAAAAAACTATCTTCGCGTGTCACACTGCTAAACCAACTTGCAGGCTCAGGATGAGGTGCTGGTGCCAAAACACTGCGCACAGCCACCCTATCTCTGGTCTACTCAACAGCTGCGTACTGCACACCAGTCTGGTGTTGTAGGGCTTATACTTGCTTCATAGACAGTGTCCTGTATAACGCTTTGCGCATTGTCACTGGATGTCTGCGTCCCACTCCAATCGACAACCTACCAGTATTTTCAGGCATCCCGCCAGCTAAGCTTTATCGACTAGGAGCGACACTCTCCTTGGTTAACGGTGCAATCCTGGACCCGGACCATATGTTAAATTCCTAGATTGGACCTAGAGTCTCTAAAAATGTCTGATCCTCTTTTCACCCTCCTAATAAATGTACACGATTCTTTTTTTACCGCAAGCGGCATCGCTGCTACTACAGTAACCTTATTCCAAACCACTCCGCATTGGTTCAAAGTTACTATCTTAACTACCACAGAAGTCATTAATAACTATCACTTGATAGCGTAAAAAATGTTTAGAAATAACATATTTAATATTAATTTCATCGCAAAACAATGTGAATACTAAAAATGATGCTTGGGGAAAGTTTCTTTATAATAAACTCTACCCACAAAATTTTTTATAGATCAGTTTGCTGGACGTCACTAGACGCAGCAATCAATTAACGTATTCACTTTGTTTCCCTATACGTTACTATGACAGCAATGACATCGAATTCGATGCAATTATGAAAATCAAACTAAAAAATTTGAGTGAGCAGTGGACCGCATAAAAACATTAAGTGGGCAGCAGGTTGGACATTCCTGGCCTAAGCTGGTACTGTCGTATTGAACTTGCTAACAAATTTATATAGTCAACTGAACCAAAACAGCATAGTTATAATTGCTTCGAAAATGGGAGAAATTTAATTTAAATTTTTAACAGAATGACGCGAGTAGATTTTAAACCATAATTATTTCAATCACGTTCGTCATCCATATTTTCTCTTTAACTCCTCGATTACGATGCCAACTTTTTATAACAAACATGCATTCTCTTACGTAAGAATAATATTTTATTTTTAAGCAGCTTTAAACCGGTAAACATTTTTACGATATAAATCATAGATCTTTAAAATTTAGAATTGCGCACCCGATGTGGAGGGTGCTAAAATATTTTGGGAGAGGTTTGAAGTCGGAAAAATATTGTAAAACATGTAAAACCTATATTACTGATTGGGAAATTATAAAGAAAAAGGCAAAAGTATTGACGCTAGGGGTTGCAGCTCCAAGCTTTTCGAATGCAGAAACAAAACATTAAAACTATTCATAGCTGTTAGAAAAATTGCAAAAATTTGCAAAAATTGGTTTTTAAATATTAAATTTAATGAGGCAAAATTTAATGAGACAAGACAAAGTTTTGACAACTTTGACTCTATTTTGACTTACGAAATTCAATAAGAAGACTTTCGAACAACGGAAACTATAAGGTTGTGTAAGCTTCATAAAGTAGACTAATAAAACCCTGAGAAAGTGAATTGATTGACTTTTTCCGGCGCAAGTTATAACGTTATAACCAGCAGACAAACTAGAAAGGAATACTTAATGAAAAGGCTTGGACGGTTGCCGTTGTTCCACCTTATTTGTCATATATTTACGTTTAAAACTACTAGTGCGAAAGGGATCTAACCGATGCATATAAACATCAGTATAAAGAAGTTTTAAGACCTTATACTAGTGCAAAATAGCCTACTATTAAAACCAAAACACAAAAAATTCGTTTACATTTTAACCAACACATTCCTATTACCTTAATATTCATAGGGTAATAGGAATGTGTATTCCTAAAGGCCCCTTTTCACTATAGGGGTAAAACGGAGTATTCTTTGTTTCTTTTTTTGATTTTTTTGCTTTGCTTAGCGCTTAAGCGTGGAAAAAATTAAAAAATTAATAAAACAAACAAAGAATGCTCCATTTTACGCTTAAACTTGTCACTAATTTTTTCGCCTCTCGAAATCGAGCTCCTGCAAAGTCAGTATTAGCTCTGTTTTTTCTGAGTTTGTTGTTGGCCAGCATCTTTTTGGACGACACACAATGCGCGCTTTGTTACAGCGACAACAGATTCTTTATTGAGGTTCGAGATCGTTTTGCCTTTCGCCTTTTCGCTCTAAAAGCGACTTTTATTAAATCGCTTAACCCTATTCTTTGTAAACAAAACGACTTTGCTATCACCTAAAACTCTTTTAGTTTTCTCTCTTCTCATTGATCAAAAGCTCTTACCAATGAGTGCTTTTAATTTTTCTTTACGTAATAACTCAATTTAAATGGCTTTTTCTTCATTTTGACTATTTCTTTTGGTAAGTGTTCGACAAAAAGCTTTCGGAATATTTCTAATCCTACTTGCTATTTTCATAAAAAATATCAACCGTGAAATTTCGCTGCGATATTTTATTTACTGGTCCCAAAATGGTCTAATTTTGATAAGCTTAAATTGCCTTTAACGCAAAAAGGTTGAGAAACAAGTTTTTTTTTTTTTTTGTTTCCACTTTGCATTAAAATTATTTTTTTCTTTAAACTTCATTTTTTATTATTTTTGCTTTTATAAATCTTTTCAGAAAGATTATCTCCAAAACGTTAAAAATTTACGTTAGTTTAGACTGCCTTTTTAGCAAAAAAAGTGCGTTTTTTCTAAACTTTGCCCACTTGCTAAATTACTATTATTCGCTGTGTGGTTTTCTCAAAAAAAGTCAAGTGACCTTTCGTCTATATAAATATTTTACAAGCTTTTTTATAATATTTGATTTTATAATATATATATTATATATTAATTTTATAAATTTGAATCCGAACCAATCTATTTGTTGGTTTGTTGACCATTCAACGTTGGTCTGCCCGACCCTGATTCGACGTTAGGGGATGTCAAACGACCGACCAAAGTTCACCCGACATCGGACCGCGAAGCAAAGCGTCGAAAAAATCACGTTGTCCCGTCTTTCTTCCAACCATGAATTGCTTTCTCGAGCAGGACCGCTAAACCATTAAACTTGCTAGAGCGCTTACCAGAGGAAAATATCTTCAAATGTTTTATTCAGTCGTGAAAGTTGAGCAACCGACATTTCGATTTGGCCAACTTTAACCATGCAGGGTTCTTACCAACTCGATCATGCTGTCAAAAAACAAGATTCAACAAAACTTACTTTATGTTTTGTATGGAATATTGATCACTGAATGCGAGTAATGGATCATTTTGTGACCAGCGATTTATTGATTTGCCATCCCTAGTCCAGAAAAAAGCAGCTTTTAATTAAAAAAAATTTAATCTTTATATTTTTTTCCTGACTTTCAGGAACCACTGGAGGCGCTGTACATGGGGAAATTCTCAAGCAGGTCTAATTACCCGGAGATGCCGAGATACAGCTGTCTGGTTGGAATTTTTTATTTGGTTTTTTTAGTTTTATAAAGATGCGACCGAAATTTAGAACTGCTTGCCAAGACCGCCAGGCAGAGGAAGGTTCTGCAAAGTGTCTTTTTCAAGGACGCAACAGAATGGCGTGAGTAGATTTGGAACCTCGACTGTGTCGATCACAATCATGGCGCTCTTAGCCACTCGACCACCCATCTTTTAGGTTATTCATACAAAGGTTATAGAGAGCTTTATGAATATACTAACAGCTTTTTACTGCAGCAATTTAAAGGGTCCAATTGCACACTTGTTTACTAAATGCCAACAACTAGAAACAATATAAGATTATCCTGTGATAAAAGACTTTTTATTACTGATTAACTAGTTATGATTACAAATGAATCGCCAACGACCTATGTGAAGTCTTTTCTGCATTTGGTGAAGCCGAGTTTAAAGAAAATTAGAAATGAATGGAAGGTTAACCAGTGATGGTTTTAGCAATTAGCATGGAGCAAATGAAGCGGTTGCAAAAGTTTTCCCCCATAAAAAAATTCTAAAAATACTCTCTCTCCCGTGCAAAAAGTTAGCCCCCTAATAGTAGCAGCATAGCAACTCCTACGTTGCATAATTAAACTTAATACCCGCTTTTGGTTTTTATTTGGATGGAACACTTTTATGGACTACATCTTTTTTATTTATGTTTATTTATTTGGTCTCCACATAAGCTTAAAGAAAAAAACAAATTAAGCAAAAAATATCTTTATTTTAAATATTTTACATTTTTTTTCAAAATGAACTCCCCTTTTATTTCTTGATTCAGCCCTCTACTTTTGTAAAGACATCCCTGATATACTTTTTTAAATTTTAGTACAATACGACACAAGGTATTATGTAGAAAATTTGTGCACACATACTTAATTCTTTCAGGACCAATGTAACACATATGTTACATAAGTGTTTTTGGTATTTTCGACCTCGTGCTTGAAGTATTTCAAACCTTTTTTTTTATTATAAACTAGTTTAGAAACTGTTAGTCAAAAAATAACTTTCTCTGGCAACGTAGCTAAAAAAGAAAAAAATTGAGAGCGTGTAAAAATGCAAAAAATTTGTTAAATTTCGTGGTCAGCATTAATTCTCAATAATTTACAATTAAAGCTTTTATTTTGTTCATGAGGGTTGTTTATTTATTTTTTACAGTCATAGCTAAAATTGTAAATAAAAATCATTATTTTTTTTCAAGTTTATGTTGTAAAATTTTTGATTAACTTTGATGTAACGTATGTGTTACATTGGTGCTTTGTCCTAAATTTATGAGTAATGTTGATACAAATGAAAAAAAATATAGTAAAATATAAATAATCAATATAATTGTTAGCTATTTTATGTAATAAGTTTTCTTGCAATTGCAAATTTTATTTTAGCCAAGGTACCGATATAATAAAATCTGCTATAATGATCATAAAATCAAAGTATGATCTTGAGGTGATAGTAAGGTATGCTGCAACAGATAAGCTTTTAACTTAAGCTTTTTTCTTTAATTACAATTTTAAATTTTCTTGTAATAGAAAATTTAGTTTGCTAACTTTATGAGTTTACTTTTTCACCAAGTGCATGATGATATAATGTTTCAGGTGAGTGAGTGTAAGCTTACCTAGTTGTTCATGTGAGTTAGGAAAAATTTATTTGGTGCAGAAAAAAATGGGTAAGTTTTCTCTCACTTACTTGAAACATTGAATGCAGCGAATGAATACTACATGATATAAGGAGCAAACGAAGTAATCTTTCTAGTCAGCTAATAAATAAAATTCTATATTTTTTAAAAAGTTTATTTTTTTTAACATTGTTTATGTACTGTAGGCTATATAATAAACAGTGTACTATTTTTCTATATTTTTTTTCATGGCGTCTTGGTCAAGACAAAAGTTGTTTCAAGTTGATAGTGATAAAATTCAATATCTGCTGTTTTGTGATAAAAGTGATACTGAAGATGCATTACAGTTAGATGAAGAAGACTTGGGCTTTCTAGAAAGTTATGTAGATCATATTTTACACAATGTGCATGCTGCTAACTTGGAACCTTTAGAAGTTGTCATAACTCTACCATTTCAATACTTAACTTCTACTTCTTGTGCAGCCTCTGATTTGCAGACAAATGAGCAAAACTTGTATGTTAATGCAAAACTAAGTAAAGAAATTAAGTACAGGTGGAAGAAGATAGATCCTGTCTCTGAGGTTTCTAATTCTATCTTGAATAATAATATTGAGTTTGAATATGGTCAAATTTTGTTGCCACTTGACAAAGCACCAACTCTATTCGAAACTTTTAAAAAAGAAAGCAAGTTTAATCAATTTTTAATACGTAGATATAGTGATTTCTCAAACAATTTTGTATAGTCAGCAACAAGGTCGTGCATTTGAAATTGAAGTGGATGAAATGAAAGCTTTTTTTGGCATGACAGCCCCAATGGAGATTGCAAAAAGACTAAAAACAATTCAAAGTCATAATCAAGAAGTTCACCACACAATTGGAAAAGCAACCAAACGACAGAGATGCAATCAATGCACCAAAAACAAAACTAGCAACTTGATTTTCAGCAAGTGTGTTGAGTGCAATATTCATCTTTGTTTTGTAAACAGTCGAAGCTGCTTTCAAACATATCATGATTCTTTGTAAATGCTTATTTATTCTCTATTATTCAATAAATATGTTGCTTAGTGTTTTGTTTCAATTTAGAACATAAAAAACAGCTTCTTAATAATTTTCAAATTCAAGCAAATTTTTAACCTTAAAGGACCAATATGACATGTATGTTACATGTTATATTATAAAAAGTAAACAAAAAATTCACAAAAACTAAATTTTTTAGTTTCTAAAAACAAAGTATAAGACTCGTTATTGGTATTTTACACAAAAATGCTAAACATTTTTTGTGTAAAATAATAAAAAAATGTATAGCATTTTTTGTGATCCTGAAAGGGTTAAGCAATCGAAAACAAGTTTTAAAGAACCAATTAAAAAATTGAAAAAAAGGTGGGGTTCAGGGATTCTACAGTAGGAGCCCACAAAAGCTGGAGAGTGAACGCATTTAGTTAAAAAATTTGTTCATTGGGTTTTAAATACCTTAAGTGTCACAGAAAAAATTTATTTAAAACTTTTATGTTTAGTTGTTGCTTTGCAGACAAAAAACAAAACAGTTGAATAACAGCACATAAGCCAGCGTTTCTTAATTGGAGGTTAAGCTTTTTATTCTTTTAAGTGTGCTAAACTATTTACAACTGCAAAAGCGATCAAGTTCATGTGTATTCTCCAAAACTTTTAGTTCATTTATTAAATGGGTACGCAGGCCGATAAATTAACAGCAGAGGTCTACATCGGATTCAGAAATCGTTTGTTGCTTTGTTTCTAATTATGATTTCGATTTTGCTTTTGCAATGATTTCCAACTGTAGTAAATTGAATTAATTAGGTTGATAAATAGGTTAAGGACAAGTAGTTTTGGCTAGCGCTGCCAACTAGTGGGCGACGAGCCTACGAAGCTTTTGTAAGTGGGCCGTTCACTTTTTGCAGAGTTGTTTCAAATTGGCAAGTTCAAACAAAAACGTTTTTACTTTTGATTAATTTTTATTATCTGTATAAATGACGTTAGCCTTGCACGGTTGCCTGTTTTTTTTCTAAACACATCCCTTGTTAAACCGAAAAAAAAATTTTTTTGTCTTCACTTTAAGTTTACATGTTTCTTTAAAAATGAAATGAAGACCAGGACGCAAAAGTAGTTATTCATCTTTTTTTTGGTCCCCATTGTTAAAAAGATTGAAAATTATAAGTTTAGAGAACTAAGCTATGTAATAAACTTTACCTGTCTGAGTAACTTTTTTGACTTTCAATCGTCGTAGTTTGAAAGCGCATCCATTCCAGGTCAGACACAAACAGGACTGGGACGAGGGTTTATTTTTTTACCACTCCAGGCTGCTGCACTGCCTGAATCAGATGCTGGCAGTGATGGTGTTAAGCCAGCATCGGATTTCGTCGTCTAAAACCATCAGATCTCGTGCTTCATGTGGTGCCCGATGTATGGGCACGTTATTACGACGTGGTCTGCGGTTTGTTCAATGGCGCCGCACTTGCAATTCGGTGAAAGAGGAGAACCCATTTGTGCATGGACGAATGGAATCGCCCAACACTAGTTTGCAAGCGATAGAGCTTGACCGAAGCTGTTCGGGGCAAGCTTATTCCAACAGCCTGGCACTGGTCGTGGGTATGAAAACACGGAGCCTGGATGTATTCTCACAGTACTCCGTGCTTCATCTTTAGGCCTAATTCGTTTACTGAGAAACGCGGCTACCTATTTCGGCAGGGTTGTTTAATAGATTCCGCATGGCTGGTATAAATTGGCGTCCAAATCTTAGTCTCTCCTGGTACACCTTTGAGGGCCCACCTAGTAGACCATACGGAATATGATCAGGGTCCAGAAATGTCAATGATAAGCCAAGAAGAGTGTCGCTCCTAGTCGGCGAAGATCAGCTGGTTGAATGTCTGAAAGTATGAGAAAGTGGTCTGTTGGAGTGGGACACAAATATTGTCACACTTCATTCCTAATAATTTTAATCATGGCAACATAGCTTATTTTCCGCCTTAAAATAATTCGAAGTTTTGTTATAACGCAGAAATCGCTTCAGCAAGGGATAATCGCTTTTGTACTGTGTTATTGTTGTAAAATTATCTCCTGTCTATAAAACACAAAATATCCTTAAATTAGAAGGCATACATAAGCTGGAAGTAGGAAAACTCATGTTCAAAATTATCAATAATGGAAAGCCACAACAATATAGAGTTTTATTTACTAAGTCTAGAGGAATTTATAACCACTCAACTAGACAAGCAAAAAATGAGAGTATTTATATCTCACAAATCCAAACTAATTCTGGAAAAAAATCAATTCAATATGCAAGTGCAATATTGTGGAACAAAATACCTAATTCCATTAAATCTCTTTCTTTTACTTCTTTCAAAATAGAATATAAAAAACAACAAATATCGAAATACAAATAGAGTACTAAAGTGCTATTTTTTATATGTTGGATAAAAGATCAAAAATTTAATCTCATCTAGTTGGAATATGCACAAAAAGTCTCATAATTTTAAAATAAATTACGTTACTTTAGCATTATTGCATCAGTTGTATGCTTTCTTTCTTTGCTTTTATTTGTTTATATTTTGTTTTGTTTTTTGTTTTTTTTTTCTTTTATTATTTCTTTTATAATCAGCACCAGCATTTCATATTTAGTATTTCTTGCCTTTTTCAAAGTAACTTCATGCTATTACATGAAAAAATGGAGGCACCTCGACTTTGATAACCGTATGATTCTTTCGATGCCTTCATGGTGTAACTTGCATCCTCAATTTTCAATCAATTAAATTTTGTTTTAATTAAAAAGTCTGTCAGTTGTTAATATGTCATGGTATGGTTATGCTAAATAAAAATTTTGTCTCTGTCTCTCTCTCTCTCTCTCTCTCTGTCTCTACTGTATTTTTAATTATCTGCTTGCAAGTGTTCGAATGCAACTTTCTTTTTTTCTTTCGCCAGACGGTGATGACGTAATAAGCCTTGTCTGTATCGTATGACCGAGTTAAGTGCAGTCTGGAATGTTCTCACTTACCATGGAAAATGCGTTCTAATTTTAACGCGCGTGACCGAAAAGTTTTTGAGATAACTCCAGCCGATTTGCATCATGTGATCTTTTGTCTTTATATACAGTCATGAACAAAAGTTTAAGACCACTATGCAAAAGTGACGATTTTCAACATTTAGCTTGTGATTGCATCAGCCATATTTTATTGTTACATCATAAGTTTGTTTTCTTCGTTGTGTTTCTGTTGTGATATTGTGCAATCGATGACGTAGTGTTTTCTTAAACGCTTCTTATCTAATCAGCGCCTTCTTCTCGAACAATTGAACACGCGTGTATCTCCAAGCATAATTGTTACAAGTTAAATTTGCGCATCTATTTCGGTTCATCAGTCAGTTCAAAGTCATCAAGCTACTACAGCAAACTAACTAAAAGCATTCTATTTCAATACGGTTGTATTTTGGCTAAGTACTTTTTTTGTGAATATTTATTATTGTTATTTAATAAACCTGTGTATTCGTGCAAAGATACGACAGGCAAAAGTGGCGACAAGAATTCAAGTAACTCATCTGCGTCAAGAAAAAAAGAAAATTTGTTGAATTTGCATTAACAGCTTGAATTGTCGATATGAGTGAAATTTCTGAACTAATTTTGTTGTTAAATAAGCAACACCAAGAGCAAATGGCAGTTTTACGCGACGAACATCGCGAGCAGAACAAGCAGCACAAAGAGCAAATGACAATGCTTCAAGAGCAGCTGAAAACTTTACAAAGCAGCTTGAACAACCCGCGAGAAAATGTTTCAACACCGATGGCAAGTTTTCAACCATTCGATTCCACATCTGAGTTATGGACTGATTATTTGGCAAGGTTCCGAACATTCGTCACTGCTAACTCTATTCCCGACAACAAGCAAGCACAAATTTTTCTTACCAACCAATCTAACTCCGTTTACAAAATGCTTAGCAACTTAGCGGCTCAGCAACAACCTGTTAAAAGCATACATGAGCTAACAATGAATGATATTCAGACGTTTATGGCAGAGCAGTATGACCCAAAACGATTTGTTGTCAGAGAACATTTCAAGTTTTGGTCTGACATGAAACGCAAACCTGGGGAAACTATTCCTGAACTGGCAAGCAGAATACGACAAGATGCAGCTACATGTGATTTTCAATCCATTAAAGATCTATTAGATGAAGCCTTGCGAACTAAATTCATCTGTTCAGTCGACAACGAAGCAGTTTTGAAGACACTCTTTAAGCTCAAGGACGATAAGTCAAACTTCCAAAACGCAAGAAAAGAAAACCGCCTGCTTCAGGTGTGGAAATTCTGGACATTTCAGCAAAGCTTGTCCCCACATTAAAGCTATTTGCAGCTTCTGCAAGAAAACAGGTCATCTGCAATCAAAAGTCCGATGTTCTGTTTCACTCATTGTTACAATAAGTTCTTTGCGGTCTTAAACTCCGTGTGGCTGTCTCCGGGAATGTACGCGTCCTTGATTTGATTTGAATTAAATTTGTATTAAGATATAAAAACAATGCGAAATAAGACGAACTAAATTGGACGGGTAAATAAGATAGACGAAAATAATAAGGTCGGACGAAATTAAGATGTACGGACGTTATGGACGAAATAAGATGGTCGGACGAAAATAAGACAAATCGGACGTTAAATGGATGATTGGACGATCGGAGGAAATAATAGAGTCGGACGAAAATGAGACAAATCGGACGAAATTAAAACGGACGTTAAATGGATGATTGGACGGTTTTCTATAAATAAACGTAAACACTAATTAATAATGCGCAAAAGAAAGACTTAAAAACACTCACCAACTGTAGACTGACACGGAGCAGACCGACAAAACTAACAATATCGAACAGTATCTCCAACAGTATTATAAACAGCTCAAAAGCCTCAACAGCACTCCCAACGGCGTCTAACAATATTTCAAACAGTAAATCTACGACCGCTACACAAAAGCTGAATTAGCAAAACTAAGCGTTTCTACACAATTTTCACCCAACTTATGGAAAAAGAAGTAAGCTCGAGGTAACAATCAATTAGCAATCGAGCGCGCTGAGATAATGGAAAAATGTCGCTCAAAGCAACAATCAATTAGCAAGAGAGCGCCGTGAAAAAATGAAGTGAATCAAATTAAACGTCAAAACAAGAATTAAGTAAATTACAGCCAGAAAATAAACCCGGGTTCGAAACTCAGAGTACTTGCCGTAACACCCATCTATCAAACTATTAGCCTTAATGACCGCAGAATTAAGTTTGAAATTGATAGCGGAGCCAGTGACACATTTTGCTGTGAAGCGACGTGGCAAACGCTGGGTAAACCCACTCTACAACCTGTGTCAGTTCAATATCAAGTTGCTGAAGCTAAGTTGTGCTGAATCTACTACAACGATAGAGCATGTCACTACAAGTGGTCCAGAAAACTCTTTACATGTGGCATGTATTCAATTATGTGGAGAGTTTCCTACGTTATTTGAATCAACATTGGGTTGTCTAAAAGATTTTTCACTGGACATACGGTTTAAACCTGAAGCTAAACCTATTTTCAAAAAGCCAAGACCTGTTCCGTTCTCAATCCTACAAGATTTAAATGAAGCATACGAAGCAGGAATTAAGAGAGGTGTATGGGAGCTTACAGATTTTAACTCGTACGGCACCCCCATGGTTCCTATTCGAAAGTCTCCTTTGCCTGGTCAACCAAAAGCAAGCATCCGAGTTTGTGGAGATTATTCGGTGACTGTGAACTCGCAACTGGAAGACCATCGTCAACCAATCCCTCTCCCAGAAGATCTTATGCGCAAGCTAGGACGTGGTTACTGCTTTAGTAAGATTGATCTAGCTAATGCATATAATCAAATCTGTCTTTCTCCTGACAGCCAGAAGAAGCTGGCTCTTAGCACTCACAAAGGAGTTTTACTTCAGAAAAAACTTCCTTTCGGAATTAAATCCGCAGCAGGGTATTTCCAAGAAATCA
Source organism: Diplosoma virens (assembly GCA_963680785.1). Lineage (NCBI taxonomy): Eukaryota > Metazoa > Chordata > Ascidiacea > Aplousobranchia > Didemnidae > Diplosoma > Diplosoma virens. Next base: position 57,104,679 of record OY796881.1, on the reverse strand, counting down.
TGGAACAGTTAACGCAAAATTTGCGAGGAGTTGCTGTGTATTTCGATGATATTTTGGTAAGTGGTGACAACGCAAAAGATCATTTGATGAACCTGCGCGCTTTGTTCAAAAGACTAGAAGAAAAAGGTCTTCGCGCCCAAGTATCAATTGATTACCTGGGTCACACTTTATCAAGTCGAGGAATTGCAAAAGGGTCCAAAGTTGATGCCATACTAGAAATGCCTACACCCAAGAACATTTATACGTTAAAATCTTTTTTAGCATCTGTGCAGTTTTATTCTAAATTCTTACCTCCATATTTTTCGGGAAACACCGAGCCGTTGTACAAGCTTACACGCAAAGGACAACAGTGGAAGTGGGGTGAAGAAGAAGCGACATGTTTCAAAAAGATCAAACGGTTACTATGCACAGAGACTGTACTCGCTCACTATGACCCATCTCTTCCGTTGGGTTTATCTTGTGACGCCTCGGAATGCGGAATTGGAGCGGTACTATTTCATCGCTTTGCAGACGGAAGCGAGCGTCCGATTCTCAATATTTCTAAAATTCTATCGGCGACACAAAGACGCTACAGTCAAATACAGAAAGAAGCACTATCATTAGTGTATGCTTTGAGGAAATTTCATCAGTTTCTGTACGGTCGTAAGTTCATTGTGGTTACCGATCACAAACCTTTAGTGACCTTGTTTGCTCCTGATAAAGGTACTCCTGCAATGGCCGCGAATCGACTTGCACGATGGGCATTACTAGTCCATCAATACGACTACACGGTGGAATACCGTAGAAGCAAAGACCATGGTAATGCCGATGCACTTAGTCGCTTGCCATTTTCAAATGACACAAGTTTTGATGGAGGAGATGGTAGAAGATGTCGATAGCGTTTGTTTAGTTCGAACAATCAGTCGTCAAATCAATCCTGACAATCCATTGCTTGTGGTCAGAGACTACCAAGGATCCAATTCTTACCCAAGTAATGCGATTTGTGAAGGAGGGATGGCCGCGAGCTTAAAGACTTCAAAAAGTTGGAAAATTCGTTGTCAACAGAGAATGGTTGCCTTTTATACGGCTTACGGGTAATAATTCCTTCAACCCTACGTAATCACATTCTTAAATTATTACACCTTGGACATTTCGGCATGCAACGGATGAAACAACTTGCCAGGTCAACTGTCTATTGGCCAAGAATTGACTTTGACATCGAGGATTTATGTCACAAATGCACTTCCTGTGGCCAATTTCAAAATAAGCCGGCTAAACCTTCAATCCATCCGTGGATGATGCCAGAAAAACCATGGTCAAGACTCCACTTGGACCATGCGATCAATTTTCTGGGAAGAAACTGGTTAGTCCTTGTAGACGCTTATTCAAAATATCCTTGCATTCATCCAACAACCTCAACGTCTTCGAAAAGTACTACTGCTATACTTGAACAAGAATCTCACCGGAGCACCTTATATCATCCAGCAACAAACGGTGCTGCCGAGCGTTTGATACAATCCTTCAAACAGGCATTGAGAAAATCCTCGTTACCTCCAAAGGAAGCTTTGCAAGAATTTCTAATGCAATATAGTCACCAAGCGAATTGTTGAATGGAAGAAGAATTCGCACCAAAATTGACACTTTGGTTCCATCCATTCCGCATCTCCTGCAGGGAAGACAGTCGAGACAATCGAGCAAGCATTCAAATGCTGAAGACTCGGAAGTGGTTTCGAAAGTCGAACATCATTATACACTAGGAGACCCTTGTTACGCACTATACTTCGGCCCTAGAAGTGATCGTGACCCACGATGGGTGCATGCTATAGTTACAAAAGTCCATGGTACACGAAGCGTCAACGTACGAGTCATTCCTCGAGGACCAACTTGGAGAAGACATCTTGATCAACTTGACCTCGATACGGTTCGGATCAAGATGATGATCCCTGTGAAATCCCAACAAGCGTTTTGTCTACAGAAACACTTCCAGCCGGGACTGACCACGCATCTAGTTCTTCTTCGAACCAACGCAACAATCCGAGATTACCAACCGGAGACGAGTACGGGCGACACAATCCACGACGATCAGCAAGGACCAAAAGACCTCCAAAAAAATATTGTTGCTAATATGTATATATTTTTTTGTCATAGTTTATTTGGAAAGGTGTTGTGATATTGTGCAATCGATGACGTAGTGTTTTCTTAAACGCTTCTTATCTAATCAGCGCCTTCTTCTCGAACAATTGGACACGCGTGTATCTCCAAGCATAATTGTTACAAGTTAAATTTGCGCATCTATTTCGGTTCATCAGTCAGTTCAAAGTCATCAAGCTACTACAGCAAACGAACTAAGTACTTTTTTTGTGAATATTTATTATTGTTATTTAATAAACCTGTGTATTCGTGCAAAGATACAACAGTTTCATTTCGCGCCATTTCTTACTTCTGTTCACATTTCCTGGTTGATTTTTTTTGGTGCCTAAAATGGGCAAGAAAAAGTCTCTAAGCGAGATTCAGAGGGCTCAGATAGTTGCCTTACACGGCCAAAATCTATCTGAAAGGCAAATATCTGCTCAAATGGGGTGCAGCAAGACAACAGTGCATCAAGCGATTGCGAAGTATCAACAGGTTGGCTCCTATACCAAAAAGAAAAGGACTGGAAGACCGCGTGTCACCGCTGCACGAGAAGACAACGTGATGAGGAGGATAGTTGTGAGGTCACCCAGGAGTTCAATGAAGAAAATTAGGGCCGAATTGTTGCGCAGAGGTCGTCGAATTAGTCATATGACCGTTTTTAGGCGTTTATCGAAAGAATTTAATCTGAAGTCATACAAACCGGCCAAAAAACCAAGGCTTACTGCGGCTATGAAAGCCAAGCGTCTACAGTTTGCTAATAATCATCAACATTGGACCGCCGAGCAATGGGGAAAAGTGCTTTTTTCCGACGAATCAACCTTCCAACAGTTTGTGGTTTGAAAGAGGCACGTCCGTAGACCAACTGGAAAACGTTTTGATGAGAGATACACCATACCAACAGTGAAACACCCTCCTAGTCAGATAGTTTGGGGGCTATGTAGAGAAATGGTGCCGCTGCATTCAGTTTCCTGCCTCCAGGAACCACTATGAATGGGCCAAAATACGTGCAAATGCTCTCAGAGAAGCTAAAACTTCACCTGCAAGTTCTCAATTGTCAAATATTTATGCGCCCCTTGCCACCGTTCCAAAGTTGCAAAAAATTTTTTGGATAGGAACAACATCGACCTTCTCGAGTGGCCAAGAAACAGTCCGAATTTAAATCCCATCGAGAATTTGTGGACCAACATGAAAAATAAAGTGTCGGAAAAGCAACCATTAAGTGGAGCAGAGTAGGTAAAAGCAATAAAGAAAGTTTGGGTAAAAAAAATATCCAAGGAGTACTGCCAAAGTTTGATCGAAAGTATGCCAAGAAGAATCAAAACAGAGGAGGCCACACAAAATATTGAGAATTGAAACATTTTTTTGTATACGATTGTTTAGACTGTATTGTACTGTCTTCCATGTGTTTATGATTGATTAGGTGCGAAATAAAACAATTTGCCAAATGTAAATAAAATGTTATACTACCTTGTGCTTAGAAACTGGTAATAATTTCAAGTGGTTTTAAACTTTTGTTCATGACTGTATGTACGCTCGCTCGATTGAAGGCATGCGACGACGAGAAGAGAGTTAAGTGTTGGCTTGGCGTGGAGCGCGGCGAAGGATTCTTTGATCGTATTACAGTGATAAATGTTAAATTTATTTTGCGCCGGTGTTTTTTTGAGTTTTGTTCTACGAAGGTAGAATCATTTGTGTTGATCGAATTAAGTCGTAGCGCCGATTTTCGCTTTGCAGTGGCAAAGCGCAGAAGAGAATTTTCGTCAGTCGTGAGTCCTAAATTTGAGAATACATTCGTTTTAGTTAGAGACAGTGGTCTCTGTTTGTTTGCTGAAAAAAGTCTTTGACGAATCAATTAGAACTTACCCGAAACCAACTGTACAAAAGCTTCAGGCTCCTAGCAAACTACTTCTTGAGCAGGAATAAAATAAAATTAGACACAGCTTTGTTTCAGCGCAGGTATTCGTGTTACCTTGTTCAACTGGTCCCTTAGGATTCCCAAACAAAGTCTGTGACAGGTATCCAATGACTCATGACCCGGCAGTTGATCAAACAAAAGTTAATCAAACGACACTTGATTAAAGCGACATTTGATCGAACGACATTTGATTGAAGCGACACTTGATCGAAAGGACACTTGATTGAAACGACATGATTCAAACGACATTTGAAGGAAACAAGACTTGATCGAATAATGAAAGAGAAAATTTACAACTTTGTCTGTCCTAATTTTCTCGATTTTTTTCCTAAAAACATAGTAATCTCTAAAAAAATAGGTCTTCCCTTTAAATCTGTCTCTGATTTTTGCAAGGGGTCTGCAAGGGTGGCACCATGGCCAGGGGCGGATTAGCGAATTCAACCGGCCCGGGAACTTTGAAATAAAACCGGCCTATTTTTGACAACTAATGTAAATCTTATTAAAACGTTACACGGTTCATTTTACAAACTACATCATATTTAGCCCATTTCAAAAAAGAATATTTAGAATTAACAAACAAACATTATCAAACATTATTTATAGAGCAACAGTCTTCGCATTGCTGCGTTCATTTTTGCTAGTTCGTCGATGATCGTATGGTTCGAAATGCGTAACAAAAGGTCTCGTTCGACGCACATCAAAAGAAGGGAGTGCAAGCGATCTTCGCTCAGCTGATTTCTTAAACGGTTTTTTACATATCTCAGCTTGCTAAAGATTCTTTCACAACCAACTTGTGTAACGGAAAGAGTAAGGATTACTTTGTATGTCTGATATAGAAGAGGATAACTTCTGCAATACATTCTATATCTCCGAATTGCACTACAACAACATAGAAAACAATTTTGGCATCGGCATTTTTGAATGTTGGGGCTTTTGCATCTTCGTCATCTGTTTTTTAAAAACAAATTAAAATTTAAGTTGTATGAAAGAAAATTTAGTAGTATCAGCACGTTTGACCTGCGAAAAGTGCTGGATGATAATATCAGAACAAAATTTTGATAGAATAATAACATTTGCATCGGTATGAAAAAAAGACATCAAGGAACTATATAGGATTGTATCATACAGTGAGATAGAAGGTCAAAACATTAACCTGTAAATAGTTTATCAATAGTAATATCAAAAAAACGATCACCTGCTTCATCCAATTTAGTTCAGTGCTCAGGTAAGATTTTTTTAATTCCGGCCATTTGTGATGCGAAATCCAAGAGCTCTTGCCGAAAATTTTACTAAACAGAAGCATCTGAACTTTTATTTGGAAAAAGGTTCCATATCATATTCACAGCTGAAATAGGAATCCCATGAATAACTGTTTTAGAAAAGCGTTTGGGATCGAACTAACTTAAGTCAGCATATAACTTTTTATGTGTACCAAATCTTCTATGCAAACTTTGAACCACTTGATCTAGAATTCTGTTATGTACATCGACCTCAAACTTTTTCATTAAGTCTGAAAGACATTCATCCAAAGGTTCATTTTTACTTTTTCGAACCCGTTTAGCAGGAAAGGTGCTTTCAATCAAGACATCACATCCACGTTCTTCCAAAACTTCATTGGCATGTCGAACAAAATGATCAGTTTTGGTTACAACTATTGCGAAATTGCGATGAATCTGTTGAATATCCTTTTTCATAGCTTCCACCCTATTAAAAGCATTAATGAAATCCAGTCCAGAGGTCTGCAAGTACTTTGAAAGTTTTGGAGATAAACATATTTCTGTTTGCACGGTTATCTTGTGCTTGTCGGGTTTGTTTTGCAAACATTTTTTAATAACATTTTCCAAATGACATTTTAGAATGTTATCGTACTTCGCAAGAAGAAGTACAGTCTCTAAAAATGTTCCGTGATCAACTTTTTCATCACATAAAGCAGACACCGGTTCCGAACTCCCTGTGTCCCCTATAGCTCGTTTCCCGTTTTCCAACCCTTATCACAATGGAGACCACTCTGTCGAGAATTTGCCTTCTTTGCCAGACCTATTTGTTGTGTAATGATGTTTCACTGACAGTAAGTAGGTCTACCACTGTCTTATTACTGCTAAATCGTATGTGAGCTTCAACACATGCCTTGTGTTTTTGAGAACTTTCGTGTTCATCAATTCTTTGGTAAATGTGTTTTCACGAATTGAAACCCGTTAGAAATTTGCTGGGGTTCTGATTGCTACTAGTAGTAGTACCATATGCAATGCAAAGATTGCAAAATAGAGCTTCTTTTTCTTCACAATACGAGAGCCATAATTGCTGCAAACTACCTCCAGAGTCATCAGGTCGGAAGTACACATTTGTAGCGTTGAATTTGATTGTTTCTGGTTGATGTAGGTGAAACTCGAAATATTCGGTTAATTTATCTTGTTTTGGTTTTACAAACCACGAGTGATACGCTGTCACAGAAGGAATTACAGACTGATCTCGTTAAACTTCTGAAACTTGCATTAGGAGAGCAGAACATACTTCAGGATTATCTTGGCTGAGGCTGTCTTGTTTATCAGTATATACAATCTGGACTTCTCTTTCTGATACTGGCGGAATAGATATGTCAGAGCAATTTTGATTTACTAAATCTGATGCTGGTACATCATGATAACTTACAGACTGATGCCGATCTTGATGTTCCAATAGCAAAGAGGGATTACCTGTCGTTTGGTTTTCCGTTGAGGTGCTTGCTCTTGCAAATGCTTCCTGAATGTTCATACATTTAGCAGCAATTTCTTTCAATTTATTTGTTTTTTTTTCACGCTCTTTCTCAGCTCCACCTTTCCGCTTTTCGTTTCTTTTTCCATTACTTAAAATTTAGAGAGGCCTGGAGAATGGATGGTAAACAACTATGTTGCACACGCAATATCAGCTCTCCTGCGGCTCTTTATTACGTCATAATACTGCAAATTAGGGAAAGAAGTTACCACTGACGCTTTATTTATTACTTTAACTCAAGTCACGACAGTCACAAATCACAATAAGAAAATTATAGATACGGTAGGCTATACAAAAATACTGTTACTGAAAAATAATTGCGAAATTATTATGTATGGAACTGGTTCATATTCTTGGTTATTTGTCAGCTTCTTAAAGTTAGTTTTGAGGCAGCCCAGTGAATCGCTGGACTGGCCCACAGTCGAGCGGCCCACCGGGAAACTCCCGATTTCCCGCCGGGCTAATCCGCCCCTGACCATGGCACAATGCCCCCTAAAGACGTGATTACAATGTGAAAAGAATGCAAAAAATGACAGCAATAGGCATCTAACCAAACATAACCATGACAAAAGATCTTTTTGTGTGGCCACCCTAACAATGCTTTGGTCAGGGAGCTTGTTGAGAAACCCGGATCTTGATATTGATAAAAAATTATAAAAAATAGAAACAAACTGTCTTCTTACTGTTGGTCTCTGCTTTCTATGAATCTAATTTACAGTAACAAAAAGATTGTTTAATCTCAGAAACATACAAAAGTAAATCTTTTTTTATCAACTGTCATTTCGATCAAGTGTCGTTTGATTAAATGTCGTTTTGATCAAGTGTCGGTTCGATCAAGTTTCGTTCGATCAACTATCGTGGCACCTTAGCGACTGTGCGCAGGGTGTCACTCAGGACTCTGTCTATGAAACGAGTTTGAGCGCTGCGACACTAGGATGATCTGCAGTACTTAGCTGTTGAGTAGACCAGAGATAGTGCAGCTGTGCGCAAATTTTTGGCACCAGCAGTCCATCCTAGCCTACAAGTTGCCCCAGCAGTGTGACTCGTGAAGATAGTGTTTTTGCACAATGCCGCTAGATGGTGACGGAAGGTAAACAATCTGTCGAGTTTGATCTCAAGATAAGTAAGAGTTGGACAAAACGGTAAAAATCTATTGTTTTTGTAGACTTTTGTTTACGTTGGGCCTCTTGTTTATTTAACTGAAAGGCTGCGTTGCCGTCTTAATGTGACTGAGCTTCAACCTTCAAGTCTGGAGATACACTGAAAGCGTAGTCATATCTTGGCTTTCAAGTTCTTTCAGTTTCCAGAAGGGTGCAACAATACTATATCGTCTGCATAAGCCAACAGTTTGAAAATCGTGTATGGCAGGTCGTACGTATAAATGTTGAAAGAAAGGGGAAATCAGACCGATCCATGAGGAACGTTGTTTTTTGGACGGCTTATTCTGCTTTGCTTGCTATCACCGGTAACAACAATGAAGCTTCGGTTTCAGACAAACTCTATGATCATTCTGACCTGTGCTTATCCGGAAAAAAACTTCAGTAGCTTGCAGGTAAGGCCTCGGTGTTAGACAATGTCATATGCCGCTGTCAGATTGACAAATATGGCAACGGCCTTTTTTTTTAGTCTCGAAAGAATCTTTGATTTTCTGGCTCAGCAGAACAACTTGATTCATAATTGACCTCCCGCGTTGTAACCCATCCTGCTTTTTAAGGAGTAGTGGATCAATAATTTGCTTGATGCGGGAGTAGCTAAGCCTCTCGAGGATCTTGAATCAGACACAGAGCAGAGATATCGGTCGATAACATATTGGGTCCGTCACGGGCTTTATCGGCTTTGGAATCGCGACTACAAACGCTCTTTTTCAGATCTTAGAAATTTTGAGTTAGGGTTAGGGGAGTAGCTCTAGCATGGATTATAGTTCAACATGAATTATTCCAGTACCTAGGCGCAAGCAGAAAGAAAGAAAATCACATAACCAGGACTTTAAAGTAGCTCCAGCATGGATTATAAGCTCTGGATAAATGGAGTCAGGACTGGGAGCTTTACCTGGTTTTAAGTATTGAAGGGCAGCAGTGAATTCTCTCTGTCAGAAATTTTCAAAGATATTTACTGGGCCTGGCGTTATCGCCCTCCAAAAGTCAGATACTTCTTGAGAAACAAGTCGAGATAACTTGCAGTCAACAGCCTTGTCACAAACTTTGTTCGGGAATCCCAAAGGACCAGTTGAGCTAGGTAACCCGAATACCTGCGCTGAAACAAAGCTGTGTCTAAATTTTATTTTATTCCGGCTCAAGAAGTAGTTTTGCTATGAGCCTGACGATTTATACAGTCGAATTAACGAAAGCTCGGATTGATTTTGTCGAAGACTCTTTTTTCACAACAGACAGAGACCGCTGTCTCTAATAACAACAAATGTATTACAAAATCACGACCGACGAAATTCTATTCCACGCTTTGCCACACTGCAAAGCGAACTCAACGCTATAACTTGATTCGATCAACACAAAATAATTCTACCTCTGTAGAACAAAACTGCCAACCACTGGCACAAAATAAATTCAACAATTGTCCACCGACACAAAAATCTAACGGTCCACCTCCTGTGGCCAAACAAAATCACCTTCGCTCGAGCCGCCCCTCGAGTCGCTTCAAATTACCTCACAACGATAATAATCATCATAATAATAATTCTCGCTACGCATCGGCTTTATATAGAAAACAAAATCACGTGACGTAAACTTTCTCGTAAATTCAAGATTCAACCAGAAACCCCTGGAGAGTTCGTTACGCGAATCAAGTGGAATATACGCGAATTTTCCAGTACAATGATGTTAGTCAAAAAAACATATTACGTCAATACAAAGAGGAGAAAAAAAAGAGAAAAAGATACATGTATCGAGCCATATAACAAATTGGACGTATATCGCAGACAGCGCTCAAAGAGCCGCATTTATTCTCTTATGATAAAACTACGAACTGCTTTTAACGGGGATACATTACATCGTTATGATTAAAATTATGAATGAAGTGTGACAAGCCTCGTATCTTCTATTTCTAACCGGATGAGATGCAATAGCATCAACTGAATCGAAACAGTGACGAATAGAGTGTCGTGTCCTACCAGTGTACCTACGACTAGAGTGTAAAAAGTCCTTGTTCCAAACTGCATCGAACCATCGATCTTTCCGCTTCCTGTTATGTTTGGCAAGTGAAGCTGAGCAACCATACTCGAGTCGTCTTCTTGAGGAGATTGTAGAAACGTTTTGTAAAGAGATTTATACTCGGCATCCCAACACGAAACATAAATATCATTTTTTAGCTGCTTTGCTGATGATGTTACAAAAATCCTAATAAGCCGCATCTATATCAAATAAATCAGATGGCAACACGGTATTTGCGAATTTGTTCTTCAAAGCAATGTAGTGACTACATTTGGCCTCGCGGAAGTTCCATCGCTTAACAGGCATGCTTGATTGCTTGGTACTGACAAAACAAACCTTGGCGAGATAAGGAAAGGTCGATGCTGTGATTTGGAAAAATTTTCAAAAACACATTTATCCTGTAAGCGACAGTTAGGATCTACGCTTGCGAAACTAGATCTGAATTGGTGCCAATGTTCCAGCGCCCGGAATAAAAGCCGGCCGCATTCTTGACATTGTATAAGAGGGTAGCATTTTTAATACTTGCCCAGCAGCCAAACACTCATTATTCGAACTATAACCATTGTAACCTCAATGAAAGTGGCGACAATTGAAATCGCCGGCACAGAGGTGAGGAAAAACTAGGAGATTTGTAAATGTTAACTATTTTATAAATATCAATGTCTAAGCAGAACCACTCGAACTCGATGTCGGTGAAGAATGGTACAAAAGCGTATACCTCAATCGCTCGAAGACAAACGTGACAAGGGCATGTTTTCTGCTTAAAGAAGATCCACTTAGACGGAAGCTTGAAAGTACTAGTTTTCTGCATTGGTGCAATGGTTCTCCTGCAGTAGGATGACGAGTGCCTCAAACTGCAAAGCAAGATAATGAAAAGCGATTATATTGCTTGCAGTGAGGCCTTCGATGTTCACCTGGAGAATAGTCGGTCTTCGAAGCTTGTTGGCAATGTGCCCTGAAAAGGGAATTTTTTTTCAGACATTGCCCCATCCTGAAATGGACGTTTGCCAACTTAGACCTTCGCTAAACATCGGGATTAGTAAATACCCTTCCGTTTTGACAGGTTTGGTTTCGGTCTGTCATGTTTAACAAGCAAAAACAGACTTACTCACGGCCCAGGTTGCGAAAAAGCACTTGTCATCTGGGCCTTGACTTTTAGTGTTGGAAAGCAAGTGATAAACAATCCGATTCAACGATATTTTTAACTGTGTAATTAACCGTGCTTTGTTTATAATTGATTGTTTCAATTTTTTATAGGTTGGCGGAATGGCAATTGGTTAAAGCACCGTGCTTATGACCAACATAATCTAGGTTCAAAACCCACTCGCACGATTCAATTGTATCCTTACCAGGGAAAAACACGTTACAGCAATTTCCACTGCTTGGTGGTCTTGGCGAGCAGTTCTAAGTTTCAATCATATCTCTATTAAATTTCAAACGGACAGCAATATCTTGTCATCATCGAAAGCAGATCGGGGTAATAGCCCGCCGAAGTGTCAGTGCCTCCGTCGCTTTCCTGCTAGTCAAAAGGATAAATATAGAGTAAGTAAAATAAATTATAAACGTTTCTACAATTTCAATAGAAATGAAAAGATTTTACTAAGGTCAGACTAATTATTGGTTTTGATAAAATATTGAAACGAAACGATCAGGCGATGCGTTTTTGCAAAAAGTAAGTTTTGAAAAGAAAGCAAACTAAAATAATTCATTTTACAAAAACAATAAAGTCATGGAAAACAAACAACAGCTTTCAAAACGTTCAAAATAGCGTGGAGTTGTAAAATTATTCAGGCATAGTTTCAAAGTTTGCACACAATAAACAGTTTTTCAGGCTTTCAAAACGGCTATTGATTGGCTTTCGAAATTCAATGATGAATTAAAGCCACAGTCCAAAGCTCCCAATACCAGAGCAAAAATAGCAAAGGCCAATCCTATCCATGCAATGTAGTATGAGCATCCAAATACAGGATTCATTTTGTTGAAAGCCTCCCAAGCTTTATTGCTAATTCCCAGCGAATCATTCTGGTTTCGTAGACTGAGCACATTTGATTTATAATCTTGTTGGCCAAACAAGGGTATTGTTGATTCGTTAAAATTGGCTTGCCTCTGTTTTCGGTCAAATTTATCTGGTAAGTTGTTACCACCATGTCCAGTGATTCCGGGCATAGAATTGTAGACAGCGTAAAAACTAGGACCTATTTGTGTCATATATTCTTGGTAATTATGAATCACTTTCGATTGGTTTATGGTGTAAGTCACGATACCGGCCCCGTAGAAAATACCTAAAAATCAAATTCATTTTAAATTTTACCACTAACTATAAAACAGTATTAAATCAGTCGTTAAACACTAAATAGATGCGAGAGCATTTTTACCTTGCATTCTTTAAATCAAAGCATTGATACACACTTTTAATCTTATTACTGTGTTATGGGTTATTGATCAAATCTTATAGTTTTACATCGGTTTCCGAGGGTGAATTGTGACTTCATGATAAATGGTCAAAAGGCTTAGATTTTTAAATTCTTAAACTTGCCGTACCTTGTAACTTAATTTCTTTTTGGCATATTTTCAAAAGTTTACTTTTTTCTCTAATTTTTAATTAACTCAGTCATACCCGTATAGTAACAGATGAAATATCACAACACAAGACAGTTGACATAGAAACGATTAGCAATTGTCCCTCTAAAACCTTCTTTAAACTAATTGTAATCAAAAAAACATAATATTTGTTATCATTTTGGCGTGATTTAACAGCTAACTACAGCAAAAACTAAGTTGGTGGCCTTGTACTCATGTGTTAATATCAATGCAAATTATTTAAATCACTTACTTCCCAACAAAAGAAGTCCCACAGCAATACGACCGCACGATTTTGCAGTAATTTTTCTTTCGTAGTTCAAACTATCTCGAGAATTTGCTGAAGCACGAAGTAGTATCAATGCAACTCCAAACAGAATAATGGCACAAATCAAAAGACCACCAACAGCGTGCAAAAATCGATCTTGGGGATTTGCTGAAAAAAAATACTACGTAACCTTGAACTGTAATTATTTTACTAATTTACGTGAAGTAAATAGCGATTTAACACTAGAAACCCCAAGGGGTCATTTTTGACCGATTTATGATTATAAATTAATTTTATTCAGTCAGTGAGAAAAGTTTTTCAACAAAACTTAGTGACTTTTCTTAATTCGGTTTATACTTTTATATGGTATATGCATAATTGAAAAAATATAAAAGCTTTTTAAAAAAAAGGAGATATACCAAGAAGTACCACACGGGTCAATTTTGACCCATTTAGATAAACAATCTTAGTATTGCTTTAATATATTTATAAGGGAACCCTAGAAAAGAACAAGCATTTCTTATACTTACAATCAACTTTTTAGTGTATTATCGTACATATGGCAACCTTATTTACATTTTAGGACAATTAGTTTTGTTACAAACTTGGACTTGCCAGTCCTTTCAAACAGTCAAAGAGTTAAGTTCGTTCAATTGACATTCATTTATATCTTTCAGAAAATATTTTTGATTTGATACATTTTCCCAAGATATTAATTACTTTGGACCCTAATGGTGAAAAAATTAAACCTTCAAGAATTCCTCAATCTTTTACAAAGTGATAACATTTACTCATCTTGTGACAAAAGTGACTTTGCTGAAACTCAACTGATTAAGCCTTCCTCATCTGAAGATAGTGAGAAAGATGACTCTATTGTTGAAGATGAAAAAGTACGTCTTGAACAGGAAATTTTACCTAATGTTCAAGTAAGTTCATCTTCATAGTTTAGTAATGAAGAAGTGCAATCTTGCAGTGGAGCTATATGGAGAAGACTCCAGGAAAGGGCAAAATTCCAGAGGACGATTCCCTTCCGAAAATGTGTTTACCCCAAAACCAGGACCAACAGCATACAGTTGCAGACAAGGGATGAAAGAAAGTCCTCTAATTCTTTTCCAATTATTCATAGATGAAACAATGTTGAGATTAATACAAAAGTATACAATTCATCATGCACACCTTGATGATGTAAATTTCAATTGCCCTCTAAAAGAATTGGAGAAATTTATTGGTTTGCCAATTGCTCGTGGTATTTTAGAGAGAAAAAATACTCCAATAAAACAATTGTCGAGTAAAGAATGGGATCACCCTATTTTTGTGAGTACGCTGAGCAGAAATCACTTTGAAACCGTAATGAAGCATTTAAGGCAGTGGTTCTTAAACTTGTTGGAGGTGCCGAACCCAGCAAGTTTCATGCAGGCACTCACCGAACCCTTCCTTAAAATTCAAAAAATATTTATTAACGAACTTGAGCCCAAAGTAAACTATGCATCTGTTGCACATAAAATCATATTATTCAAAGAAATAGAACCAACAAAGCATGAACTACACACAAAAACCAACTCAATAAATATTTACGACAAATCAATGCGTCTTTTATGCTGTTGCATTTTGGAAACAATTCTAAAAATGCGCGGCTCATGACAACAAAGTCTGTTCCCTTTTTTTTGTTTTTATGTCTACCATCTTCAAAAAGGGCTGCTTGCAAAGATACGTTGTAACAAACTGTATGAGTTTCTCGAGGGCTTTCTTAGCAAGAAGAGGATAAGCTACGATTTGATGACAACAAAACGTTGAGAGCGTTGTTGTTTTGAAGAGTTGCTTTTAAAACTGGCCCTGCTAAAGTTCAATGATTTCATTGAGGTATTCATCATTGACATCTTCTTTATCACCACTAAACGTGAATGGCTGTCTTACCCATGCTGAATATGACTCTCTGGTCGGAAGTATCCGTCGAGAGACTTTGCAAGCTCATCTAAGTGCATGAAAATTGCTTGCTTCAGTTCTCTCGATACGGAAATGTTCCCATTTCCAGACACATCTTTGATCTTACTTATACAGTCGTCATGAAGAGGAAAGTTAGTCGGGTTATCATTCTCCATTTGTCGTTTCCGTTAAGTCATTTTTTTTTTGAAAAGCCTTCAGATGTTCTTCCGCTCCGATAATGTTGACTCAACCACCCTACATCTGTTGATTGAGATTATTGAGAGCATGGAAGATATCGACCATGTATGCCAAAAAGAGAATAAACTTAGAATTTTCAAGACAATCTGCATGACGATGTTAATGCTCTTGCAATAACACGGCTAATTTCAAACGCAAGGTAAAAACAAAGTTCAGAATCTTTCCCCGGGATAACCACCAAACATTAGAATAGTACAGAAGTACTTCGAATTCAGAGCTCATTTCATTACACTGCTCCTGGAGTATGTGGTGTTTCATAGCGTTATTTCGCAAATAGCTCACATATTCCACCACAATTTTTAATACTACTGCCAGTTTTGGAGAGAAGGTTTTTGTTGCCAGTGCATGCCTGTGCAAAAGACAATGCGTTACAGTTATGTGTGGTGCATCGGCTTTCAGTAGCGTAACAAAACCAGAATTTCGTTCCAACATGACTCGAGCTCCGTTCAAAAAAATTGCATAAACAATATCCCACAAAAGATTATTGTTTCTGAAGAAATTATCTACAAATTTTTTAACCTCGGCAACCTTAGTTGCTGTTATAAGGGGCTGACAAAATAAAAAAAACTTTCCAATAGCGCATGAATACAGCAAGCTGGCTTAGATTGGAAACGTTCGTGGTCTCGTCGAATTGGAGACTGAATTTTGCCGTGTCCGAAATCAAGTCTGAAACTATTTGAGCCAAGATGTCATCGTTCATCTTATCAATTTTAATGTAAACATTGTTACCAGGGATATTACTTAGTTTAAAATTTATTCGTTCTTCTGGTAAAATCAGCAAGCTAAACTTTAAAAAATAACAGAAGGCGTAATATATTGTTTTTCTTTGATAATATATTATGCCTTCTGTTATTTATTAAAGTTTAACTGGCTGATTTTTACCAAAACAACGAATAAATTTTAAACTTATCAGTTTTGTTGCTAATGGTGCCATTGGAAAGAGGAATTTGGGATGATTTATTTTCGTCTGCTTTTCCAAATATGATATTCGCCTTATTTAACGCAGCTGGTTTTACAAATTTTTCACCAATGGTGTGTAGTTTTCCCTGTTTTGCAATCAAGTAGGCAACGTCGTACGATGCTGTGAGGATTGGTTTGTCAATGAGTACAAAGCCGAAAACCGGCGGAGTAGCATTTTCACCAAATCTGGCTCTTTTCATTTTAAATTCAACCAGCGTAGTGTTCCAGTATTTTCTATCACCGTGTACCTTTCGAAATTGTTCTTTTAGTTTTGCCAGTGCTAAGCAATAATTGCTCAACTTGGCGTAGCAAATCATGTACTGAGGACGCTGACTCCCATCACTTTCTATGATATACGTAAATCCATATTGTACATACAGGGTCCTCCAGCGAAGTGTATACTGTTATATATTGCATTAATTTAAAAACGAAAAGGGCAATGACATTTTTTTTTGAAAAAAATTAAAGGTAAATGAATAATCTTCAATATTGAATTCAGTTTATTCAATATATCCGCCCTTTTCAATAATAACACGGCGGAGGCGAGACATAACTTGGTCACACGTGGCACGAATAGTTTCGCTTTCTATTTTCGCCCAAGATTCTTTCAATTTCTTCTTCAATTTTTCCACATTCGAATGTGACACAGCGCAGGCCTTTCTCTCCAAGATGGACCATATCCCAAAGTCCATCGGATTAAGATCCGGAAAAGAAGGGGGCCAGAGTTCTTTTGACCAAAAGGACTTAAAGTTGTCCTTGGACCAGGCTTGAACCATTTTGGCTATGTGAGCGGTTGCCCCATCCTGCTGTAGTGTCATCGCTTAATTTCCAGGCAATGAATTTATCCATGGAAGAACCCTGATCTTTAACATGTCCAGGTAAACGTGCTGATTGACTTTTACGCCATCTTCGACAAAAAGTAATTTATAAATACTTTGGAAATCTATCTAAAAATTAGTCTACACCTGGGTGGAGGACCCTGTATTTTTTCTGACCACTCCTTTTTTTATCAACATAATAAGTATGAAAAGATCAAAACACTATAAAAAGATAATTGTCTAGAACAGATTAAATTTACATATTAAAGAAAAAAAATTGCACATTTAGTGCCTAATTGTGCTTGTTTAACTTCAAACAGAATTATAAAAGATTAAAACACATCAACTAAAAAATTATAACAAAATAATGTCAAAAACTAATTGCTCAATATATAAATCGATAAAGCTTGCGCTCTAGACTTGATAGACTTAATCTGGTGTGGTCGGCAAAATACAGCATGATCTCCAGGAGAAAGAAGGAGAGATTGTGATACGTCACGATGAGCAAGAACCGCGGCTCAAGTAAAAGGACATTGTGGTCGCCACAACATACACATAACGTGTGTATACTTGTCCTGATCTCCGCCGAACCCCTAATACTGACTCATCAAACCCAGTTTAAGAACCACTGATCTAAGGTTTGATAACGTATCCAGTCGCACAGAAAGAAGGAGGAAGTCAGAAAAGTTTTGTCTTATTTCAGAAACCTGAAATGTCTTCATAGAAAATTGTCAAAAGTGCTATGTCCCAAACCTAAATTTAACAATAGATGAACAACTTTTCCCTAGTAAAACTCGCTGTCCATTTAACCAATACATGCCAAATAAACCAGATAAGTTTGGTATGAAATTTTTGCTATTAGCCGATTCAAAATCAAAATATATGTGCAATGGAAGACCTTATTTAGGAAAGGATCCATCCTGTAAAAAGGAAAATGATCTTCCACTGATGTGTGTCTTTCTATTTTGAAACCATATTTTAAAAAAGGATACAATGTTACTACAGATAAATTTTTTAAAAATATCAAACTGGCTGAAACTCTAAAACTTGAAAAAACAACTATTATAGCCACTGTAAGAAAGCAAAGAAAAAAAATACCAATTGTAGAATCAAAAATGAAAAAAGTACCTATTTTTTCTTCAGAAATACTTCTTTTTCATTCAGACTATTCACTTACCATATACAAAGCAAAAAAGAATAAAATTGTTCATATTTTAAGTTCAATGCATAAAGATATCTCAATTGACAAGAATCACAAGAAAAAACTCCCTGAAACAGTTGAATATTATAACAAAACTAAACCTAGTGTTTATGTATTAGATCAAATGTCTCGCTACCATAAATGCAAATCAGCAACTCGAAGATGGCCAGTTGCATGTTTCTTCAACATTATTGATTGTGCTTGCATAAATACTTTCATTGTCTATAAAGAAGTTACCAAAAGTTCAATTTCAAAAAGACAATTCATTTTAGAAGTAGTAAAAGAACTAGGAAGATATAGCAAAACTGCTGAACCTGAACCTACATCAAACCCAAAATATTCTGACTCTACAAATTCACCAAAATCTCTGAAGCGCAAATACTGCCAAATACATAATTGTCATAAATCTTATAACGATTGCATTGAATGCAAAAAAGTTTGCTGTGGATTTCATACAAAAACAAAAAAGTTAATTGTAACCTGTTCAAAGTGTGCAAAAATTTATAATGTTCTTGTAATTGATTTGGCTTTGTCACTATATGTATATGAATTTTTGTAACAACTAAGTATGTAAAATGGGTAAAATGTTAATTTTTTTCAATAAAATTCCAGCAAATAAGTGCTTTTAATTGTCTATATTACCTTGATATAACACAATAAAAAATATATCGAAACAAAAGCATATTTAACTAATGGGTCAAAAATGACCTATTCAGTCCTTTTAGTTAGTCATAAACCTTGGGACTTCTAATGTTAAGTAAGCAGAATCGATTTGGTTCTAATTTTTTTTATAACAATCACACTTAATCAAAAACAGTTTTGTTTTGCTTGCTTTAAAAAATGAGTGCTCAAAATAATGGAAAACTTTGAAAATCTTTTCCAAATTTTAGAAAGTTTAAACAAGTAGATTTTCTCTGAATCAAAAATAAGAAAACTCAATTTTTGTGTGCTGTTTTACAAAATCGCCAATCGTCCACGTATGAAACAAATTCTTTGACCAGACAACATTTTTTTGTTTCTTTCTCATTAAACAAAAGTTTTTCAAGTAGATTTATAGCACAACACAGTGTGGACCATATTTTTTAGTGAAGTACAACTTTGGTGGCATAGCCGTAGAGCAGGAATGGCAGGGGGCAATTGCCCTCTTAAAGACGTAAAAAAACTTTGGGCAAAATGAAAATTTTTCCGTAACAGACAATAAATTATTTGGGCACGATAAAGTTGCCCAATTCAGAAGGCTTCTGACAAGTAAACAAAAGCAACTAATATTTAATTTAAAGACTTTTTGGTCTTCACAAGTTTATCTGGGAAAACGAATCGCTTCTGCTTTGTTTACAAATAAAAAATCTGGTGTAGACAAAAAACAAGCTTTTCACACTAAATTTGAGTGATATTTGGAAAAAACAATCCTTTCTGCATATTCACGACTACAAATTCAGGTAAAGATAAAAAACAGATCTTTACACTAAATCTGAGAGACGTGTGGAAATCTCCGAGAAATATTCGCAAGCGGGCAAACGTCGAAAAAAATCAACCAAAAATCTATTTGCCCCACCAAATTCTTTTGGTCTGGTACAGCGTACAGAAATGTACTAACAGTAAGCACATAAAAATTCTTTTTATCAATTTTGCTCTTTCAACTAAAAAAATGACTAAAAAAGATTTTTACTTTAAACTACTATAGAATTACTATAAGCCCTCGTCGTCGTCGTTTGAAGGGTATCCACTCCAGGTCAGACACAAACAGGACTGGGGCCGAGGGTTTATCCTTTTACTACCCCAAACTGCTGCACTGCCTGGATCAGATGCTAACAGTGATGTCATTAAGCCAGCATCGAGTTTCGTCATCCAAAACCGTCAGACCTAATATACAGTAGAAACTATATTAGGACTATAAGCCCTAATATAGGGCTACAAAAAGAGGGTAAATTAGTAACTGGCAAATAATTGAATGAATTAAATAAATATATTAATGTAGAACAATAAATAATTGCTGTTCTACAACTACAAGTAGGGAAAATGGTTTGATAAAGTACAAACCGAAAAAAATACATACAAAGCGCTTTTAAGAAGGTGCACTTTGGAGACTTTTAAAAAAATAATATTTTTTTCTCAAATTTATACTTTCTTTTTAAACTACTTACGTGTAAATTGAATACTCTTGCTAGCATGATAGGCGGGCATCTCCGCAGAAACACGAAATATTCCACTGTTGTAACAGAAAGTTGATTTTTTAAATTGGCTGAAACGTTGTTCTATGCTTTCAAAGGTTTGAGAATCTACTAAATACTTCATTGCTTCAATGATGGCTTCAAACAAAACACAACCCTGAAAAATATTGTCATGTGATGTAGATAATACAACAAATCATTTATTACACTTAACAAAATTAGTTACACTATCGGTATTAACTTTGGATAAATTATTCATGATAAGAGTCAGCAGAGATATTTACATGGCTATTAGCAGCGTATTAGAAATAGCTTACAACAAAACACAAAACCTCTATCAAAAAGCAGAGAGCTCTAAAAGTAGAAAACAAACAAAAATTTTTTAGTAGGTTTTCACTAAAGTAACGGTTGAAAACTTAATGCTTTTTACCAATAAAATCTACTGTAAAGTGATCCAAATTAGTAGACTCTCTATTTCAGCATCTATTTTACAAAGCAGCTGTGGTGTGACTATACATCTGCAAAGAATACCTGGTCACTCCTCTTTTCCTTTTTAGTGGATACTATTGTTACAGTTGGTATCACTTATCGCCCTTACCTTTTAATTCTTCGCAATGTCTATCCCCCTATACTAGTTGCAGACGTGGTATTCAATCTATTTTTTCCAATATCAAATCCCTACTGCATTCTCCAAGAAGCTTATTCTCCCTCGCTTTGCTCGCTGTGCCCTCTCTTGTTCACAGTGCAATGGGCACAGCACTCTTCTTGCTGTATACCTCTACGGAATTGGTCGAGCCGCGGCTTTTTCGTGCAGTAGCTGTGATTCGGAAATATAGAATATCTTCAATTTCGTGCAAGATTGCCCTGCTTTTGACTCTCTACACCTGGCTATTTTTTGGTCACTCTGTCAGTGTCCTGTGTCACGCTACGATTTCAATTTTATCAAATAAAGACATTGCACCTTTTTAAATTAAATGTTTAAATCGACACCTTTTTGGATTAATTATTCAAATCGTAACCTTTTTAAATTAATTGTTTAAATCGAAACCTTTTTGGATTAATTATTTAAATCAACCTTTTTTAAATTAATTGTTTCAATCGCATTAACGTTAACGCGATTATTTAAAATTTATTTATTTGCCGTTGTTGCCCTGGACAGCTGTCTGGATTACGGATTTACGCGGTGAAGTGACTTTGTTCTCGTTGTTGAAAAAGAACGGGTATAGAGCGTTCCTTCACATGTGGTCGCTAAAAAGGTGTATATACTCATATATATGGGGCGGCAATGAGAAGACATGATTGATTCAGATTCAATTGTAGATGCAGATATAAAGGCAGATTCGAGATGACGAACGTATTCTGTGTATATTTTAGTATGTGAATGTATCTGTCGGGACGGCAATTGGTATTAAGCGTTAGCGGGAAAATTTATAAAATTCGTAATATTCTTTTGCTGTGCTGTGAATTCGGCTAGGTAATTTGTATGTGTTTGGTCTATTGATAAATCGTGACATCTCGTGTATAATTTTGGTGCTTGTTTTTATTTTCATTTAATCTTTTTGTCTTCGTTTCTTCAATATAATTAATTCAGATTATAATACCTGTCTGTCCTTCTAAATCGCTAGGCCCCGCCAGTTTAACACTCGCATAAGCTCCTTTCAACAGGCTGGTGATTTTGTGCGATATTCACGTAGGGTTCGCCTATAGTATCTTGTAGTTATTCTGGTACTAAGTAGGTAGAGCGCGACATCCTGGATCTCTAATCTTGTTCAATTATTGGGACTCCCCGAGTTCATCCTTAGAAGCGCATCGTTCATCATTAGAGTTCATCCTTAGAGCCAAAGCAAAAACTCGTACGTATTAACAGCTATTTGTTTTTTTTTAACTCGAACCGGAACTGAACCCATAAAAAGAAGTTTGCTAGACATGAACCTATGTGGAACAGGTTAAAACACCTTTATAGAAAATTGTTTTCATTTATTTCTTTTTCTTCAATTTTGTTACTGCACGTGTCCCATCGGCTGGAATAAAAGTTATGAAAAGTTTACATAAAAAGAATAATTTTGTCATCTCAAATCTCTATCGCGCAAATTCCTTATTTTGATTTATAAAACACCAAATTTATAGAAAATCAAAAGCTCGATTTATGTACGGGGTAGGTTTACAATCAGAGGTGGGCATTTTTTTATTTGGAAAAGTGCAGCGTAACTTGAGCCATGTGATTTTGAAATTTTGTAAAGCGCAATGTTCTTTTTCAAATCATAAGCGCAATCCATTCTGTCTTTTTTAAGTAGCCTTAAAAGGGCAACGCAATGAACGCAACAATGGGCAGCGCGTCCGAGAACGCAAAAGTGTTGCTTTAATGGCCACCAGGATCGAAACAATCTGGGTTCAACTCTTACTCTCATAATTCTGTCATTCTGTTATTTCCTTGAGAAAGAAATTTCACTACACTTCTTTGCTTTGGAATCTCAATAAACAGCTCAAAATTTCAGTTATATTACAAATAAAAAAAAGTTTAAGCCGGGCAGCGATATCTTGGCATATTCCAAAACAGGTTGGGGTAATTGCTTAATTTCAACATCTCCAACATTGTCTTGAAAAACAAAAAGACATTTTTACTTCAAGCCAAATGCGTTACTTTTAGTCTTTATGTAAAAACCAATTACGCTACTTTAGCACTACTTTGATCAAAAATAAAAAAAGCAATTTGCTTAAAGTTATAATTTTTAACAAAATTTTATTCTGTTGCAAGCAAAAGCTTGTGTTAATAAAAAACAGTGTGTGGATTTTCGCGCCTTGTTTGTTTAAATAAAGTTGGGCGCGACGTCATTTATTTTGATAAGCGGCTTGACCACGTCGCCGTCCGCGCTTATTCGCGCGGAACTAATGATAAGTCGATTGACCGTTTTGACATTTTCGCTTCTGGCAAAATCATGTAACAAAAAACGCTTCGTCAGCTGCGCCTTGAATAGATTGGTTCTGAAGAATCAATAGTATTAATAGAAGCAAAAACTAGTTTGTTGAAACATTAAAATATTGTTTTGTAATTTGGCCGCAAAAAGTTGGTGAGTTTGTTTTTTTATTGTTTTTTATTGAAAAAATTTGTATAATTGTGTTGTTTTTTATAGTTGTTATATTTAATGATAGCTCAGTGGAAAGTATTTTATAATTAGCAGCTTGAAATACACATAATAACTGTTTCCCGGCGTAATAGTAAATCTTAAATTTGTGTGTTAAGTTTTTAACGTTCGTCTCGCTTCACTGCTTATTTATTAATATGTTAATTTTAGAAAACCGTTATTTATCAATTGCTCGTTGTCGTATTGGGAAATTTGTTGAATAAATTTTTTGGTGACTTGTGATTTGTGGTGGATAACGCGCTCCGATCCTCAACGACTATAAGGTCATTCCAGTTTTTAAAAATTCTGTGCGAGTGCCGCGTGGCGTGCCGTGGTGGTGCACACAAAGTCTACTAAAGTGCATTTAAAAAATATTTTTGATTGCTTTCAATAGATGACACGACTTTTCCCTGTTTATTCATTTGATTACACACTTTTACAAAACAACCTCAACGCGGCGAAATAATAAACTTAACCATTAACCAACACACAGAAAAGCAATGGTAAATGCAACCAGTCATGTAGGCAAAACCAACGGGAGGCCCACACTTTTAGTTTTCTCAAATGAAAGCAATTCCTTCCAGGCTTTGTGACGATAACTTGCTCTCTTGATTAGCTTATTTTTAATGTTGTGTCAAACTTTTTTTGGAAAAATCAACAATTGTAGGAATCATGAGGAGGAGGGTGCACGGATGGAGCTCAGGCTGTGCTTGGTCTGCAGTCTGGCTTCATTCAGAGGATAAAAGAAAGAAATCCTTCTGTAATAGGTACGCATTGCGTACTTCATCTGAAACCTCAGCAACCAAAGCTTTGCCACCTAAAATGAAAGAGGTTATGGACCTGTCTATTGAGATCGTTAACTATTATATAAAGGCAGGATCCTTTAACAGTCAACTATTCAAGCTCCTGTGCCAAGATATGCAATCTGAACATATAGCCCTGTTGTTTCACACGAATTCCCGATGGTTGTCTAAGGGAAATACCTAAATATCGTTTTATGAAATAAAAAAAGAAATTGCAATATTTCTCTATTCCAGGAAGAAGAAAAATTTATTGGAAAAGTTTCGATTCCAAGGCTTTCAGCAATCACTGGCTTATCTTGTAAACATATTTCAAGCGTTGAATGCTTTCAACCTTTAACTTAAAGGGAAAAACATCAGTGTTATTATGTGTCACACTTCATTCATAATAATTTTAATCATAACGATGTGGTTTATTCCCGTTAAAAGTGATTTGTGGTTTGATTATAAAATAATAATCGCATCGCCTTGTAGTGCTGCTCTCGTATTATGTGATATAACGTCCGATTCGCTTTCTATTGCGTGTTGCTTGTATCTTTTTTTTTCTTTTCGCCCGACAGTAATGACGTAATATATTTTTGTCCAAGTTTTGCTATTGCTCGCTAATTGTAGAATGTTCTGGCGCATTCAAGCGTAGCGCTCTCTCCAGGGGATTCGAGCTAAATCTAGAATATACGAGTAAATTTGCGTCACGTGATCTTTTGTCTATATAAATGAATGCGAAGCGAGATACTACACAGACGAAAAAGAGAAACCGGACAACCACGACGAAAGAGAGGCGAAAACGAGGGAGACGCCTAAAGCGAAAAGTGTTGCTTTGAGAG
The DNA here is from genome assembly GCA_963680785.1 of Diplosoma virens. Lineage (NCBI taxonomy): Eukaryota > Metazoa > Chordata > Ascidiacea > Aplousobranchia > Didemnidae > Diplosoma > Diplosoma virens. Next base: position 57,079,812 of record OY796881.1, on the reverse strand, counting down.
AAAGCAGAATTTGGGGCGAGTATTGAATTTATTTTGCGCCAGTGTTTTGGAGTTGTGTTCTACGGAGGTATAATTATTTTGGGTTGATTGAATCAAGTTGTAGCGATGATTTCGCTTTGCAGTGTGGCAAAGCGTGGAATAGAATTTTCGTCAGTCGTGACTTTTGTAATATTTTTGTTCTTATTAGAGACAGTGGTCTCTGTTTGTTTGTGAAGAAGAATCTTCAACGGATCAATCCGAGCTTTCGTTCAAACCAACTGTATAAAACCGTCAGGCTATACCTACTAATAATACCAGACTACTTCTTGAGCCGGAATAAAATAAAATTTAGACACAACTTTGTTTCAGTGCAGGTGTTTGGGTTACCTAGCTTATCTGGTCCTTTAGGATTCCCGAACAAAGACTGTGACATTATGCATCATGGCATTTTGCGGTCTTTCATGTCAAAACTTGATCTCTGGAAGAATTGAATAGAATAAGGGAATCCAGCAAGGTTTTGTAATCTCGATTCTACTCTCAGACACGGTAAACTTGAGTCTGAATCAAATACACAAATAAAAACTCAACCATTTCACTTAAAAGAAGAATTTATCAAATACGTTCCTCATATAGATGGGAAGCGAGAAATCTGGAAGTTTATCAAAAACCCACTTTAGTGCGAAGTAGCTGACATTTTTGATGAAGCACAAGAAGAGTTTCTCGAGTTAAAATTTAACTCCACAGCCAAGTACAACTTCAAAAAGCTGGATCTTGAGGCGTTTTTGGCCATATGCCTTCCTGTTTACACCCTTATTTCAAACCAGGCCCTTCTATTTTAGTTACGTTTGGTTCAACTTATTTTTGTGAAACCGCATTTTCTACACTAGTTGTCGAGAAACAAGCTAGAAGTTGAAGGAGGCTAACGGTGTGTGCTGTATGGGATTAAACCACGCATTAAAGAGCTAGTTGCTAAGAAACAGTGTCAAATGTCTCACTGATTTTTGACTAATAAGCAAAATGCAATTGCAACACTTCTTTTTTATTTATTTATAAGTGCAATGGGAATAAAGCGGGAAACCATCGCTCAAGAGAGGTGCAGTACCAAAAAGGTTAAGAACCGCAGATTTAAACTATTAGATTTCAAAAACTTTAATGTTAAAATCTATTTGCTCTGACAGTCTGTTTCGACTATAAGGCTCGTTAGAAGAATTGAAAAGAACGTGCGATTAAGTGCAAGTTCATATAAGAAAATTTAGCTGTGTGGTTTCATGTTACGGCACGCAAATTGCAATAACAAATGTAAACAATAAACATTATTTTCCAGCTTCATTTTAATTAACATTATATATTTGCTAACTAAATTACCGGTACTTATTTCTATTTGTAAAAAACTAAGCTACTTAAACACGAAACAACAGACTTGAGTTTCGCTCTTGTTAGTGCTTGTCAGTGATGCACATCTCACTGGGATTTAAACAAACTAGATGTTGTCTTAAACGCATTTGACAACAACATACAGTTAGGTTTGAATCCCAGAGAAATATGCATCGCTAAAGAGCTCTAACAAGAGCGAAACTTTAGTCTAGTGCTTCACGTATCAAATGGCTTGATTTTTTACATAGGACTGCAGCATAGTCTAAATATCTTATGTTAACAATTATATTGCTGTTTCAAATTCGTATTCTATTTGGAACAACCATAGCTGCCCGCAATAAGCACCTGATTTATCGCTGCTTGTTTTGAATCTAAATTCTACTTACTTTTCGTTAAAGTTTATAGTAGTTTTGTCAACTGATGATCAAATATTTTTCTGGCAGAGAATATTAACGGTATACCGCAGCTTTACTGAGTTTTCTGCCAATTTAGCTTTTGCCGTTTGTCAAATAAAGAAACTGGTTAAATACTTTGCTTTTAAACTGTTACGAGGGAATCTTTGTATTCAAGTTGTTCAAAGCAATCTTTTTTAAAAGATTATTATCTACTTAGTTGGAAATCACTTTTTTAAAGCACTAGCTATCAACCGCATCACCCTCATGCAGTTTTAGACAAATTTCGGTTTCTCAAACAAGAAAAGTAGCTAACTTTTTTTTTTTAAGAATAAAAATTCAGTTTGCTCATATTGAAAAACAACTAAAGTAGATTGCGTTTTTGCCAAAGAAATTTATTTATCTTTTAATGCGTAACTCACAGGTCAGCAACCCACGGCTCCGCATGTGGCCCTTTAATCTTTCTGCTGCGACTTTCAGTGGCCTTGGAAAAAATACAGTAAGTCTTTAATTAAGCCTTCATTGCCAAAGTCATTAAATTTGTTACATTTCAAACAGACGTGCGGACTTGCAATGCAAGTTTTCTAAAAAATTAAAAAAGTTTGAAAACTCTAGCGCCGCAAATATTTTAGCCATAACTAAAGCATAGGCACAAAGTTAATGTGACACATATTTATAAAAACTTTTTGGTCTGTCATAAAATCGCAGCGTTTCCCTTGTTTTCTTTAAAAAACATTTTTTTACTTAAGCGTGTAGCAGGAAAGTTAGCACAAACTGCATCGTCTCAAGTGTTGCGAGATAATACAGCCATACATTGAAGAGGAAAATGTAAAAATTTTCAAGCAAATTGTTTTTGAATTTTTTTATGATTCGATTTTTTGATCTTGTGTAACGCTTTAGGCACGTGAAGGCTTATTGCTATTCAGCGTGCGCTCTTCGGTGTGCGGGAGATTATTTTTATTATATTTCTGTCAGCGATATAAGCGAAATTGTGTTTGTCGCTTGTTTATTATTTTGCATATTTTCATACGTCTTGATGGTTAAGTACAATGTCATGTGCAATGCTATTTTGATTTTAAATGTCAAAAAGGTTTTGTGGCTACCAGTGTTTTTTTCTGTGGAAGAAGGGTCGAAATGGCTCTTTACATGGTTAAGGTTGCCGAAGTCCGGTGTAGCTCAATGAAGCGCAATTGATTTGTTTAATTTTTAATGCGCAGCTCAATAAAGCGCGAAGAAGTCTTTTTATTTCTTGGTGTACAGCGCAAAATGCGCAACGCTTCCCAAAAAAATATGAAAGCGCAGCGCAACTTCCACAATTGCGTACTTGCAGCCCACCTATGGTTATGACTTACGTTTATCCAGCTTGTTGTTGCCAAGGAAGCAATTCCACATAAAAAAGCCAGACTGGCACAAACAGTGCAAGCTAACGAAAGATTAGACGCCATCGAAAACTATGTACTCATTAAATCTGCAAAAATCTTGTAATAGATAATCAGGTCTGCACAATATAGAACTAAAAAATACCCATAATTGTAATTATAAAAAATACCAATAAATAGTAAAATTAAAAGATTCTACAAAAGTCAACTGAAAATCAAAAACGATAAACTATTAGTCACAAACAAGTTTTTATCACTTGAAGCAGCAAAATCCCGTATTCACTGCAAAATCAGAAGAAAAAAATGCGGCAAGAATGTTACAGGACACAAAATTTACACGAAAATCGCATTGTGCTAGTCTCTTTTGTCGGTATTAATAATAATAAAAACCCAGATGACAATTACTTTCAAGCAGCCTGGACCGTAAGTAGGTCTGTTCTTGTTCTTTTGCATGACAGATCGAAAACGAAACCGCCTAAACGGAAGGGTATCTACCCATCCCGATATTCAACAAAGCCTTACAAATTTTTATTTTTTTATTTTATCTCTATATTTATCCTCCAGACTCGCGGGAAAGCGACGGAGGCACAAATTCATAGGGTAGGCAATTACCCCGACCTGCTTCCGGAGATGCCGAGATATTGCCGTCCGCTTGAAATTTGATACAAATATAACTTTAATTTAGAACTGCTTGCCAAGACCACCAAGCAGGGGAAAGTGCCGTAAAATGTCTTTTTCGAGGACACAACAGAATGGCGTGAGTGGGTTTTGAACCGAGACCATGTTGGTTATGAGCACGGCGCTTTAACCACTCAACCTAGCTGCCCACGAAAATTCTTTTTTAAAACAGGACATTTTAATTTAAAACATTGTCAACAAGTTCCCAAGCCCCATTTTTTAGCTGAACATTGAAGGTTTTACTGGATGTAAGATGAATGTTCTTCATTATCTTATTCTATTTTGAGGCACTCGTGATCCTACTAAAGCAGACCCACTGCAGCAATGCGGAGAAGCTAATACTTTCAACTATTTATTAGTTCCGTTTTAATTAAAGTAGAAAGCCTGGCCTCGCCGAGTTTGTCCATGAACAACTAAAGCATACCTTTTTAAACCAATCATCCTTGACATTGGAGATTAAGTGCTTGTGCGTAGACATTCATGGTAATACTAAAAAAGTCGACGTCTACAAACCTCTACTAACGCGACTGCAATCCCTGGATCTCGCAGAGTTTTCTTACCCTACAGACCTTACAAATTTATCGATATTAAAATATTTATTAACAAACTTTCTAACATTATCTTAAACTTTTAATAAACTATCTTATCTAGAAATCAACTTACTTATCAATATCAAAGGTTTGAGCTGAATTACTATAATCCTATATTAGTGCAAATGTCTTTTGATTTACTGCTGAAAAATTAAATTAGGCCGTTTTTAATACAACCATCTTGTCAAAAAAAAAAAGATTGTTACGTCACAAATGTTGTTAAGTTGTTTGTTTTTAATTGGATTATTTTTAATAAGTTTGACATAGCTTACAATAATTTTCTATATTTAATATGTCAACAGATCAGATTACTTAATCAGAACAGCTGCCTTTGAAAAAATTTGTCATTAGGAGGCTGGCAAGGCCGTAAACACAATTATTATATTTGAAGAATTAAGAGGATTTGGAATTAATTTTTAAACAAGCTGCATAAAGATGAGAAACACCAGACTCGAGTTAATAACTAAGTTATAACAGCTGCTTTGAGTCCATCTGTCGTCCGGGATCTGTTGTCCAGTGGTATATTAACCTGCGTGGAAGACTACAGGTCCCAGGTTCGATTCGCGGTGAGATAAGCATCACTGATGAGCTCTAATGAGAGCGAAACTCGAGTCTGGTGTTTCTCATCTTTATGCAGCTTGTTTAAAAACAATTATTATATTTGGTTTTGGCGATCAGCCAAAAATTTTTTGGAAATTATATTTGAAAGTAAAGTATTATACTTTTTAGACTTGGAGCACCTTGCAATTGCATAGAAGTTTGTTTTCACTACGAGCGTGGAATGGAGTTTTCTTTGTTTTTTTCATTGATTTTTCTACTTTGCTAAGCGCTAAAGCGCAAAAAAAGTTTAAAAAATCAATAAAACAAACAAAGAATGTTCTATTTCACGCTTGTAGTGAAAACCAGCCCTAAATGTTTTTGCAAACCATAAACGCAATTATCGAAAAGGCGCGTGCGAATCAATTGAATTATGAAAAAAAAATAGTCCATTTAAAAAAATATAAGTAGCTCGTGCAAATGGTGAGAAAGGCGCAGTGACAAATCAAACAAATTATGAAATACTTTGAGTAATAACATTATGGTGATGTCCAGTCATGGCTTTACAAAAGGAGAGGATCGGTGCAAAAAAATAAGGAGGTTACGTTTTAGTGGGCCAAGTTTTTTTTCCCAAAATAAAGTAATCTCAAGGTCTTCATATTCTATTGACGTCCAAAATTTTCATTTTCGTCCCGAATTGATGGTGATCTCTAAAAAAAAGGTTTTCATTTTCAATTGACGTCCAAAATCTTTATTTTCGTCCCAAAACTATAGCAATCTCTTAAAAAAAAGGTCCTGACTGTCAATCGAGTGTATTATCTCAACTTTTATCTCCGGTTAAGGCGCAGATGGGGGAACGCTTTTTGACGTTTTTTAGCGAGGACCCGGTGCAGCCGCTCTGTTTGCACCGTACTAAAGCCATTAGTGGCGATGCTTCATCCCAAACAATTCGGAATAGGTAGCCTATAGGACTAAAATCTTTAAGCGTGTTCCTTTCAAATACTAAACAGGCAACCCATTTTTAGAATCAAATCAAATCAAACTGCTAGAATGGTCGGGAACTTTGACCACTTTAAAGAGCCATTTAGACCCGTATCTCACAAAAACTGAAACACCGGTAGCCACAAAACCCTCTAGCTAGATAAAGACTGCCTAATTCGCGGCCCGCCAAGGAATTTTTAGTCAGATGCTCAATTATCTTTAATGATGCAGCGCCTCTAAACCAGTGTTTCTCAACCTGTGTGCCGTGATTTTTTTAAAAAGCAGTAGTTCAACGACGTCTAACCTGCGGCTATTAGACATTTAATCGACAAAATAAGAGCCTGAATCACAGTAAGGACCGTTATTTTTTTTTTTATTTTTTTTTTTGGAGAATACCTGTTTTGGAGACGGAAATTAGGAAATCTGGTCTAAGTGCGCCGCGAATTTCGAAAAAGTCCCAAAATGTGCCATAGGCGGAAAAAGGTTGAGAACCAGTACTCTAAATCAATCCGATGGTGCGCAGATAATTTGAAATACAATTATTTTCGTCTCAGTATGAGATTCTTTGCTTTGTTTCAAAAAACAACATGTAGAGAGTGATGTTCTTTTTTTGTCTTCCACTAAATTTATGGTTTAAATTCTATTTTTCATGGAAGTTCATTTAAACTTATCGCTAAAATCAATGTGACCGAAAAACTCCAAAAAAAATCATCCCTTTGACTTTAACGTAAAATTTTAAAACTAACTTGGAAGAGAACATCACTTGGATTACTGCAGCGATAGTGGCCCGAAGTAAACTTGCACACAAATATTTGCCCCGCGACGAGTAAAAGGTTGGGCACTCTTGCTCAAGGTTAAAATAAAAACTTAAGATTACTTTGCACATAACATTTCGCTTAACGATGAAAACGTACCAATATAAAAAAATGATGATCTCTTGATTAAAAAACAAGCGCCAAACACAATTTTTCTATTGCATCTGACAGAAGCAAAATACCATTAAACTTATCCGTTGGATGCAGAAGAGCAGGCAGGCTAAGTAATAATGCGCCTTTATCTACGTTAAGCCAAGATAAAAAAATTAAATTATAAAAAAGTTTAAAAGGAATTTGATTTAAGAATTTTATAGTTTCTCTTCAATGTATGTATGACTGTACTATAGGTATGATGTAGTGGAGATATGGTAGAACTACTTTTTTAAACAAAAACATTGGAAATACTCCAATTTTAAAAATTTTTACAAACACTTGTCAGTTTAAACTTGCGCTTGCGTTTTGGTCGTGACTGAAATAGTTGCGGCGCCAGCGTTTCCGCAACTTTAGAAAACTTGCGCCTCAGTGCTTACTTTTGTTTGAAACGTAACTAATTTAATGACTTTGGCAGTAGAGAGTAAATTAAATAGGCCACTCATTTGTTTCACAAAGCCACTGGAAACCACAAGAAAAAGATTAAAGAACCATATGCAGCTCCGGAGTGGTTGGTTGCCGACCTACAAGCCGAACAAAAAAGTATCAAAACAACAGCATTAAAATATATCAGTAGACCTTTAATAAATAAAGTTCTAAAACCACATAATTTCATTCTAACATTAATTTCATTTGTTCCAACAAACTTGTCTAAAGACTTATTCGTGTCTTGGAATCTTGGCTACAGTCGTCGTCGTTATATCGTGTCTTAGATTTGGGCAATTGTCAATAAAATTTGAGCAAAATTGTACTTACCCACAAATGTTTTTAGAATCGTTATTATAAAAATAAAGTTCTTGGTTGTACAGAATTTAACAATAACTAATGGTATGGACGAAACCATTAACTCTTTCAGTTTTTGGTAATCTTTTTTTAAAAAAGATTATTTTTTCTAAATTTTTTTGGCCAACTTTTGTCAGAAAAAATCGTTGGAAAATGACGAACTGCATCGAAACTATGGTTTATATAGGATTGCAAGACATCGAAAATAACGGCGTCTCTGATTGGTCAAAGAAAAAGAGCATACGATTGGTTGCGTTCACTTGCGCCGCAACGAGAAAGCTTCAGTCCATAAACGAACACTTTCTGGCAACAAAGAGAGGGTTCAAGAGACTCTATAAAGTTGACTAACAGCCGAATCAGAAATAGGTCTATTTTGAGTATCATTATCGCATATTTGAAGTATCACTATCGTTATCGTATATCGTATATATCGTATCCACCGTATCGTATACAATTTGTCCGAAATTCTTATCTCATCAAATCTTCAGGCGTACTCCCAACATCGACATATCTTTCTAAGTGACAAAATGGAGAGCAATAACCTGAAATAAAAAAACTCATTTCTATTTGTTTTCAAACTTTAAATCAAGCACAAAGTTTTTTGACATTTTTGGATTAGATCAGGTTCTGCAAACTGATGTCAGAAAATGATCAACTTAAAGATTAAGAGGTGCACAAAAAGCAATGCAAAACGTAATATTTCTTAAAATAAAAGCTTAAAACATTAAATTAGTTTTACAGAACAGCTAGTTTATTTTGTATTAATATTAAAAAATTATAAGAAATAAGGGTAAAATTTGAATGTTGCTTAAATTTCATAGGTATCTAGCAAGTGTTTGTACAATAATCTATTAAGTGATTTAATTATTTTTTTGGTTCTTATATTAATTGGCATCTTATTCCACATTTTCATGCAATTTATGTAATACTATTTGATGATTCAGACTATTTGAGTTAAGGCTCGTTTCTATTACAAGCGTTGGCGGGACTATTCTTTGTTCATTATTTTTTTTCTTTCCGTACTTAAGCGCTAAGAGAAACAAAAATCAATAAAACAAACCAAGACTACTCTCATAAATGCCCAAAGTGGAAACGAGCCTTTAGCGCGACTAGATGACACTAAAGCTAGGCTGAACTTCTTGATAAAGCACGGGCACACGGCTGCAACGACTCCCAGTAGTATAACAAAATACACGTAGAAATATGCGTCAAAAAAAAGGTTTAAAAAAAACTATTTGAAAATCCGTGGTTGCTGACTTTTAAAAAATGCTTGGTAGCTGAAACTTCAATCATCGAATTACTTATTCGTTTTTCAAATAGAAAAAAACAAGTGGTACATTTGCTTTTCAGTAAATTAATATAAGTTCAAAAAACAGGTGAGATATAAATATTTTTTAAAACCAGCAAAACAAAGCTAGGTCTTTAGTGCATGCTTCAACTAAGTCATGAACTTCTAACTATTTAGAAGTTCATGACTAAGCTAGTTTTAAAGCAGGGGGCGCACGTTCAATACGTGCGAGGTGTGCGGTTACACCCTGTAATTTTCGATAGAAAAGTACAGAAGATATTCTTCTAAATTCTAAATCAGTTGTAATAATATTTTTTTTAAATGTACTTATTTTCTCTTTATAACAAAAAAATTATGATCAAAGACTAATTTTTTATGTTATTTTGTAATTTTGGGCCAGGTTTTGGCGGAAGCAAACAAGCCTATCTTTTACTACATAATTGAAACCAATCTTTAGCAAACATTTGCTTCGCTTTTCCAATAAAAACGCATTAATTTTAAAAGAAAGGGTTGTGCGTGGTAAAAGTTGAATGTGAAATATTACTTGAAGAAACCTAAAAGCGTAGATTTGCTCTTTTTTCTATGAGAAGAAAATGGTTGAACATAAATAACCTTTTTCAATTATTTTAATTTTTGATTGTTTGTTTTTAATTATGCTCAAGTCAGTCATCATCACCATTATCACCATCGTTATTATCATCATCGCCATCGTCCTATTTATTTTCTGACTCGCAGAAGAGAGTTAAGGCAACTGTCAAGCAGCCATCCCAACTTTTTTTTAAATATATTAAGTTTTTGTTCTTCGATTAAATTTTTTTAATTTATTTTATTTACTAGTTGATATGATAAAACTTACAGCTACTTGATAATGGCAGGCAAGCAGAAAAAAATGCCACAAAGTGTTTTTTTGAAGGACGCAACTGCATACGAGAGTAGAATTTTTAACCTAGAACTTATCGATTCGCCATTATTATAGGTGCTTTTATGTATTTACCCACGCGAAAAAAGTTTGAACAAAATTATTGTCAAATTTACGCCATGGCAACATAAAAAATATAAACACACTTTTTTGACAACTTTACAAATAAATTTTACAGTCAGATTTATAGAAATTAATTAAATATGTTTTGCAATGGTCGCGCTTCAGGTATGCGATATAAAGTGTTTGCTTTTGCTTGTTGGTCATAAACATTAAAAAATAAATTTTCGTCTCCATATTTTTTCTTAAATCGTTCATAATTTTCAAACAAAACAATTGAATTATTTTCAGGTAAATTTCTGACTTACAGCGGTGCTGCGACAGTTGATCGAAACGACGGTTGATAAAAAAAATTTACTTTTTTTTGTTTCTGCGATTAAATAATCTCTTTGTTACTATAAATTAGATTCATAAAAAGCAGAAGCCATCAGTAAGAAGACATTTTGTTTCTATTTTTTATAATTTTGTGTCAATATCTAGATCAGGGTTTTTTAACAAGGTTTTTGGCAAAGCAATTTTAGGGGCAACAAGTAGATCTCTTATCATGGTTGGGTTTTGCCAGATCCTATTGCTGCCATTTTTTTGCATTCTTTTTACATTGTGTTCAGTTATTTAGGGGGGACATTGTGCCATGACCTCACCCTTGCATACCCCTTGCAGAAATCAGACACAGATTCAAAGGGAACATCTATTTGTTTAGAGACTACTATGCTTTTGGAACAAAAAATTCGAGAAAACCAGGTTTATCTCTTTGATCTTTTTCTTGAAGCTCCCTATAGCTTTGTGAAATAAACGAATTTACTTTCCACTGCCAAAGTCATTTAATTTACTCTCCACTGCCAAAGCATTAAATTAGTTACGTTTTAAGTATAGGTAGGCACTGAGGCGCAAGTTTTCTGAAAAAGTTTCGGAAACGCTTGCGCCGCAATTATTTAACGCACGACCACAACGCAAGCGCAAGTTTAATCTGGCACGTATTTCTAAAAGCTTCTAAAATCGCTGCGTTTTCATTGTTTTGTTCAGAAAAGTAGTTGTACAGTATTAATTACGTCATACAGTTGGTACAACCATATATACATTAAAGAGGAAATATTAAATTTTCAAACCAATTGGGATTTAATTTTGTCAGCTCTACTTATCATTAGGCTGGTTTGTGACTTATAAAAAACTAAAGCGACTTATAATAAATTAATATATATTTACTCTGATTAAAAATGTTTAGATTGAAGGTAAGTAGTTAAAGTACTAACGTTTATCCTGCTTGTTGTTACCAAGCATAAAAAAGCCATACAATGCAAGCTACGGAAAAATTAGAAGCCATTGCGATTTATATTTAATGAAACAATGCAGTGGTTCTCAATGTTTCTGCACCTGCTAAACACTTTGGGACCTTTTCAAACTTCGCGGCATGGTTGGACCAGAGTGCAGGTTTTTATCCTTAAAATTAGTGTTCTCTAAAAAAAGGTCTTCACTTTAAATCTGTCTCCGATTTCTTGATTTTCGTCCCTAAAAATTACTGTCCACTAAAAAAAGGTTGCGGAGCAATGGACTGTTTTTTTTTAAGTTTCGCGGCATATTAATGTGCCGCAGCACACAGATTAAGAACCACTGAATTAATGGCTAAATCTGCAAAATTTAATTTAAGTTTTTTTTTAAACGGTCTAGAACAATTATTTGTAATCCCACGTAAAGTTAATTAAATTTTATTGGATTCTTGGTTTTTTGTTTGCAGTTAAAAACTTAAAGATTGCTAATTGTTAGATATAACAGTTTGTGAATAATCGTAAAAAGATATATCGGAAAAAAAAGGTTGAAGAGCACTGTTTCAGATAATTACCCGTGCTTATTGTTTTGTCATGAAGGATGGTAACCCTGGCAATCAGTGAAAAAACTTGCGAAGGTTTGTTTTGGTAACAGTTTTTTTTAGATTTCTTTGTATAGTAGTGAATTTTATTTTGAATAATACAGATGCATATTAAGTCAGGGGATTTTTAATCTCACTGCAAAATAGAAATCGGAAAGAACAAATTTAAGAAATGATTTTAAACAAGAACAACAAAAAATTTAAAAACAAAAATTGAAAATTTTAACATTTATTAAAGCAAAGTCCACAACGATTGCAAATATAGAAAAAAGTTTTGAATTTTTTGCAAAGCTCTCAAAAATTGATGAAAAAATATTTCAATTAATTGTGAAAGTAGTTCGATGTTTTTCTAAATCCGCCGAGCGACTTTTTCTCACAGCCTTACATGAAATTTTTGCTTGCTGTAGTAACAAATGTGAGTTAAAAATTTAACAGCAAAATTTTTGCGACTATTTTTTAAAAAATTGCTGTAATCAATGTTGCAATGACTTGACCGTTTATTGTTGTAGCATTCAGCTTTGTGCCTGGTTGCAACTCCAGAAAGCACTTAAATTCTAAAATCCGTAAAATTTAGTACTTCAAAATCAATATAAAGCAATTCGTCAAAGTGAGTAAAAGTACAGTTAATTGCACACGGTACACGTTCATTGATATCATGATAAATCATATTGTTATCAAATCCAAAGCTAAGGCCTTTTTTGTTTTTAGTCTTCACTTTGATTTCGGCAATATCATTATGAATCAACCTCCCTGAAAACTAGAACTCAGATTCCAAGTTCATTTGAAGAAAAAAATAAAAAAGTCATCACTGTGATTTCTAAAGCAGTTGCGCTCGAAAATGACAGTTGGATTAAAGCAATGACTTTTTTTGTCTTCAACTGAATTTGAGGTCCTAATTTTTGTTTCCAAAAAGATTACTTTATAATTGCATAGTTAAAATTGAAATGGACTATGAAAAAGTCTTCATTTGATTACTGATTCAATGGCGGATCGCGGTAGTTTTACGAGCAAAAATTTGGCCCGCGTTCGCAAATAGTGGGGCATCTATGACATAAGTAAATTACTCAGATTGTATAAAGCTAGATTGAAATCTGATGTTGTATGATTTCTACTAAAAAAACTCTTGAAAAAAAATCATACTGGATTGTTAGGAAATTAGAATGGTGAGAATTTGTTTATATGTCCAAGAAGAATTGTTTGCAAAATGTACTACAGAATATTTTATAACCCTTGGCGCTATTTTATTTTAAAGCTTAAAAAATATTTTAGGATAAACTAGCAATGTACATTTTTATACATTGCAATCAGGACATCATGATATGATAATTTTAAGTGTTGAAAATAACTAGAACAACCTAGAAACGTGTCTCTAACAAACTGATCCTATTAGTAGCATTACTTTTGTAAACAAACTGCAAAGCTTTGCAGCTGCCTAGATTTATACGCATGCAGATTGGTTAAAAAAGTGTGTGTGCCGAAAACGTTTGCTTTATATGTACGACGCATCGAAAGTAGGCGATTGCTTTCTCTTTTGACGGTTCAATTACACGCTTAAAATTGCTGCTAAAACCTGATTGATTTGCTCTTGTTCTTCCAGCAGGCCATGTTGTTGCACATTTGCGGACAGAAAACAGAATAGTTTAAAAATAACAAATAGACCAGCATTTCTTAAAGTAGTGGTAATTTTTTTTTTTTTTGGGTAAACTTTTCACGATTGCAAAAACATTTAGACTCATGTGTACTCCGAAATTTTTTGCTTATTTACAGAAAGTCAACACAAGCGGCCAAATTAACACAAGAGGTGTACATCACATCCCAAGATAGATCTAATTTTTCCAATTGCTGTTTTTATTTTAATCATTTCAATTTAGTATTTTCAATAATTTCCAACTGGAATAAACGGAATAATTTTCTTTGATTTAAAGTTTAAGAACCCTTAATCTAGGTCAGCACTTTTCAACCACTGGGCCGCAAAATCCTGTGTACTTTTTACTGAGTTATTACCAATTGGTTGGTGCAAACAGCAGTTACTTTACTTTGATTAATTTTTGTTTTCCAATTAAATCAAAACCTCCTTTTTTTGGTCTTTACTAAAATTTCACCTACTTTTTTCAAAGATGTAGAATGAAGAGCAGGACACAAAAGTTGTTATCCATTTTGTGCGTCCGCAATGTTAAAAAGATTTCAGAATCTAAGCTATGTAATAAACTTCTCTTGTCTGTCTATCCCTTTTGACTTTCAGTGTTGAGAAGCAAATGATAAACAATCCGATTCAATGTCATTTTTTACTGTCCGGATTGTATTTTAGCAGTGATTTGTTTACAACTGAATGCTTCTATTTTTTATAAACACTTCTTCAATCTTAATAGGAATAAAGAGATTTTACTGAAATCAGACTAATTATTGATTTTGTTGAAACGAAACAATCAGGTTGATGACATTTTTGCAAAAAGTAACTTCTAAACAAGAACGAAACTAAAATAATATATTTTACAAAAAACAATAAAGTCATGAAAAACAAGTAACAGCTTCCAGAAGGTTTAAAATAGCATGGAGTCGTACAAGACATAAATAATAATTATTTACACATAGTTTTAAAGTTTGCACACAATAAGCATTTTTGTTTCTTCAGGCTTTCAAAACAACCCTTAATTGGTTGCTGAAATTTAACGATGAATTAAAACCCAAGTCCAAAACTCCCAATACCAGAGCAAAAATAGCAAAGGCCAATCCTATCCATGCAGCGTAGTACGAGGAGCTAAATACAGGATCCATTTTGCTGAAGGCCTTCAGAGTTTTATTGTTCAACCCTCGTAAATCATTTTGGTTTTTTATACTGAGCACATTTAATTTATAGTCTTGCTGGTCAAACCAAAGTATAACTGATATAATGAAAATGTCTTGGTTCTGTTTGCGGTCGAGTTCAACTGGTAAGTTGTTACCATCAAGTCCAGTAATTCCAGGTTTAGAGCTGTAGAGAGCGTTAAAACTAGGACCTATTTGCGTCATATATCCTCGGTAATTATGAATCACTTTCGACTGGTTAACGGTGTAAGTCACCATACCAGCACCGTAAAAAATACCTGAAAATCAAATTTATTTTAAAATTTAAACGTATTAAACTTAGATTTTATAAAAAATTGCAATATTTTTCATTTTATTTGTCTGATTGAAGGATGATGTAAACCAAAAATCTTCATGTTAGTTTATTATACTATTTTAATTTTACTTTGATATAAACGCATTAGTAATGCTAATTGCAATTGTGTTATAGATGAAGAAGATATACTATCAGCCTAAATTAAATATCAAACCTAAAGCGGTAATATCAGCGATTATACGCTAAACATATGCGACAATATATCTATCTTTGCATTCTTTAAATCAAAATATTGTTCATTCTGTTTTTGTTTTTGTTTTGTCATTGGCCATTAACCATATCCTACAGTTTTACATTTCCTTTGAACGGTAATTTATAACTTTATGATAAGTAGCCAAAACACGTAAACCACTATATTAAAAAAACGTGCAGCCAAATCAAAGAAATTTGGCAACATTTTGGCAAACAACAAAAGCGCCTACTGAAATAAGCGAAAAAGTCACTGCACCTTTTTTCGCAGTGTAGGACTATTTTAAATATAAAATAAATTAATTTTACAATACAAATACAAACAAAATTGGTTTTTAAAATACGTGCTATAAGTAAAAAAATTTTGTGTTTACGGTGCGGTCCGAGAAGCTCTTTCAAATGGACCTTGCACTTTTTGCTGAGCTATTTTAATTTATTAGATGCAAATAGCAACTATTTTGTTTGACTAATTTTTGTCATCAGCTAAAACTGACATTAACAATAGTATTTTGATACGCAAACAACTTTGCAATGCTTTTTATGATTACATCATAATTGTGTCAAAAAATTAAAAATGGAAGAACCGTATATCTTTTGTCTTTCTATATGAGTCATTATTTTGATTAGAAATAAACTATTTTTTGGCAAATTTCAGATAGCCAGTACTGGTAGCATTCTTAAAAATGTTGTTTACCGGCAGCATACTTGTTTTTTTTTGCCGCCATTCGTTATTGTTGGCCCCATAATAAATTCTTGAAAAAGGTGCCCCGCGAGTAAAGCCCTGATGTAGCCTATATTTTTGTTTTTATCAATATCATTTTACATTTTTATATTTTTTGTTCATGTTTGCTGCTTTATAAATTGTTAGGCATGTTTTATCTCGGTTCCTCATTTTTTGTGATATTTTCAAAAGCTAAATTTTCTCATTTAATTTTCGATTAACTCAATAATATTTATATTAATAGCTTATATATCATACTCAATACACACTGTTTTGCGCAACATCTCGCACCAACTCTCAAAAGGGTTCAACAATCCAAAGCTTCCTCAATGCACTGTAGAAGTACCTTTGGATATAACAGAGAAATTTAATACAGTGAATATATCTATACAAACTTAGTGTTTGTGTAGATATATTCACTTGTTTCTCTTTCCTGCAGGATTCGATTAAGTGAGCTCCACTTCTTAAAAATGTTCCAGGCGTTAAAGATTCGGTCTGCAAATTTACGATTACAGAATAAGGCATTTTCAGTACAGAGCAAATATCTTCTAAGCTTGACCATATAGCACCTAAAATATGAAGTTCTGCGGAAAGCAAACTTATTCTTCAATGGGTTTTCAAAGTTCTGACAAGCGTTTGATGGGGTCATATTAAGTATTGGCGTTTTTTCTCTTTTTTCCAGAAGGGATAAAACATTTGGAGATCGAAGCTTGGAAACTATGTGGCGGATTTTCGTCAGTAATTTATCGCAGTGTGGTTGCTTTAGGCAGTCTTTAATAGCAAGTCGGAGAGTGTGAACAGCACAGCGCATGTGGTGAATGTTAACGCGCATTGCACAATCGTTTTCAAACTCATCGGCGTCTTCATCTTGTAAGGTGTCGGGATCTGCTTCTGGGACATATTCGCTTAAGCTTTCTACCATTTTAGTTACATTGCTAGCATTGCCAACAATCAAACACAGAACATTTTCTTTCGCAATGCCAAATTGCTGCATGGTTGTAGTGAATAAGTTGCACATTTATTGACCTTTATGCCTTTTTTCTGTATTTGCGCAGGCTAATATTTTTACGACTGATTTTCCTTTATTTTTGTCATAATATTGGACGTTGATTCCTAGGAAGGTTCATAGTTGTCTTGTTGCATTGTCCATCTTAATAAATACAAACTTGCCTTTTAGATTATTAATCAAAGATTCTCGCATTTTTCTTGCAGCATCAATTACATATCGGCGAATTGATTCTATCAAAATGGACGCCCCTAATTTTCAAGCCATTTCATCATTTAAAGTTTGAAATCTTGGACTTTCAAAAAAGCTCAGTGCTGTACAGACATAATTAATTAAATTATGCCCCAAATAAACTTAATCTTGTTCACAGCAACAATAACAGATTGGGGCTGGAAATGGGACGCAATCGACGGCTGATTGCTTTCATGTTCCAATTTCGTTTGTTTGGACTTCAAATCTTTTTCATCTTTACTCTTTTGGATTTTTCAGCATGGGATCTTTCTAAATGGCGTTTTAGGTTGCCACTCGGGTTCCATATGCCTACTTTTATCAAGCGGCCGCATTTTTTGCCATTTTTCTTTTTCTCGATGCATTTTTAAGTTTTATTTTTATCATCAAGTTTAAAACAATCATGCACATGATTAGACTGTGCATGTGGCATTTCGCTGAGTTTATAGTATAAACTTTATACAATAAGTAATCAAGATAAAAGGTTGTACTAATTTCGTGGAAATAAAAAAATAAAATCGACTAAAATTACTAACTTACTAGCCCATCAACTAAATGTATAGAGAAATAAATGAACTGCCAATGAAAAGTGTTACAAAATTAGTTTTTCTGTTCAAATTTTACCTAATCTTATTCAGTTATGCTCTCTCATCCAACTCTGTTTTGCTCGCCTCTGCTCGCTCATTAACTTTCCGCCTAAAGTTTTATTCTTGAATAACAATCGCAGTTTGAACGCGGCTGCCCTGGATATGCAATTTCGATCAAAACAAGCGCTATGTCTGCGATTTATTGTTTACGAAGAAAAAGTAACTGTCGATTAGGTTACCCATACTTTACTGAACTTCTTAAAATGCAAGACTGTAAAATCTAATTAAAGTTCTTTTCAGTGTCAATGTTTTTATAAAACATTTAATCTTCAATAAAAAATTTTCTACTTTTTATATTCCGTTTTAATGGTACTAAACAAATGAAATAAACTCGAACTTCCTTAAAATATTTTTCATTTCGAGTTCGAGTTCAAGTTCTAGTTCAGCAATTTTTATTTTTCGTTCGGATTTCAAGATCGAGTTTGAGTTTGGCAAAAAAGACCTAGTTCTTTGAGCTTGCGTTCGCAACTCTGGTATCCACTAACTTGACCTTCAGTCGCTTCGGAACTCTGGTCGCCTATTTTAAGAGCACTATCTGTCTTATTCAAATATGATAATAAAAAAAGTCATTATATATATTTACTTTAGCGTGGACCAAATACACATAGATTGAAAAAATTTAAAATTAAGCAGACAACATAGTTTTTGAGCATAACACAAATATACTATAAGTTAGTGATCCTGCGCTAACATCAAAGCTTTTAAGTTACTTACATCCAAACAAAAGAAATCCCGCGGCAATACGACTGTACGATTTCGAAGTAATTTTTCTTTCATGGTTGGAACTATCTCGAGAATTCGCTGACACACTAAATAGTATCAAAGCAAAACCCAACAGGATAATGGCACAAATCAAAAGACCACCAACAACGCGCAGAAATCGATCTTGTGGATTTGCTAAAAAAATACTATGTAACTATGAACTGTAATCATTTTCAGGATTTACTTGAAGTAAATAGAAAATTAAGTAATCAGAATCAATATGGTCTTGATTTTTCTACAACAATCGCATTTAATCAAAATTAGTTTTCTTTAATTGGTTTAAAAAATGAATGCTCAAAGTAATGGAAACTTTGGAAATATTCTACAAATTTCTGGAGGTTTAACATGTAGATTTTCTTTCAATAATCTATTTAAAAAACTCCATTATGTCCTGCTTTAAACAATGCCGAGACATATGAAAGATTTTTTGGACTGGAAAATTGTTTTATTTTTTAACTGAGTTTATAGCACATCATTAGATGTACCACAATTTTTTGGGGGTACAGCTTTGATGGGATGTACAAAAATGCATAAAATAATAAGCATATTAAATTCCATTCGTTCTTTTAACCAAAATGATGACTAAAAAAAATTTTGATTTTAAACTATTATGGACTTGAATGTGTCTTTTTTCGCATTTGCCTACCCTTTTTACAATTCAAGACAAACAAGACAACATACTTTTATCTGCGAAAGAGGACAAAAGCTAATACAATAACGAAAATAAAAATCGAAATATAACAAAAAATTTTAGCCGCAGGGGGACTAAGATTAGACCTTCGGTCTTTTAGTCAGCAGCCACCCTGAGAGCAAAACCACTTGTAATGTAATAAATTGAAGTGTTGCAGAATAGAAGGTTTTTAATTTGGATATAAGGTTTCCATAGATAATTTTTTAATTCGTATTTAAAAACATTGTATGAAGTATTTTTAATTTGAATAGGAATTTTGTTTTATATCTTAACCCTATTCTTTTCAACGGCCGGGCTTCTGAAGCCCGGCCTTTGCAAACACGTTTGTAATTACTTCATCTTTTTAGATAAAATTGCGTGAAGTAAAAAAATTTCTCTTCCCAAAGCTTTTCAACTGACACTCTTCAGGGGAAATCGTCAGAATAAAGCAGAAAATCTCCTGAAGAGTGTCAGATGAAAAGATTTGGAAAGAAAAATCTTTTACTTTAGACAATCTTCAAATTCTGTACTACCAAACGTCTATTTAGATAAAATTCTGGAATTTCTTGACTTTTCCTAATTTAATATGGTGAATAAGATGGTATTATTTTTAGGTGCTCCCGAACAAGGGTTGACGGGTAAAATAGACGTTTTTAACAAATTTGTAAACTCTCGCTTATTTTCGCAAGCAGGGCTTGAAATTTCAATTTCATGCTTTTATTAAGTGACATGAATTTTACCAAGAATTGATTTTGCGTGACCAAGCGAATTACGTCGTTTCCCAACGTCGATATGCCTTAGGCGATGCAGAACTTATTTCATGTAAATTGGATTTTCTTTTTTTTTGAGCTTTTGACGATTGCTTGGAAACACTTTGCACATATACTGTACATCTTTTTGTATACAACAATAGCTGTTGGACTGCTTGAATACCAATCAAGCGGACAAAATTCAATCTTTACACTAAACACTTTTATAAAACTTTCTTATAACTATTCATTTGTGGGAAAAAAATTAAATTAACTAGTTCACATTTTAGCTCTCATGCTAAGGCCTTTAGACAATTAAACAACAACTGACTTTTATATTAATTGCATTTCACGTTGCATTTGAAGTAATAGGCCGTCTTTGTGTTGAAATTTTCCTTACAATGAAAAATTCGACGTATTTTTTACGTATAAGTTTACTTGTTTGAAAAATGTTTGTAAAAAGGTATATAGCTTTTATATGTGGGTTTTTCACACCGAAAACATGGAATAAAAACAAGACGTTTGACGCAATTGAATTTTAATAAAACAGGGTTTTCAATTTTTATAAATTCATGACTGTTCTAAAATCTGAGATTTACACAAATGAACTTCTTACTTCCAAAACAATTGTCTTGCCAAAGTTTAAAAAAATAATCCTTACTTATTGCGAACTGTTTGATAAATTTATTTCGAAAGTTAAATAAAGACCACAAAACCTCCATTCTGGAAATTTGAAAAGAACTTTTTATATAAACGTCAAGTAAAGACCATTTTTGGTCTTTATTTGCCTTTCGCAATAAATTTTACGTTTGAACTCAAAATGTCATTTTTAAAAGAATTTAATACGACTCTTGGTCTAATATGATTATCCTATCATATTCCGACGTCTTTGCAGTTTTAAAATAGCCCACTAATTAGAAACCTCTGAATAAAATCAACTTAAATATTTTAGTTACGGATGACCTGGGCTGTTTACAAGGGTTTTTTCACGTAAAACCAGATAAAGCTCAGGGCCTAATTTATGTGCACAAAGCTTATAATCCATATTAAAACTGCTTTGAAGTTTTGATCACATAGCTTTTTTCCTGATTGCGTCAATTCCAATTTCGAAAATCGACGGAAGAGCGCTTGTAGTCGCGATTTGAAAGACAAACAAGGCTATAGAAGACCCAAAACGTTATTAGCAAATTTATCAACTTTACGTCCCCTGGAAAAATTTAAGATTCTTGTTTAGGTCCGCACGAGCCGATTATTGGTTTTCATGCAAAAAGTCACCGTAGATCAAGTCGTTCTGTTAATACAAATTATTGAGAATTTTTTAGATGCTAAGAAGAATGCCAGTGCTATTTGTCAATTTGACAGCTACATATGCCGCTGTTATTTCATACAAATTTAGCTTTAACTGCGAGCTGCTGAGGTTTCTGCTGGATAATTTGATGGTTTGAATGATTATATAACTAGTTCGCAACAAAAGTTTCACTCTAATGGCGACAGTAAGCAAAATAGTCCGGGTGTCAGAGAAACAGTGTTCCTCCAAAATCAATCACAATTTTTTTTAACATCTAGATGTATAATCTGCTTTCCACAATGTCCAGATTAAGAAAAAATGTGAGCTAAAAGTTTACAACAATCAACATTCACTATTGTGTTTAGTTCCAATTTATCTTGAAGTAAAACAAGACAAATCACTCAAGTTTTGTGGACATCGATTGGCATTGCACAAAAAATTTCTTCGCGTTTCCCGCTACTGTAGCAACTTGCGGCCTCTGGGCAGGTGCTGGTGCCAAAACATCAGATACAGCTCTCTTATTTTTAGTTTATTCAACAGCCAAGTATTGGAGTCTTGTTTGTCCTCGTAGTACTTGGTTTATATATAGTGTCTTGAATGAGGCTTTGCGCGTAATCACTGATGCCTCTGTCCCTCTCCAAAGGACCACTTACCAGTTTTTTCAAACATCCAGCCATCTGAGCTTTAACAATTACATGTTGTAGCGACACTTGTTTTGGCAATATGTGGTACTCTAGATCTGTGCTCCGCTACTTTTTCGAACCTGCGGTACACTTTAAAAAGTTCTAAAAATTAGCAGAACACCTGGACCTGGTAAAGAGCTAAATTTTGAACGCTTTCCGTTACTTAAAGTTTTATTTGGCTGTCATAAAAACCAAAAATTTCAATCCAAACTCTAAAATTAAAGTGTTGCCTTTTTTTCATCTGAAGTAAGCAATTTGCGTATATTGTGCACAATCGAGTTTGGGTGAAAATTGATCAAAAAAATTATCAATTTATTTGTAGAGAGTTTTTATGATTACGAAATAAAACTTCATCTGAAGAAAAGCGTTCCCAATTTAGCCCTTTATGACCCAATTTATTTTATCGTTGCAACCGAATCAGGCACTTTCTTGTTGTCATCTAAATTAAATAACACGTGACAGGTGATTGAGCGAAATATCATCCAAATCTATGACCATACAGCAATAAATAGAATCTTTACTGTATACTTTTACTCAAAAATTAAGCGAATCTTTTTGGATATAATAATTTGAACCCATTTATTTCTAATGTCCTTTATGGAGGACAATGGGTCATATAGAGTTAGTAAAAACCAAAAAAAAGTTCTTGACCTCATACAATGAGAGGTACTGTATAATAAATTTTTAAAGTTTTTAGGTTGCTACTTCAGAGAACACAACTTTTTTCTATTTTAAAGTGTATGTTTCTCGGTTTTTCGCAGCACACGAGTTGCAGAGCATTGCTCTAGATCTAGATTTATTTATCAGTTATCAAATGCCTGCCGATAAACACGAATGTCTAAACGCTTGCTTGCGCGTGCTGCGCAAAAACTGGAATAATTTTGTTGAATTAAGCTTCCTTTCTGCCCATCACATGAATCACAGATTGAACACAGAGTACTATGAGAGTAGCCCCCGTCCGGCCTCGTGCTTTTATTACCAGCGCCTTGCCTTACCTGTTCAAAACAGCGTGCCCAGAACAATTTGAGTTGTGCATAAACGCCTTCAGACAGGTTAAAGACAACTGGACGCAGCTTAACTAACCAGTAGGCTGTGTTTCGCTGAGTTGCGCCCAGTCGGTTGGAGCCAGCTGGCTCATTCGGCCTGAGGAATGTAGTAGCGCATTTTAGTTTGTGCATAGACAAATGGGATCTCGTTCCTTTCTCTCATTGCAAATGCGGCGCCAATAGCTATTTGCAGTAAAAAAATAAGAACGGAAGCCACTCCTATTTATGTGTTTTACTTGAATTGGGTACTTTTACATGCTACAACAATGTTGCCTTGTTTTACGTAATGTCAAAAAAAGGTGCTTTACAGCTTAACATCTCTTTCTCAAAGTTATCTTGGATAGGCCTTGTGTTAATCAATAGTTTCTGAAGGTAATCAATCTAACCTTCCACAGAGTAAAACATAAAAACGCACTTTTCAATTAAAATATATTGGAGCCAAAATGTGTTATTTTATCCCATATTTTATGCGACACTTTTCATATAGCAAAATAAAAAAATATATCTACTTTTGTTAGTCAGATTTGCTTATTTTCTAGTTTTGGTTTTAGGTTTTCACCTGCTAATTACTTTTTTGCCCTATCGCAAGTTGTGTATCAAACTGTTATTTTATTTTAATTTTTTTGTTATTTTGAATAACACAATAAAAGTAACTGCTTGACTAAGACATCTTATGGTTTTTCCCAGTCACGTTGTCCTACATTTATTTTCAATTGTATGTTATGCGAATATTTGTAAATGTTTAGTGACAAATAAACAAATGCGAATCTTGAATCTTCACAAATGTTAAAATATTGGTGTTAGAGAAATTTTTTATTGAGTACTCTGCTTTTTATAAACTGTAATTTAGAGTTGCTGATAAAGACTTTCAATAAGAAAAGTGCAGTAAAATATTTTAAAGGAAGCAAGGAACATATGTGATCTTGATCCGTTTCTATCAAAACAACACTTGTAACCTCTCGCCAGTCATAATTCAACCACACGTTGAAAGAAGGCCTTTGACTGGCTTACAGTTTGATGTTTAACGAAAAATTAAATTGATCTTGAGCGAAAGTCATTTCCGTGCGAGTGACTCTAATGTTGTAACATTTACACCTGGAAATTACGCTTCAAAGTTTAATTTTAAGAAACGTTGTTATTTCTGCTATGATAATGGAATTGGACCAGGCCAGAAACTGCAAAAAGAAACATAAACAAATCACGAAACCAGTGTCAAACATGTGGCTCTTCCACGTGTTTGCGGCACTGCTTACAAATTTGCGCTTCATGCTTTGATTAATGCCGAGATATGTTCCACGACTAACAGTAACAATTATGTAGACAGAGTAAAATTGTTTTTCTCAAGTGTTTTGGTAATGCAATGGCGTACTTTTATTTCAACAATTTAAACTCTTTTTTTGGCGGTGAAATACGATGTGCATGTAAACAATGATATATAAAGATACGGTTTTGTTGGTTTTATAATATCTGTAAGTCGATATCTTAACAATGCTAAAAATCAAAACATTGCCAATTTTAAATTCTTTTACGTAAAAAAAATTTCATTTTCATATCTTCTATTCTTTTTTAAAAAAAAACAGCAAAATATTAGTAACGACAGAAATATGTGAGCAAGTAAATGAAACTGGTCTAAAATATTTTTCATAATTCTACCATTCAAACAATAAAGCAAGCTTCCCTTAGCTTCTTCATTGTTTGTAATTGTCCTGTGCGTTGACGTCACTCTATAGATCTAATTTTTAATTAAGTTTACGACTGTTACAACATCGAATCCGTTACAATCGCATTTCACGACAGTTAAATGAGTGTCTAAACGTAAAAATTGAATGACCTTGTTAAATTGCAATTTTGCATACTTTATCAAATGAATTTTCAAAAACTTTTTTGCTCCAACAAAAGTATAAATGATCTTTATACTGCTTAAATTTCATAAAGATAGCTTAAAGTAGTTTTGGAGTTATAAATCGTTCATTTGGTGGGCTTATAAAGCCCGGCCATTGAGGAGTCAATAGCTCGAAAAAGATTGAGGAGAGTACGGTTAAATCATTGAAACTTTATATATCTTTGTAATCGCGAAGTTTTATAAAAGGAAATATACAAAGCTTTTTTTTTGATTTTTCAGTTAATCTAGATTTTTTTCGATGTCTGGCTGGTCGAAGTAAAAATATTTAGACAAATTTTTGGGAAACATTTTTTAAAAATTAGCTTGAACAAATTTAACAATTTCAAGTTTATAAAGATCTGTAAGTTTTAAAATCTATAGGCGATTGTCATAAGGTGAGGCAGAATGACAAAATTTGGCTACACCTATATATTTAACGGCTTTATTTCAAAGAGTAGTCAGTTTGTTTAAGATATATGGGAAAAGTAGATCCCCAAATGATAGGCCGTACAATAAGTAGGAATGATGCACAGATACGTCTAAGCATAATAATATTTTTTAACAGTAATCTAACATATAATCTGTGCATAATAAATTTCTAACAGTGCTTTTTCTGGTAAATCGTATCTGATTTTAGAAATAATTCCAACCGTTCTTGATATTTTATATGCAATATTTGAGGTGTGAGAATAAAATTAAGATTTATATTAATGGTTAAACCTAAGTATTCAATACTTGTGTATTGTGGAATTGTATATCATTTAAAATTGTATTCAAGCAGATACTTGCACATTACAATGAATTCATGCAACAATAAAGCACCAATTTAAAAAATCTATATTGGAAAAATTTTTTCGGACACCTATGAAGGTATCAGTTTGAAAACGCTTGTTGTAGGCTCAACTTTGAAGTGTTTTACCTGGTAAGGCTACCACAAGAGTGTGAATTAGAAAATGGCGAATAACTAATTGAATAAAAAAAGCAAAAAAACATGTTAGGAAAGAGCAGCAAACAATTGCTGTTGTAAAAGTGAGAAATGAGTTTCATACTATAGGGGAGACTGGGGCAAATCGGGACATGGGGTAAGTTGGTCCAACCTATGTACTGCTTATACTGTTGATTGAAATAATCTGTAGCGCCAACAGTGGTTACGTCTTTCATTAGCAACAATACTAGTTATGCGATACAGTCGTTAGCAAGTACTCATTTAAGCTGACAAAAAAAAATTCAATTTTTTGCAAAAAAAGTTAATCTTAAAAAACAGGTATGTTGCTTACTATTTCTGTATGTATATGGTTTAATGCCTCAATGATTACAATGCTGATTATGATAGAATAATGTGGTAATTTAAAATCTATAGCTGGCCTAGATCTTGAAGTGAAGTAAAGATATAACACTTAGTTTCAAAATGGCGCCTTTGGGGTAAGTTGGGACATCGTCATTGGGGCAAGTGGGACCACTGTCCCAACTTACCCCATTACACTTATAACTTAACTTTCAAGCGGTAAACATTTGTAATGTCGGCTGTGTAATAAAGAAAAATATTCAATAACCTTGAGCTATTTACATGTAAGTTTATGTGATAATATAACCTTTCAATCTAGCTAATCAGAAAGTTCACGTGTTCAAATCTTATTAAAAGCAAGAAATATAACCTACCGATAAAAAGCTATTAATTATGATGTTATCTACAAGTAGAACCAAAACAAATAATAAAAATAATGCTCATTTTAAATTGCTTATATTGTCTTTTCTAGGTGAAAGAGTTATAGCCCATGGCTCGAAAATATACAAGGAAGACCAACAGAGGACAGACTCCAATAGATGTCCTGAAAAGGGCAGCAGGTGCCTTACGGCAAAGTGGTAAGCTGCGGCAGTCTGCTCGAGAGTTTAACGTGAGTAAAACCACACTGAAACGCTTTGTCGATCAGATGTCAATAGATGAGGATACAACAAAAAAGTCAGGCTACCAGCGTGTGGGTGACAGGCATTGCATTTTTTCTACAAAAATGGAAGATGACTTCGCAAACCATATCAAATCATTAAGTAACATGTTTTATGGACTCTCAACAAACAAATGTCGCCAACTAGCTTTCGAATTTGCAATGCAAAATAATATCACGATACCGGACAACTGGGAAAAAAAGAGAAAAGCAGGAATTGACTGGTTCTTATCATTTAAGTTTAAATACGGACTATCTGTGCGAAAGCCTGAAGCAACATCTCTCGCACGTGCAACAGCGTTCAATCGCCACACTGTTGGCAATTTTTTTGATCATTTAGGCGATTTGTATGACCGCTACAAATTTGAAATGCACGATATTTACAACTTAGACGAAACGGGTTGCACAACTGCGCAACAACCGGGGGGCGTAGTTGCACCCACAGGAAAAAAGTGCATTGGGTCAGGGACTAGTGCTGAACGTAGAGAACTGGTCATTGTCTTATACGCAGAGGGAGCATCTGGAGTTGTAGTGCCACCAATGTTTGTCTTTCCCAGGGTTAATTTTCGGAATAATTTTATTGTTGGTGGGCCATTAGGATGTATAGGAGGTGCTAATAAGTCGGGCTGGATGAATGAAGACTTGTATGTCAACTTCATTAAGCACTTTATTCATCATGTGCGTAGCAGCAAAGAGCGACTAGTACTACTGATTTTGGACAACGTGGATGCACATATAAGTCCTACAGCAATTGATCTGGCACGTGAAAATGGTGTAGTTATGTTAACCATACCTCCACACACCTCGCATTACCTCCAACCGTTAGATCGAACATGTTATGGACCCTTCAAAACTGCCTTTGGTGTGGCAATGGATGGGTGGTTGCTCTCTCACCCAGGTCGTATTGTTACAATGTATGACGTACCATCCCTAGTTGCTGAAGCTCAGCTTCATTCACTTACTATTCGGAATATTCAGAATGGCTTCCGTGTCTCGGGTATATATCCATATAACAGAAATGTCTTCACAGATGAGGATTTTGCGCCAGCCGAAGTCACTAAATGCCCAGATATGGCAATTGTCGATTGTGCAAGTGATATAAATGACCAACAAGATCCTAGAATCCAAAATATATCAGATCTGGATGAATTAAGTGAACAAGAGTCAAGCAATTCAACTGGGCAAAAATTTGCAAACTTCAAACAACCAAGTACCTCAAGTACAGGTTCATATAACATTCCACTGCGTAGACTTGGAAAAGCACTTTACAAAGAAACATATGTCTCACCTTCACAGATATCGCCTATCCCAAAAGCTGCTGCAAGAAAAAATACGCGAAAAAGCGGAAGAAAAAGAGCGTCATCAAGGGTGCTGACGAGCACCCCCGTCAGAGATGAAATTGTAGTTAATAAAACAAATCAATGAAAACAATGTTCCACCAGCGCAACTGCAAAAGACACCGCTAAACCTACTGGCGGCAGTTCCGATATGCTAACCACATCGAGTTAGCTAACACGGATACGGGTTAAGACAAGCGAAACCCTGCAGTTCCCATTACAAACATATAGTAAGAATGGTCAAGTCAATCAACAAGCAAGTGCCGACAGACCTGTTTCGTCCTTATTAGGACTCGTCAGGACACTACAGCTTGTTGTTGACCCCAGCTGAAAAAGTTGAAAACTTAAACAGCTGGCACAACTTTCTGTTTGTGGTTTTTACACCTCAAACATCCAGTTGTGGACCTGAACGCTGGGTAGGTAGTACAATGAAAACAATGTTCCACCAGCGCAACTGCAAAAGACACCGTTAAACCGCAAGGGTATACTGGCGGCGGTTCCAATATGCTAACCACATCGAGTTAGCTAACACGGATACGGGTTAAGACAAGCAAAACCCTGCAGTTCCCATTACAAACTACACTTGCTTGTTGATTGACTTGACCATTCTTACTATATGTTAATAAAACAAATCGTCAAACAAAAATTAAGAAAACAAAAAAGGCAAGAAAGTCCCTATTTTGTAAAGTTAGTTCTGATAGTCAAAGTGAAGTAGAATTAGTGCTGGAAAGTGGTACATGCACTGAAGAGAGTGATGACGAAGTTATCGAAGGCGATTTTGTGGTTGTAAAAGTGGAAGAAAAATCTCGAAAAGTACGATATATCGCCAAAGCGGATACTATTGACGGAGATGAGTTTGAAGGTACTTTTCTTAAAAAAGTGCCTCAAATTGTAGGACATGTGCCAGTGTTTATAATTAACAAAACTGACATCGCAGCATTTCAACGGAATGATGTGATTGCAAAATTACCCGAACCAGTAAAGAACACTGGAAGCACCAGAAAATGTAATCAATTGGTGTTTCCTGTTGATATAACACATTGGTTGAATTAATTCTTTGCTAGAAATTGGTCACTGGGAAAAAGAGGTGTTGTTCTTGTTGTCCACAATGTACAGTTGCATGTATGTATAGTAGTAGCCTACAGTTGAATGTACAATGTACAGTTGCATGTATGCATAGTAGTAGCCTACAGTTAAATGTACAGTTGATTGCTTTTAAATTCTTCTTTTTCTAATAAAACTGCCTTTATGCGTGTGTGTAATAAATATTGTAGCTGTCCCAATTTGCCCCATAGCACGTACCCCATGCATGGGGTAAGTCGAGACGTTTGAGTGCGTCATTTCAAACCCTGTTTTCGGCTCTTTCCCGATTTTAAAAACAAATGGTACTGCTCATGTTAATTCATTAGTTTTCAAAGTTTTCTATCCAAAGTTTTATTTTAAAATAGCTCGTGTAATTTCCGATTTATGGTTCAAAAACTGAAATTTGTCCCGACTTAACCCAGTCTCCCCTACAGACTGATACAAACCGCTTTTAAAGAGGTGCGTCTTAAAGATTTTTTTAAAAAAATATTTCGTTTGATTTTTTATTTTTTTAAAAACTGCTTACATGTATATAGAGGACCCTCGCT
This sequence comes from Diplosoma virens, assembly GCA_963680785.1. Classification (NCBI taxonomy): domain Eukaryota; kingdom Metazoa; phylum Chordata; class Ascidiacea; order Aplousobranchia; family Didemnidae; genus Diplosoma; species Diplosoma virens. The sequence continues at coordinate 57,050,081 of OY796881.1, read as the reverse complement.
TGCTTGATAAGCGAGCATCTTCGCAGAAACACGAAATATTCCACTGTTGTGACAAAATGTTGATTTGTGAAGTTGTATTATGTTTTCGTATGCTTGGAAATCCACTAAATCCTTTGTGGCTTTGATGACAGCTTCAAACAAAACACAACCCTAAAAATATTGTCATGTGATGTAGTGCAGCAAATTTATTATCTAATTTTTTACAGTATATACATTGCTCCGTCCTGGAAAGAACGTTTGCCGATCAGCTGACTCTCACTGAACATCGGATGAGTAAGTACTGAAGATCTCGAGACCAGTTTTGTTGATCTCAGTCTTGGTCTCGATGTGATGTAACCTCAGTTTCGTAGTTTGAAATTGCTCTTGAGACTGGGGATTTTTTGATAATTTAGTTACTTGATGTGATTGTGATAATTAGTAATTTTTATAAGAATCACACTCAATTTATTAGCTTTGCTGCAGTTTTAAATGGAAATAAGTTAAGTGTCCAAACTTTAGAGATTTTTATTGTTCTGTGTTATCTGTGACACGTCAATCAGATTATAAAGAATATTTTTATTGTTTGTTTTTGTGTCAACAAAAAAGATTTGGTAGTATTTTAAAATTTTGTGCTCAGTCGCACACTTATTTGTTGATGCCTTCACATTGAGTTGATCCAGCATAGCAGGTATCCCGAGGAGGCAATTTCCGTGAAGGTCAGCAACTTTGTTGTAGGAGAATTGTACCGATACTTTATACAATATTTTTTATCTCACTATTTTTAGAAAAGGGATCACACTTCATATAGAATTCTTGAATAGGAACATTTGATTAATACAGGGTCATTCCATGATAAATCACCATAAAAAAATTTTTTTAACCACTACATCTCTGATTTTGATGAAAATTGGTGTATGTGGTTGTCTTATTGCCAAAACCCACTGGTGCAAATATTACGTTTCTATGACTAATACTTTTTTAGTTATAGGGGGGCAAGTTTTGGGGGAGACAAAAAAACCTCTTCAAAAAACGCATATATCTTCCTCAAGATATGTATAAATTATAACATGCTATATATGGTTGAAATCAGAAAAGAACAAGGAATTCAAATATAATATCAAAAATTATATAAATATTAATATAAAAAGTTATTTATTTTAAAAAAAATTTTTTCCGCCACCCCCTCAAGAATTTGGAAAGCTCCCAAAACAATTTTTTGAAAAAAGTTTTGATTCATAAGCCTTAAAAATAAGCCATAAAAGCAATGAGTATAGACTATTTATTATGCTTAACATTTAATACAAACGATTTACTAAAGCAATTTTTAAGGCAAATATTTTAAAAAATTCAATTAAAATATGAAGGATTTTCCTATACTCGTATACCTAAATTTTAACATTGAGGATCTTGGCAATGTTTTCTTGGCATTTTAGATTCTAAATGGTTTAAAATAATTTATAATATCCGAAAAGAAACAAACATTTAATGGGGATTAAAGTAGGTATCAGATATTATGGAATGTACAAATTAAATACCTTTGATAAATATGACTGTATAGGTATTACAGTAATAAATTAAAATCTTTGTATGGCCATTGGCAACACTAGCCGTAACTCCATTGTTAATGTAATAAAATTATACATCACAAATACATATACAAGTTATATATTTTTCATATTTTTTTCTTCAGTGACAACAAAAACAAAAATAAAAAGACACATACAAAAGAATGAATAATCACGTATATAGTACAGTGCAATTGCTGCCAGAAGAAGATGCTAGCAAAAAACCTTTCAGGTCACCATATGTGAGATAGCACCTTTAACCACTTGAATCAGATGCTATACATACATATAAAAAATAAAATTGCAATATAAACAAAGACAAACCAAATAAAAAAAATAATATTTATCAAGGTTAATCATAAAAAATATGGTGCTATGACAGTTGATTGAATAACATTTGATCAAACACACTCGATCTAAACGACACTTCATGAAAACGATACTTAATCGAAACGACACTTGATCGAAACGACACTTGATCAAAACGACACTTGACCAAAATGACACGTGATCGAAATTGACAGTTAATAAAAAAAAGATTTACTTTTGTATGTTTTTACGATTAAACAATGTCTTTGTTACTGTAAATTAGATTCATAAAAAGCAGAGGTCATCAGTAAGAAAACAGTTTGTGTTAATTTTTTAAATTTTTGTCAATGTCAAGGTCAGGGCTTTTTAAAGAGGTTCCTGGGCTAAGTATTTTTAGGGGGCAACAAGTAGATTTCAAGTCATAGTTATGTTTTATTAGATGCCTATTGCTGCCATTTCTTTGCATTCAATTTACATTGTAGTCAGTAATTCAGGGGATGCATTGTGCAATGGCCCCACCCTTGCAAACCCTTACAGAAATAAGAGATAGACTAAAAAGGAAGACCTTTTTTTTTAGAGATTACTATGTTTTTGGGATGAAAAATTAAGACAGATTCAAAGTTGTAAATTTTCTCTTTCATTATTTGATTAAACGTCATTTTGATCAAATATTGTTTCGATCAAGTGATGTTTCAATCAAGTGTCATTTGATCAAGTGTCGTTCGATCAACAGTCAGGTCACAAAATAATATAATGATAGAAATAAAAACAATTCACAATTTACAAATTGTTGCACATTACAACATACTGACACAATTGAAAACAATTCAAATGCATTATATATTACAGTTTACAAACAGAATTCTGTAAATTGTTAAAAATCACTGATATAGTTGTTTATAAGAAATGATGTATAATTAATTTTAAAATTATGAAATGAGTTTTCGTTAATGTTTTTAAGAATTTTAGACCATATCTTTACATCCCTGAAATTTAATATCTTTTACTAAAATCAGAAGATACATACAGTTGGTAAAAACCAGGGGTGTGGAGCCGGAGCCTGGAGCAGGAAGAAATTTTAAGGTCTGGAGCTGGAGCTGGAGCTGGAGCTGGAGCCGGAGCCACATATTTAAAAAATTTGGAGCCAGAGTTGGAGTCCCATGTTTTAAAAAAGGTGGAGCTGGAGCTATATATCTTCAAAAGATTCAAGCTGGAGCAATTTTTTAATAGGTGGGAGATGGAGCCTAATATTTTGAAAAGCTTGGAACCAATAAAATTGCACCAGCTTAAGTTCCAGCTTTGTATTGTATTAAAAAAAACACAGCCAAATTTTTTTATTCAAATTAAATATTATGTTTTAGAGCTGCCTCTAATATATTTGGTTAATCAAAAATATATAGTGCTATTATCCTTTGCTTGAGTTGTTTAATGTTTTGCCTTCTCGGGAGGCATGGAATGATGTTACTTATCTGGTCAAGTTTGAATATTAATGCCACTTGGAAATGGAAATTAAACTTACCTTAAACAGTTTATTTAAGCATGCTCTAACCAAATTTAATAATTGTTTACTGAGCAAATGCTCATTTACGAGTCATGGTCACTTTTAGAATGAAACATTTTTAAAAAACATTAACTAGGCAGCGTGGTCAAGTGGTTAAAGCATTAAGCTGATGATCAACATGGCCTTGGTTCAAAACCCACGGACGCTTTACGGCACTTTCTCCTGCTTGGTAGTCTTGGTAAGCAGTTCTAAATTACAATAATATCTCTATTAAATTACAAGCGACAGCACTATCTTGGCATCTTCAGAAGTAGATCAGGGTAATTGCTTACCTTATGTATAGCGCCTCCGTCGCTTTCCTGCGAGTCAGGAGAGTAAATATAGAGATTGAAATAAAAGAAAAAATAAAGTATTGAATTTGATCATAGCACACATAAATAAACAGCTTAAGGCAGGAGTGTGGAGCCGAAGCTGTAGCCAGATCCAGGAGTGAGAAGAAATTTTAGGGTCTGGAGCTGGAGTTGGAGCCAGAGCCAGTCATTTTAAAATGCCGGAGCTGGAGTAGGAGCTGGAGCCATAGATTGTATTGCTAGCTCCACACCCCTGGTAAAAACTAATCAATTTTTTATGTGGTGAGTATTATAATTATGAATTTGTTCATTGAATATTCATTCAAATAATCCGAAAAAGTTTTTGGTACCATATTATGCATATACTTAAACATAAACTTTGCATAAATAAATTTAATGCGTAATATTGTTTATTTTTAAGACATTGAATTTATGAAAGAGATAATTATATTTGTTGATTTCGGTAAAAAATAAACAAAAACGAATGAAATTATTTTGAAGGACCTGAATAGGAGCCAGCATTGATTTATTAGCTCTTCTCCAATTCAATATAGAATTTTAGACTTCCGATTAAAATAATGCAAAATAGTTTTTAATGTCGCTAGGGTAGCACAGTGCCTACGTTTACATACTATGCCACAAATTTTTGTTAAGTACTCATCTCAAATTACCCCAAGGTACTTCAAACTGCATTTTCTTTCAATAAAATGACCACTGATGGCAATATTAAAGGGATTACTAAAATTTTTCTTTTGTTACTGAATGGTATAAAATAGGTTTTAGAGTAGTTTAATTATAATTTATTTGACTTCAACCATACATCTATTACAGACAATTCTTTATTAACATTATTGTGCACAGATATCAAATAGAGTAGTCTTCATATTAGATACATTTGAAAGATCATTTATTTAGAATAGGAATAATAGGGGTCTAAGAATTAAACCCTGAGCTACTCCACATTTAAGTGTAGTCAAATCAGATAAAACATTTTTTTTTGTCCATTGAATTTCATTACTTAGGTATGATTTCATGATAAATAAGACCTTGCCTCTTAAATTAAAGTATACATTAGATTTTTTCTATTGATATATCATGATCATGATTAATAGTGTCAAAAGCCTTGCGTAGATTTAAAAACACAGAGCATGTAAATTTGTTGTTGTTGAAATTAGATAGTAGTTTATCATAGGTTCATATTATCATCATAGATGGCTGCTAAATACAAAATATTTAAAAATTATAATTCTTATGAATTAAATACCTACTAAACATTAAAGTTACTTTTGCAACTCCCTACTTTAAAGTGAAACCGATGCCGATCAACAACATTGTATTTTTAGCAAAATGAGAAGGACATTGTTTCGATATTTAGCTAAGCCTAACATCATTTAATCTTAAGTTTAGTAACTAGGTATCTGTTAACTGAAAGTATTGATACCTGTATGATAAGTATGATAACTGATAGCTTAAGTATGATAAGTGAAAGTGAATGCTGAAAGTATTGCCATATTTATGTTTTTAGGTTTGAGATAATAACTAAACGGATAAACTTTTTTAAAAAATCCATTAAATTGAGTAAAATTTTTTCTAAAAATTGCTTTAATGAATCATTTGTATTGAGTATTAACCATAATAAATGGTCCATACCCATTGTTTTTATTGCTTATTTTTAAGGCTTATGAATCAAAATTTTTTTTCAAAAAATTTTTTGTGGGGGCTTTTCAAATCTTGAGGGGATGGCGGGAAAAAAATTAAAAAAAAATAAATAACTTTTTTATATTAACATTTATATAATTTTTGATATTATATTTGAATTCCTTGTTCTTTTCTGATTTTAATCATATATAACATGTTATAATTTAAACATATCTTGAGGAAGATATACGTATACATTTTTTGAAAAGGGTTTTTTGTCTTCCCCAAAACTTTGCCCCCTATAACTCAAAAAGTATTAGTCATAGAAACGTAATATTTGCACCAGTGGGTTTTGGCAATAACATAATTACTGTACATACACCAATTTTTATCAAAATCAGAGATGTAGTGGTTAAATACCTATGGTGATTTATCATGCAATGACTTCTACAATGGAAAAAAATAAAGTCATCCGAATACATAAGCATCTTTACGGCTTGTTTTTTTAGTGTGAAAAAAACCTTACGGAACATTGCAAAATAAATAAATTTACTGCAGCAAAATCTATTGTATACAGTGCCGGCAAAAAAATCTTTACATTTGTACGGCAAAAAGCTTTAGAAGAAAAATCCTCGTAAGTTTTTTACTTATTGCTCCCGCCAAAAACATTATTTCCGACAAACGCATACAGTTACGTCATATGCTAGTCTCTGGCTGTACTTCATCGCATAGCCATTGCTCTGCGTGCCTCGTGTTGCTTTACAGCTGGTTAAATATTAGGTCAATAAAATTGGACAACATTTTTCATTTTTTTAAAGTTTTGAGATGTTGTGAAAATTGTTACAAAAATTAAAATGGGTCAAAAGAAGATGCAAATTGAAGAAAAAGCTCGGGCCTTAACTTTATTAGAGAAAGGAGAGTCTGTGATTGCTGTAGCCAAAGATGTTGGTGTCGCAAGAAAGGCAAATTATCAACTAAAAAGGTAAGCAACATTATTGCCATCAGGGATGGTACCAAAAAGAAAGTCCGGTCTGGCGCACCTAAAAAAACCTCTTCGAGAAAAAATAAGCTTTTTGAAGTTTTTGAACGAATGAGAACACAGTATTTATGATGTTATAAAGCGCTGTTTTTAATTGCTATAATTAAAATAATAATTAGTCTAAAAATTCTTATTTGTTTGTGTACATTTACTTTCTAGCTGGATATTTTTGGCTGACATATATATACATATAATAGATATATACTGTATATAGTGAATAGACAAGGTGAAATATTATTGCATTGTAGTAGGTATATACATATATATACATACGTCCATGTCATCGCATAGTTGAAACAGAATAATCTTATATATTCTGCCAACTTTATGGCCACACAATTTGTGAAAAATGAGGTGTACAGTACAAAGAACTGTAAGTCAACAAGATAAGTGGGTGAGGAAGTAACAAAATTCAGGGGGTTTTCATACCTACTAGCCAAATAATTTCTCAAGATGTTACATCAGAAAGGTTTTGCCATTTCTTCCAGCTTTTCAGGTTTGGAAAAGCACCGGGTTCTGATTCCATTAGATTGCAGCTGGTAACTGTCAGGCCAGCCGCCAAATTTTGGTTAAAAAGTTTTTGTCTTTTTGGATACATATACTCAAGCTTGTAAAAATCTAAAAAGAAGTGTCACTCCAAAGTTGATAAAGCCACCAGAATATCAAAAGAGTCATGGGCTTATTTATTTCTTTCTTGCAAATTATTCAGCAACCAGTACATTACTCCGTTCAAAATCTTACAGAGATTGATTTAATCTCTTGTTTAACCTATTGTTAGTCCGCTACTTCTTCAGAAGCAAACTGGGTTTCGACGGGGAAGTTTAACCGTAGATCAGATTACTTTTCTAACTCAAGAAATTGGAACAGGTTCTCGACCAAAAAAAAGCATGTGCTCTGTTAGTCAGTTTAATAACAGCCTATATACAATTTGGCACCGCAATTTCTCCTGAAAAAATTTTTTCCTACAGTAGACAGGCACATGATGTCTCTGATCATGGAGCTTCACTCTCTTCTTAAGTGATGGTTGAAGTAGCAGGTTATAATGTCTAATAAATGCTGTTCTTTAAGGATCACTGCTGGCATCCTTTTTGCTTTACATCTACAGATACAAACCTTGCTAAAAAAGTTGCAATAAAGTTTGAATTTGATTTGGCAATATGGCAACCTACAAAGGACTGGAAGATGCTAAGAAAGTTTACGCAACCAGGACTTGGTAATTCTATTCTCTTAAATCCAAAATTGGAAACTAAACCTTTACATGACCAAAATAATGAGGCTGTCATTGTTAAAATAAGGAGGCAAAACATGAGCTGAACGTCACTGTAGACTTTCCGGTCTCAGTTTTACTTTTTCAAACCAACTTACCTTGCAATCAAGTCAGACAAATCACTTATATTTTGCAGGTACCTGGAGTCACTATGTAAAAAACTAACAACACGCATCGATTTATTGAATTGACTGAATAGATCGAGTTAAGGTAGAGGTGTCAAAACACTTTGAACAGCTAACCCTAACCTGAAATTGGTCCATTCTGTCGCTGAGTACTGTGCACTTAATTGGTGCTGTAGGGCTGGCGTTCGTTTATAGAAATGATTAACAGAGCTTTGAAATTAGTGACTGGATGCTTACGTCCCCCACCAACGGAATATTTAATATTAGTAGGCATCTAACCTACTGAGCTTTGACGCAACAGAGTTGAACTGTCGTTAGCTTGGTGTGCAGTAGAATCTTAGCATCTTCTGCATGACCGCTCCAATCGATTTTCTACAGAAGCAACAGAAACTCAAATCTAGACACCATTTGTTCCTGCGGCATTAGATTTTCTGGACGACCTTGTTTAGACAGGAACCAGACTACCGATCGGATTACCAAGTATCGGGAAAGCTTTTCCAGAATTCTATCTTTTATTGCTGATGTCAGTACCTAATCATCCGCCTTGTGCCTTCCCATATTCGGCCGAGTCGGGCTCAACCACCTTCAAAACATTGTAGTTGGCCTTTTCAGTTTAATCATGCAAAGATAAAGTATAGCTCCCACTGTGGCATGTAAGTGTGGTTCAAAAGAGCAAAAAGCGGACTATATGCTAATATATTAATTGATTTTCTGTCGAGGCCTACAATCTGAAGGCTCTGTACAATTATCTAGTCCGTTAGCAAACTAACGAACGGCCCGCAATTAAATAAGCTTGGATTCTCCAACAAAGTTAACTTTGCTTTCCAAAAGAAGAAAAATAATTGTCGAAAAAATACTTTAATAAGTACTAAACACCAAGTTTTGAAACTTCTTAAAGCAAATGTAGATACAGACTCCATAAAATATTAATAAACTAAACGCTAATATACAATTACCTTCGGATATGTACTAATTACAGTACTACATCTACTATTAATCAACTTAATCAGAATAAAATACATTACATAATTCTTACAATGCAATGATTAAATTCTTATATCACGGTCGCTCATAAGAAACCACATTGGTCGCTAATACATTGTAATAGTTTTCGCGCAGCTGTCAATAGTTTCCGCGCAGCTGGCACAAACGGGTGTGTAGATCTTGATCTCTTTTGGCGAGCATCTAAGGACCCACTTAAAATAACATATAGGATTTCATCAACGTTTAGGGATCCACGATAAGCCAAGGAGAGTTTCGCTTCTAGTCAGCGAAGCTCAACTGGCTGAATGCCTGAATATATGGGCAGGTAGTACGTTGGAGTGTGAAGCAGGCATTCAGTGACTATGCGTAAGACGTCATTCAGGACACGGACTATGAGGCGAGTGTGAGAGCTGCGACACCAGACTGATGGCAAGTACTCAGCTGTTGAGTAGACCAGAGATAGCACAGCTGTGCGCAGTAGCATTGATCAACGTTAGGTAGGAAAACAATTGGTTAACATATAAACAATAGCGTTTGTTTAAAAAATGTTTTTGAGCGATTTTGAATAACGGTTCATTGAAATTTGAACTTTACTCATTAAAATACAACGTGTTAGGTATGCTTTTCCAAAATTTTTTTAATTGCAAACTTTATTTGTTGTGTATTCTTGTTATTTTTTCTATAATCTGTTTTTCTCGTACCCCTACATATTAGTCGAATTTATTTTTAAGGCAAATAAGGCGAACGGATGCTACTAAAACAAAGATTAATAGAATACAGAATAATGTTTTATTCATGTATGCCTAGCGAACAAAACTAATAAGATGGATGAATGGAATTGATTGTTACTTTGCAATTTATTATTTCTCTGAGCTATTTTTCACAAGGAAATTTATAAATCAAAAACCATCTTAAATCTGGATTTGCATTTTGCATTTTTCAAAACTGAAAATGTAGTTTGGAAATGTACTATAGGTAGTGGTAAATGGAAAAAAATTAATTTTACAACTCCGACAGTATAATTACAAAATTAATAGGTTGGCCTACTTTTGACAACAAACTCTTTTTTATTTGTTTGTCGCCGCTTCAAAAAATTTCGGAGTGATTTTACAGATGCACAAGCACTTCTTGCTTACTAGCAAGATCCTACTTATTAAAGATAAGTCCAGTGAAAAGTTGTGATTTCAAAGCGACATTTTCGTCACATTTTTTGCAGAACGCTATGTAGTTTTCACGGACTTCACTTTGGGAAACACTGTCTTATGACATACCATTGCATGGCCAACTAAGAATATTTTATTAAATTGGAAGGTTATTTTGTCCATAAGAGCAAATTTTGTTTACAATGAAGTGAGGGATTGCGTAATCAAATTTTATGAGTTAAAACATCAATAAAATTTTTTTGCTTTTTTTTCTTTTATTTTGCCATTGCACAATCCTCATGAAGCGATCGACTGGAACAAAAAATTTTAAGGTCGACAAAACATAACTATTTCATCTCAACTTCTTACAGAGTAAATTCGAGAAGCGTAAATTGTTAAACAGAGTAAACAGAGTAAATTTATAAAAAAGCTATGTTGATTAAAAAAACTCAATTTAAATACGAGTAGCATTATGTTATGACTTACGTTTATCCAATTTGTTGTTGCCAAAGAAGCAATTCCGCAGAAAAAAGCCATAACAGTACAAACAGTGCAAGCTAACGGAAAATTAGACGCCATTGAAAACTATGTAGTTATCAAATCTGGAAAAATGTTGTCAAGATCAAGCTCGCACAATATAGAACTAAGGCCCAAACAAAATCAATTATTTAAAAACAATCTGGATAAACAGTAAAATCAAAGGCTGAGTAAAAATCAACTGAAGACAAAAAATTATATATTAGTCACAAAAAGTTTCGTATCACCACAAAATCGTCACAAAATTTTTTTAAAATTCAATATTAACCAAAAATATTAAAAACTTTGTTGCGTGGCAACGTCGACCTTGCAACAAATCCTTATTAGGTGCGTTAAACGTACAAAGCGGGGGCAGGGGGCGATTGCTCCCGAATGACGCAAAAAGTTTGGAAAAAATGAGATTTTTTGGGGTACTGAGTATTCACTTTTTGGGCAAGAAGAAGTTATTTTATACCTATATTTTGGGTGGAAGTATTTAACGCTACATTAGCACCAAAAGGGATTTTGCATTAAATATTATATATACAGTCAAACCTCTGTTTACGAACACAATTCGTTGTGGAAAGCTGTTCAAAAACCAAATTGTTCAAAAACCGAATCATATTATGCTGTAGAAAGCAAATTGTTTTATTCAGGAATGTCAAACCTATGGCCCACTTAAGGTTTTGATGTGGCCCAGTGACTATTTCAAATTTATAGATATATTTTCAAATCTCTATGGAATCGTTTTCCCAAAATGAGTTTCGCAAGTTTGCCTAGTGCACATTTGAGACCTAAATCGAAAAACCAGAGTCTGATTCAGAGTAAAAACCTTTTTGCGGCCGGCCGAATTTCGCTTAATTTAAAATGTGACACATAACGAAACATGGTTGAAACTTAAACTCTAATCATAGACAATTTATTTACATTAGTTGCCGCCGAATTTTTAAACTTAATGGATCACTAAATGTATCATTTGTCATTTGGTGGACTAATAATACGAATTTCGAAAAAAGTCACTGTGAAGACTAAAAAATTTTACTTTCAATATTTTTATTTTTTCATGCTCAAAATAAGGTGTGCGTACCGAGTTTTGTTTAATTTTTGAAACATAAAACCCGTGGTGGCTTATTTTTGTGGTAAAACCCGTGGTAGCTTATTTTTGTGGTAAAACCCGTGGTAGCTTATTTTTGTGGTAAAACCCGTGGTAGCTTATTTTTGTGGTAAAACCCGTGGTAGCTTATTTTTGTGGTAAAACCCGTGGTAGCTTATTTTTGTGGTAAAACCCGTGGTAGCTTATTTTTGTGGTAAAACCCGTGGTAGCTTATTTTTGTGGTAAAACCCGTGGTAGCTTATTTTTGTGGTAAAACCCGTGGTAGCTTATTTTTGTGGTAAAACCCGTGGTAGCTTATTTTTGTGGTAAAACCCGTGGTAGCTTATTTTTGTGGTAAAACCTGTGGTAGCTTATTTTTGTGGTAAAACCCGTGGTAGCTTATTTTTGTGGTAAAACCCGTGGTAGCTTATTTTTGTGGTAAAACCCGTGGTAGCTTATTTTTGTGGTAAAACCCGTGGTAGCTTATTTTTGTGGTAAAACCCGTGGTAGCTTATTTTTGTGGTAAAACCCGTGGTAGCTTATTTTTGTGGTAAAACCCGTGGTAGCTTATTTTTGTGGTAAAACCCGTGGTAGCTTATTTTTGTGGTAAAACCCGTGGTAGCTTATTTTTGTGGTAAAACCCGTGGTAGCTTATTTTTGTGGTAAAACCTGTGGTAGCTTATTTTTGTGGTAAAACCCGGGTTTCCCAGTAAAATAGCCTACCAATAACTACGGTGAATTGCTGAAAATCACATCGAACGGCTAAAATTTGTTCTAAAAGTTAAATAACTTTAATAACTTAAAAATTAAACAATGTTGTTTTAAGTTTTTTCAAAATGCAATTAAGTGTCAGCAGTAAAGTATTTAAAATCCCCTACTCCATTGAACAATCATGTGATCAGATTGCTATCAAGATTCAAAAAAAACAAAATTAATTATTTGGCTACCACATGCTGCAACGTTATTCAAACCAAAAAGGTAATTGAAACGGTTAGCGAAAGGAGAGATTTGGCTTACAATGTTAATGATGAGAGAAACGATGAAAGTGTATCTACCAGAATTACGACGCTGTCGGAAGAATTTCAAGTCTTTCTAAGAAATCCGAAAAAAAAAAAACGGAAGAAGTCCAAGTGTTGAAGTGCAAATTATCGAGAAAGAGATGCAATTGTTTAAAGCTACCAAAAACAGATGGGAAAATTTAGATAAATTGATCTTTCTCTCCTGACAAATAAACCAACTTATGTAACCAAAGGGAGCGTTTTCTGCTATGGATTTTTTGCTATTAAAATCAAAGCATGACACTTTGAACGCCATGATTGTTTTGAGCCATTTTATAAAAATTAAATGTACTATGTAAAGTAAAATTATGAAAGCTTTCAGTTTATTTCAATATTTAGAAACTTTGAGCACCATTTTGGAAAAAGTCAAAACTTGGAAAAAACAAAGCTTTTTAAACAATAAATAAATTTTGAGATGCAAAAACTGTTCAAAAAAAAAAAAACTTAAAAAAAGCTTTCAATATTACTTTGAATTAAAAGACTTATGAATATAACTTAAAGGTGGTAGGATTTGGATTGATTTGAGCTTTTAATTGGTCCACCAGTAACAAATCTGATTTTGGCGATCACTCGTTTACATAATTTAAACAAGTAATAAATTTTCAGGCAAACTTAACCACTTCAGTATGTGAGTGTGACTCTGGTTTTACAGATTTCAGCATTTCAGTTTAGCTACTAATTTTAAAGTTTTTTCATGATTGGTAAGTCCCTCTGCGATATAATTCGTATTTCCGTTGTTTTTCTCGAGTTAATCTTCCTTCATGTTTGTCAGAACTAAGTTTAAAATTTTTAGTTTGTGTTTACAAGTATATCGCTCCGGAAGCATGCATATAAAGCAAAATTGTATGCCATGTACTTTAAAATTTAATATGCACTACTATGATCTTTGAGATGCTCTCGCCTCTTTTCGCCTTTCTAAAAAGGTCGGGAGCACTTTGATAGAGCAGTTTCTACGGTTGGCTGAAGTTGTAAATTGTAGCTTACTTTTAAATAAATTTTCTCCAAATAACTGGAAAGCGAAGTTTTTTGCAAAACGTTTTATGCAATATGAATGACTTTATTAATTGTTGTTATTATTTAACAAAAGCAGTTAAGTCAACTGCAAAGAGGAAGTAAATTAGAGTTTTTATTCTTCTAGTCTGTTTGATAGCCATTAATTATTGCTAACAGCATGTCCGGCTGCTAGATTCGCAAATGGTGAAAATTAATTACATTTTTTGTGGTGTCGAATTGTATGTATATTCTGGCATGGTAACCCTAACACGAAAATTAATTTTCACCTAGTTCAACTATGCTGATGAACAATGCACGCTAGTGTTCGGTCCGTGATAAGGCTAACCTATGAAAAAAGATATCTGCGAATGTGCAAATAAATAAAATCACATTCTTTTAAAATACAAGATTTTAAAACTACAACAATTTAGGCAAAGTCTTTAAGATTATTGAGTAATATTTTTATAAAGTTAATAGAATAATACTTTTAAAAGATTTTAATTATTAGTCACACAACAACTAAAAAATATTTTGTAAAATTGCAAATATCAGCCAAAGAAACAAAAGACAATAAATAGGCTTTCATATTACGTTCATCTCTTTTCCACCTAGTTAAGCTTTTTTCCAGTGTAAGATTTTAAAAAACAATTAAAACATTACATTGCTGCGAAAAGATATAACAGCTTACTCCACAAGCTAAACCTGGCCTTAAGGTTTTCAAGTCCTAAGCTAGAAATAAAATGCCGAGGTTCTACTTCTAAAAAGGTTTTTACTTTAAATCAGAGGCTGAAAATCAGCTTTTGACTCTCTCCCTTGATTTTTAATTAAAAACCAATAAAGGTTGTTATCCCAATTGGCAACCAAAGAGTGATCTTCGGTCGGCCTAATTATTATTTATAATAAAAAACACAATTAAAAAACCTCAACTTAACTTCTATTTAGTTAGGTGTGGATTTTCTAAATATGCGGTTCCTGATCGAAAGTATTCTCAATTTGCTCACTTTAAAGACCACTAATGTTGCAAGCTTTAGTCAATTAAAAGAAAAACTTGTGTCGAAACTTCAAAAAATATAGAAATTGTGTTTTTCCAAGATACAAATTTTGCTAAATATAGCAAGAGTGTTTAAATTTTAATGAATTTTTTTTCTGTTAATATCACGTTTTTATAATTTTCGCTTTTTTATATTCTTATCATTTTACTTTTACTGTACAATAACACGACTTCCTTCTACTCATTACATGATAGCTTTCAAAAATTTTTAAAAGCCACGAAGTAAATTTTCGATTTGGTATAAATTTTTCTTTTCAGAAAAAAGTGAACATTTTGATGGTTTGATTAATAGCAAAATCTTTTCGTGGGCCACGCCGGAATCGACGGATTAACTGAGCGTTTACGTATAAAATGATAAAAGCAACTTTAATACAAGATATTATTTCATATTATATATTTATCCTCTTGGCTAGCAAACAACGCCGGAAGCGTTAACCAAAAAACAATCGTTAAGAATTTGGGCTACTTCATCCTGCTTCCAAAGAAGTGTAGGGGTTAAGAGCGTTGTGTCCAAGTTTAATTGCAGCAATTCAAAATCAGAAGATTAACCACTAACTTATTTAAATAGAATCTTATTCAAATAGAATTAAAAACAAAACAAATATTAAAACAAATAATTACAATAACAGAGACAATTTAGTATAGCATTATCACGACAGAAGTTAATTTATCTAACCGATATCTGCCAGAGAGCAACTTATTATATTATAATTTATGACTGAGCCATATCGCTGTATACAAGTGAGCGTATTACAACGTGATCATACGATATGGAACGGCAGGATGTGAAATTCGAAATTGCATAAAAATACAGCATGTGAAAGTTAAATCCAACGTTTTGAACTAAATTCTATATCTCCGATAATAATTAAAGTTGTATTTCGTGTGAAAATATTTGGGCTGTCTAATTAATCGCTGCAGATGCCAAAACCAATAAAATTACTTTTTTGATATGAGTAAAATAAAGTATCGTAAAGTGATTTTACAAAGGATATTACAGCATGACGAGAGTAGTAGTAAATCTGGATCACGTTAATTGCGGTCGCCCTTGAAGTGATGTCCAAAAGTTTTGCAGGCTATTTTGCACTAAACGAAATTATGCAACGCTTCAAGGCCATTATATCGTGTTTACTAAATTATCTTTGTGATTTTGTTGTAAGCGGCGTACATTTTAAAAAAAATTTGTTGTGGTCTTGTGCGTTTAACCTTTTATGTCCTATTAGGACATATGTGCCCCCTTTAAACAAACTTTTTTAACTTTAAAAAAATTGCCTTAAAAAAGTTAAATATACTTTTACAGTCATTGATTTTTACAAAAGTCTATTTTATGGCCACTCTTTGTTATATATAACACGGCAAAAATTAAAAAATTATTTTCCAAAAATTTTAATTTTGCCAAAACAGTGTTTTTAAAGTGATAAATTTTGGTAAAAATACGTATTTTTTTTACTTTAAAAATTATTTTCTGTTACTCTATTTCATAGTGTACCTTTATCACTTTTTATGTTTTCAGATTTTTTTTCTTTTTTTTATTCAATAGTTTTCAAACAGGACATATATGTCTTAACAGGTCTTATGAATTAAAAAAAAAATGCACTCATATATAAAGTTTTCAAATGACATTTTGTATAGAATATTACGAATAAAGACAGATGGCGAAAAAAAGGTTATTTTTCACATTACAAATAATGAAAATGATGATCCAAAAGAAAAAATGTATAAAATTTGACTATTGTATAAAATAAAGAAATTCATAATTTTATTTAAAACCTTTTGCCACAGAATATCAGATCAAAAGCGCTTGAGTGAGTCTCCTTACCAATGCACCTAGTTCCGGTGCAACATGAAAAATTTTTACTATAATCTCCAGTATAAAAGTTCTTGAGCAAGAAGCAAACTCGCAATCTCGAGGCCAGTAATTTCCCGATGTGCCATAAACTTATTACAAGAGGACATTCCAATTCAACCTAATAATAGTTTTTACGGGAAAATCAACACATAAACAATACAAAAAATATGAAAAATACCAAAAAAATTGAAATTTCGTGTTTTGGCACACAATTTAGGGTTTTAATTTTTGCTTTGGTATGCAATAAAGCAAGAGGTGTTAACAATTTTGTAGCATTCATTACATAAATTACTCCAGATAATAATCAAGCTGTATCTGACGCAAAAAACCGTTAAATGTTGTTCTGCAGCTTACACAATTTATAATATCTCTAAACAAAAATACCGAGCTGTTTTTTGAGAGCTAGTTTATGTCAATCCAAATACTCATATATTTGGCTTGCTAAGGTATGTTGTAGTAGGGTTCTGAGCAGGTATGTAGACTACGGTACCTTCTCAAAAACTTAAGTCTGATTCTGAACTTTGTTAAAGAAGGTTTAAGCATTAAAATTGTTATGAAAGCAGCTACAGATTGCACAGCAGTTGCAGCAATAAATTGGCAGGATACTAGGTCTAGTTGTTTTGGTCAACTTGTTGTTCATCTGCCTGAAAGTGCTTATAATCAGTCTGATAATCAAAACGGAATAGATTAAGTCCCTGACCAGAATATTGGGGCTGTTTATACAGTAACAAACACATGTATTTAGTAAACCTGTTCATTTGGTTGAATAAATAACTTGTAACAAAAGGACTGAGCATAACGGCAAAATACTTTCCTGTACTGCACGAGGTGAAATGTGTATTTGGACTGTTCTAGAAATAAAAACTTGTCGGTGTGTGTTAACTTTCACAGACTTACTTTCACACATTCATATCATTTTACTTTCACACTACATAACACGACTTTCCTTTACTCATTGAATGATACCTTTAAAAAATCTTTAATAGTCACGAAGCAGGATGGGGAGACTTTTAGTTTTAATTTTGGAGGCATTTAGTTCCTTTTGTTTACGCTATTTGGTGGAAGTAAGTGCTTTAAGAATGTTAAAAGTTTGTTTTACTTTAGTAATGATGATATTTTTATGTTGTAAAAATGTTAGTTTTGGCTTTGGAGTGATCCCAAGAGTTTTTGGGTGTTTTGTTGTGAGTTCTGTTTGATTGTTTAATTTAAGTGATAGAGTTGCGCATATTCAGCTGGACCAGTGTAAAAAGTGTAGTTTTATTTCTGTCTGTGTAGGCTATATATGAAGATTCTTAATGGTGGCCTTTCATAGATTTTGTGGACATAGGATTGAAAGGAATTATTAGGCCTACGATGTTTGATGTAAAATGCTGTGGCTGTTATATGTTGACATTGGCATATGCTGAAATTGATTGATACGTCTTTTGGGAGGACTGGAACGTCAAAAATGTACTGTAAATATTAAATATTTTGATGACAAAATTCCACTCTGTGGTATTCTAGTGTTGATTCGTTAAATTTTTGTTCGAGAGTTTGCTGTTGTATTGAGTAAATGCTACTGGTCCTTTTACAGTATAAAGTTTGCTATAAACTTGATGTTGATGTTTTGAATGTTTGTTAACGTGAATTTGTGTATAAATTTGTGTAGGTATATTTACTATATCAAATTTCTTTTTTATATCCAAAGATACTTCTACAGTGCATTGAGGAAACTTTGGATTGTTGAACTCTCTGAGAGTTTGTGTGAGATGTTGCGCAAAACAGTGTGAATTGGATGTGATATGTAAGCTCTTTATACTAGTATATTGGGTTAATCGAAAATTAAATGAGAAAACTTAGCTTTCAAATATACATCACAAAAAATAAGAAACCGAAATTAAACATGTCTAAAAATTTATAAATCAGCAAACATAAACAAAAAACACAAAAAATTTAAAATGATATTGATAAAAAAATTACAGCCTAAACCAGGACTTAACTCGCAGGCCACTTTCTTTGAAAGTTTACTAAAAGACCCACAATAATGCATGGCGGCAAACAAAGTTGAATATTCTACCGATAACCAGCATTTTTAACAATGCTATCAGTATTGATTTGTTAAACTTTTCCAAAAAATAATTTGTTTTTAATCAAAATAATGACTCAGATAGGAACACAAAAGATACACGGTTTTTCCTTTTTCAATTTTTTGACATAATAAGCAAGTAATAATAAAAAGCATTGCGAAGTTATTTGCGTATCAAAAATACCATTGCGAATGTCAGTTTTAGCTGATGAACAAAAATTAGTCAAACAAGATAGTTGCTGTTTGCACTATTCTTAATTTTGTAGGCTATTTGCATATTCAACATAAATTTTAGAAATAAGTAAAAACACTATATTTTAAACACCAATGCGTTGAAAAAAATTCACAACACCTAGTCAAATATGTTTATTCTATTATTTTCCGATGTTTTTGTAGTTTCAAAATGATGTACTAGTTGGAAAACTCTAAATAAAACTAGTTTAGACTCTCACTTACGGATGACCTGGGCTGTTTGCAATGGTTCTTTCACGTAAAACCATGTAAAGCTCCGGGCCCTAAATTTATGTGCAAAAAGCTTATAATATAATATTCTAGCTGCTTTAAAGTTTTAATTACGTAACTTTCTCTCTTCCTGCTTGTGTCAACTCCAAATTTTAAAAATGTACGGAAGAGCGCTTGTAATCGCGATGGAGAAAACGAAGGAGGCTGTAGAAGACCCAAAAAGATTTTGACAAACGCATCAACTTTATGTCCCCTGCAAAAAATTCTACACGCTTACCTACGTCTGCATCAAACCAATTGATCTATTGCTTTCTAAAGAACAAACGCAAAAGTCAACTTTTGATCAAGTCGTTCTGTTCATTTTTTTTCTCTATATTTATCCTTCTGACTCGCAGGAAAGCGACGGACGCGTTAACACATTGGGTAAGCTATTACCCCAACCTGCTTCCGGAGACGCCAAGATATTGCTGTCCGCTTGTAATTCGATAGAGATATGACTGTAATTTAGAACTGCTTGCCAAGATCACCAAGCAGGGTAAAGTGTCTTTCCGAAGGAAATAACAGAATGGCGCGAGTGGGTTTTGAACCAAGACCATGTCGATTATAATCACGGTGCTTTAACCACTCAACCACGCTGCCGACAATACAAAATGCTTCATACAGAACATCGAGGATTTTTTCGAGGCTAAGAATAAGAAGGCTGGTGCCATATTTGAGGATCTGACAACTGCATATGCATATGGCACTGCTATTGCATACAAACTTGACTTTAACTGCTGAGGTTTCTGGATAAGTACTTGGTTCAAATGATTATGGAACTTCTTTGGAACAAAAGCTTTACTCTTATTAACGGCATCAGTAAGCAAATTAGGAAACAAGACAACTGGCCGCAGTCGATTGGTCGCAGCCTAACTGGCTTTGGTATCATTGAGAAGGACAACCGCCACAGTTACCTTGCCACTTGCATAATCAAAATTTTAAAAAATTTAGAAAATGGTTTTTTTCAAAAAGCTGAATTATTAAAATAAAAATGCTTTAAAGTCATAAATTTTATAAAAAAGTTATCTTAAAAAATATATATATAAAAGGAAAATATTGTTAAAAAACTGAATTAGCCTACTGAAAAAAGACAAATTTATCATAATATTTTTATTAAAAGACAATAATTTTTTTCTTTTGTTATCTTATTTTTTCGGTCTGAGAGAAACGATGTTACTCCAAAATCAATCAAGACTGATTTTTTTTAACATGTATACGTACAATTTACTTTTCAAAATTTCCAGATTATAAAAAAATGTGGCTAAAAATTTACAACAATCAACTTTTACTGTTTGTTCCAGTTCCTATTTATCTTGGAATAAAACTAGATACATCACTCATGTTCCTTCATCATCGTTTGACATTGCGCAAAAAACTTTCTGCGCGCATCCTGTTGCTGAGGCAACTTGCAGCTCAGTGCGAATGCTGGTGCCAAAGCACATCATAGAGCTGTACTAGTGATAGACATTACAGTTACCTTGTCTAAAATGCACTCGCAGTCAAGTGTAAGGACAAGTTTATTTTTTGATTAAGTTAATTTTTTTGAAAATTTTTTCAAAAATGTTAAACCGAGTTTTGTTTTTAATTAAAAGTATTTTTTTCTTCTAATTGGAGACAATTCGGTGAATTTTTTTTCCAAAACAATGTTTATACAGTATATTATTAACTTTTTATCAAAAAAACAACAAAATTATAAGTCATGTAGTAGAGGTCTTATTTTAACTCAGAGAGTTCAACAGTGGACTATATGTTCAGATTATTTTAACAATGCAATGAAGTTCAGGTACCTTTTTACGTTAACAAAACAACGTGTTAAAAGAATCCTTGAAAACCTTTATTATTTTTTACGATAAATCAAAAGTTTTAAGAAAATGACATAATTTGGAAGCCGTAACATATACCTACAATCTATGAAAAATATTACGTTTTCTCTGAAATGCACTTGAAATTAAACGAAGGACAAGTTTACTATTTCATTAATTTCTTCAAAAATGCTTTTGCAATTTTTTCTAATTAATGCGATATTTATAATATGCAAACTTAAGATTAAAATTTGTATTTAAATCTTGATTTAGCTGTGAACATGAGATTTACGGTCCTGTGTTCAAATCTTGATCCATCTATCAGCAGGGAAATCTTGCACTTAATAATCTGTTGAAAAAAGTTTATCGTATTGACGTTTCAAATATATCTAAAAATAGGTTATATGAATTTTTGGAAATGCTTTTATAATGTTAATAACAAACGATTTTGTTTTTAAAGAAAATTTTGTAATTCAAACTTTAAAATTTATGTTTTATCTAATACGAGCTGGAATTTTTTTTTTAACTTTCTGTCATACTATATTTTTTATTTTGTTTCATTTTATCTCTATATTTATCCTCCTGAACCGCAGGGCTAAATTTCTTAAAATTAATTCTAATTTTTAGATATTTTAGTTAATGACTTGCAATCTGACAACAAACAAAAAGAAGGAAACAGTTTCAACTTTATACAGATAAACAGAGTAATAGTTAAATTTTCTATAAACTTCACTTTCAAAGACATGCTTCTTAGAGTGAGAAACGCAAATGTAGTACTCAAATAAAATTCATCTCAAACAATATGCTTCTAATAAAACAGAATGATTCAAAGTGTTATGGTCGCCCCGCTTTTTTTTTAAAAAATGTTTGATAGTTACACTATGTAAAAGAAGTATATTGAAAATTGATCCATTAAAATATGTCTGTATTTTTTTACACTGGCATTTGTGGTCAAGTTCTTAGAACTACTCTTTAAAAAGTTTAAATCTTTCAACTATTTGACAACCAAAGATTTGCATTCTGCAGCTTTTATTTCAGTTATAAAATATTCAAACGAAAAACCGTGAAAACGTTTCTAAATAATAAAAGTAAGAATGAATAGTTGAAACGTCAACTGTGGATAGTGTATGCAAGTAAACCGATAAAATTAAAAAAAAATTTATTGCTTATAATTCAAAAAAGTCTGCAATTGTAAACTTACCGTTTAATATTTTGAAACTTTTAGAAAATACACTAGTTTTAGAATCTTCAAACAAAAAACTGTGAGAAACCAAAAATTTGTTTTATTCTAGATTTTTTGCTGTTTTACGTATTCGCATAGCAACAACAGAACGTCAGCTGCAGAATTTGGTGGAAAACCAATTCAGTTTTTCTTATATCGGTTAAAACTATCTCTTCGCCAAACAAAGAAAAATCGGTTTTATTCCAATGTTATTTTTGAAAAGTACCTCCAACTATTAAAAAATTACGACCCAAAACTGTTTAGGTTTGTCTCAAAAAAACTATTGCGTCTTTCAAACGTGTTACAAATTCGGTCAACTGTGAACTGTTATATTTTACAATAGAAAATTGCTTTTTCGAGTCGAAATCGTATTAATTGAAAACATTAACTTGTCTTAAGCAAATCAGACAACACGTTCTCAAACAACTTTCAGCATGCGATCTAACGATTTGAATTTCTTTCAGTTTTTAAAAGTAAAGACTATCAGTCTTACAAATTGTAATAGAAAAGTGTTTTTTTTGAGTTGAAACCGCATTGTCTGAAAAATATAAACTATTTTTCTCAAAAATCAGACAAAACAATATATTTCTCAAGCAATTTGACAATTCTCGTTGTCGTCGTCAACGTTCGTCGTCATCGTTTGCAAGGGCATCCATTCCACGTCAGAAACAAACAGGACTGAAGTCAAGGGCTTGTCCTTTTACTACCCCAGGCTGCTGTACTGCCCGGATCAGATGCTGGTTGTGATGTTGTTAAGCCAGCATCAAGTTTCGTCATCCAAAACTGTTAGACCTCGTATTTCATGTGGTGCCGATGTATGGGGCACGCTAATAGAACGTGGTCTGCGGTTTGTTCAACGGCGCCGCACTTGCAATTCGCAATTGACAATTCTAAAATAAACCAAATTCTCGACATAATTCACTTCTAGTGAAAAAGATACATGATGCCAACACTTCATTTTTTGGCACATACTTTCATCAGTAAACTTTAACTTAGATATTGTTATTCTAGAAGTTATGATTCTACTTTTTAAGAGGTGTAGACGTATTAACATAGAGGTGTGATTCCAACCACATATTTTAACAAATTATTCTCTTTTCTTTACCTTTTGGTGTCTTTTTTAAAAAAGATTAACACATGAAACATCCTTTTATCAAGATTTCTATGTAGAATTTTGTCTTTAGGTAAAATATTAGATAAAAATTGTAATTTACAAAAAGCACAAATTTCTAAACTATATTTTGTAGCGAATGTTACTGTTTTTATAAAATAGTTGGTTTATGCAAAATTTTTGAAAAGTTTTCTGCTGACTACAGTTTGGCAAATACTTATCCAAAAAGACTACATAGTCTTTAACCAGTTTGAAATTTGTATAATCATAACACATTTTTTTTCAAGACATCAAAGGTAAATTTTTTATTCAAGACATGCGATGTAACGCACCCCACTGACAGTTGAAAAACATTACTTGCGTCACCACGCTTCTCGACTGTATTGAATTATTACGTTTGCTTTTCAGTTCTAATTCACTGTTTTGGTTAAAAAGGCCAACAGAAAACTTGTCGTCAATTTTGTTTCTACATATTGTCAATTTGTTTACAACCAAATAAAATTTAACCCAAAACGAACAAATTTGCTCAAGTGTTGCCAGCATTTTTGCAAATTTTAACTTAAAATTGTCTACATTATAATATTTAACACAAAAATGTAACCATTTTGTTATGACGTTTCTAAAACTAATACAGCTAATATTATAGACTATAGAGTATTGAATATTTCTATTAATTTTTTTGTTAAAAGGTCATTCACTTCTTTGGTTTTTCTTTAGTATGACAATGTTAATTGTTTTAACATAGTTTTAAAAAGCACCAGCACATTTTCTCAAAAATTGGTCAAAAGTTACATATTTTTAAATAACTCGTTGCAAAACAAGTGAAGACATTAGCTGTGAATTAAGCCTATAAAACAAGTTTTTATAAATACTTTTCAAAATTTGAATCATGTTTCAAAAGAATCGAAACCCAACCATCAGAGGCACATTTCTGTGTGTCTTAATGCCGGTTCTAAGCCCAGATGAATGGGGAGGGTTGCGGCAGGAAGGGCATTTGGTGCAAATACTTTTTTTCAGATTATAAAAATGCGTATTGTTGATAAATCCATACAGGATCGGTCGCGGCCCGGGTTACCAACGATCGCGTCAAATGTCGCACAGCAGGGCACCTGGGGAAGTTATGCTACTGATGAACATACTGAAAGCAAGAAGAAAAAGAGAGGAGGAAGGCAAGTGAAGAGGCAGCAGGAAGTGTGGAAAGGGAGACGCTCACTCATAAGGTGGTTACCTTAATTATTGAAACAATGAATAGAAGGGAAGAAAGCTGGCAGACTTGATGGAACAAAGCAATGCAGATATATTGTGCCTACAGGAAACAAAGTGGAAAGGGAGTAAAGCAAACAAAGTCGAAGGTGGATGCAAACTATTTAATAACGGAGCTGATGAAAGGAAAAATAGGATAGGGATAGTGGTGAGGGAGATAAAGAGGGTGTCAGACAGACTAACAGCTATGAAGCTGGAGTTAAAAGGATCCATTCTAAATATAGTAAGCGCGTATGATCTACAGGTTAACAACAGAATGGAGGAAAAAAATAAATTTTGAGAAGACCTGGATGGGTTGATAGAAAGCGTATTAAAACAAGAGAGGATAGTTCTAGGTGCAAACCTTAATGAACGTGTGGGCGAAGAGAACAGGGATGAAGAAGTAATGGGAAGGTACAATGCTAGAACAAGAAATAAAGAAGGATCAATGGTTGTGGATTTTGCAAAAAGGAATGGATTTGGCGATTGTTAACACTTACTTCAAAAAAAAAAAGATAAACGCAGGGTGACGTATAAAAGTGGCGGAAAAAGTACCCAACTAGATTATGTGATGTGCAGAAGGAGGAACTTGAAGGAAATGTGCAATTGTAAGGTAATGCTGAATAAGTGCGTTGCAAAGCAGCACCGTATGTGTCGCGCTCTTCCTACCTAGTACTTTTATTTTGCTAACCCGAATAACAATAAGATACTAGAGGAGAATCCTACGTGAATTTTGCAGAAAATCACTAGTCTTTGAATGAAGCTTATACGAGTATTGAACTGGCGGGCCCCAGCGAACTAGATAGACAGGCGGGTATTATATTATGAAATAATTATATTAGAGAAACGAAGGCGTAACGATTGAATAAAAATAAAAACATGCTCCAAAATTATATATAAGATGCTACGATTTACAAATAGATTAAATACTTCACAAATTGCCTAACAGAATTTACAGAGCCGCAAGAGAATATTATGAATTTTATAAATTTTCCCGTCAAAGCTTAATGCCAACTTGCAGTCATGACAGATACAATTAACACACTAAATTATACACAAAATACGTTCGTCATAGCACTAACATCTAGAATCTAAATCTGCATCTGAATCTGAATGAATCTGAATCTCGCTGCTGCCCTATATACAGTATATATAAATCTTTTTAGCGATTACGTGCGAAGGAACACTCTGTACTCATTCTTTCTCAACAATGGGAACAAAGTTACTTCACGAACGTTAATCTATAATCAAAACAGCGGACCAGGGCAACAGCGACAATGGAAGGACACTAGCAGTTAGTCACAGATACAAATTACATAACCGCGTCAACGTTAATGCGATAAAACAACAATAATCGCTCGGTTGCCGACAACAGCGCTTTCCAAACCGGCTCCTGGCGATGCCCAATTAAGAAAATGGCGAATTTTCTATTTAAACCATTAATTTAGAAAGGCGCAATGATTCTATTTGATAATAATTCAAACAGTAGCGTGAGAGTATGGTGGTATGCAAAATGGCTCTTATGGTGAAAAAGAAAAAAGCAGAGAAATTACAGCCAAGTATACGATTGTGGAAATTGAAGGAGACAAGCTGTCAAGAAGCGTTTAGACAAGAGGTGACCAGGGCTCTGGGAGGCAAGAATGGGTTACCTGATGAGTGGGAAAAAACAGCAGAAATGCTAAGAAAAACAGCTGAAACCTTGCTGGGAGTGACATTTGGGAAACGAAAAGAAGACAGGGAGATATGGTGGTGAAATGAAGAAGTTCAGAAGAGCATAAAAGACAAAGAAAGAGGCAAAGAAAGCTCTAAAAAGATCTACAAAGAAACGAAGAGTAAGGCAAAGAAGGCAGTTACAATGGCAAAGGGACGTGCGTATGACAATTTGTATGCTAGATTAGAAAAAAAAGAAGGTGAAAAGGAGTTGTACAGATTGGCTGGCAGAAAGACAGAGCAGGGAAAAAATGTACAGCACGTAAAGGTTATAAAGGATGAAAACGGTAATGTTATAATAAATTCGGAGGCAGTGTTAGAGAGATAGAAGGAGTGCTTTGAGAAACTATGAACGAGGAAAATAACAGAGACCCTAGGATAGAGGAAGCAGAAGTGGTTAACGAAGAGTTAAATTGCGTCATTAGAGAAGAGGTAAAAAACGCACTAACAAGGATGAAAATTGGTAAAGCGGTTTGGCCAGATGAGTTGCCAGTAGAAGTTTGGAAGTTTTTTATTTGGCCATTTGGTTGGAGAGATGGAGATAAAATTGGAGATTAGGTTGGAGAGATGGGGATAAAATAATTGACCAGACTGTTCAACAGACTATTAATGGGTGAACGGATGTCAGAAGAATGGAGAAGGAGTGTACTTATCCCAATCTATAAAAACAAAAGGGACGCACAGTGTTGTGAAAACTACAGAGCAATAAAGCTAATGATCCACACAATGAAGGTATGGTAAAAAATTATTGAAACCAGGCTAGAGATAGATTAGAGATCATTAAACAGCAATATGAATTTATGCCAGGAAAGGAACCATCGATGTCATGTTTGCTTTATGAATGTTGATCAAAAAGTGCAGGGAAGGTCAAAGAGAGCTACATTGTGTATTTGTAGACTTAGAGAAAGCTTTCGACAGGGTTCCGCGGGAAGAGCTGTGTTACTGTATGAGAAAATCAGCAATAGTGGAAAAGTATTTGCAACTTGTACAGGATATGTATGAGGAAAGCAAAACAGTGTTGAGGTGTACAATAGGAAATACAGAAAGTTTCAAGGTTAAGTTTGGACTGCACATCAGCGTTAAGTCCGTTCCTGTTTGCAATGATAAAGAACAGGCTAACGGATGAAGTAAAGAGAGAACCACCGTGGACGATGCTGTTTGCTGATGATATTGTGATTTGCGAAGATACCAGGGAAGAAGTGGAGCAGAGACTAGAATCCTGGAGGAATGCATTGGAAAGAAGAGGGATGAAAGTAAGTAGATCAAAGACCGAATATCTGTGCATAAATGGAAGACATAACAACGAAACAATGAAGATGGAGGACAAAAAAGTGCCAAGTGTAAGAGATTTTAAGTATCAGCAGTGCAAGAAAGTGGTAGTTGTGAGAAGAAGATCAAGAGAAGAGTGCAGGCAGGATGGAACGGATGGAAAAAAGTATCGGGAGTAATCTGCGACAGGATTTGCAATCTAGAGTAAAAGGAAAAGTGTACAGTTCCATGGTGACACCAACAATTGCGTATGGACTTGAGACAGTGGCGGTCACAAAAAAACAAGTGGAAGAGATGGAAGTTGCAGATATGAAAATGTTGAGGTTTGCTATGGGAGTGACGAGAAAAGAAAAGATTAGAAACCAGTACATCAGGAGTACAGTTAAGGTAGAACGGTTAGAAATGAAGATGAGGGAGAGCAGGCTGAGGTGGTATGGACATGTAATCAGGAGAGACCAAGAGTATGTAGGAAGGAAGATGATGAAAATGGAGTGACCGAAAAAAAGAAGAAAAGAGGGAGACCAAAGAGAAGATTTTTAGATGTAGTGAAAGAAGACATGGGGGAAGTTGGTGCGAAGGAGACGGACGTTAAAAACAGGATGGTTTAGAGAATGATGATACGCTGTGGCTAACCCTGATTGAAGGGAAAGGCCGAAAAAAGAAAAAAAGTTTTCAAAAGAATCGAAGCTTTTCTTCAAATTTTTAAATCATACTTTTTATTATTTCAAACACAAACACTTGAGAAACTGAAATAATATTTCTAAACGTAAAGTGTATCCGTTTTCTGAAGGAATAATTGGAAACAAAGTAAAACATACTATTTATATTAGTCATAAAGAACACTTGTTTGTCAAAACATTTTACAAATTTTTGACATCTGTGGGCGTGTTCATGCTAGTCCAAACGTTTTAAATGCACAGCTACTAATTAAAAAAAAAATTTAGAGTTGCTATTGAGCAATCGTTGCGCAAGAAAAAATTCCTTATAATTATTTGTCAGAGTCGAAATAGTCAGTTTTGAAACTTCCAGCGCACTGATGTCGGCAAACGGTGAACCAAAGTTAAAAAGGGTCAAGTTATCGCTTTCTTCTCCAACAAATATTGAACCTTCGATTCGAAATGTGTTTTGTGCAGTAAGGTCCAATTAAACAAAAAATACTAAAAGAAACCTCAAGCAGACAGTGAATTGGGACAAATTTCTTTCTTTGTTGAAGTTAAAAATCAACAACATTATTTCGATCATTTTCAGTTACGCGAAATGTTATTGAAGCTACTACCTTTTCAAACGTGCCTACTACTATTCGAAAAATAAAACATCAAAGGAATTCATAAAATGCACATGATTTATCTTGCTAAAACCGACCCTAACGAATGTTCAGTTCGTGTTATGTTTGAAAGAGCCCAAAAGGTAATATTGGCTGACGGAATGAAGTTATATTACAAATATATCAACTTGTATTCTCCTTTTACCTATGTGAAAACGATAAAGAGATCTCTTGTCACAAATGAATGTATTCGACTTAAAAATGGAGGTGGTACCGAAAAAAAAAGACTTTGTGAAATCAATCAATTTTTTCCCTCTTTTTATGTTAATAGCAAGAATGCTTTAATGCATGATTTAAATGATCACTCTTTGTTTAATGAAAAATGAATCGGTTTTATTTTTTTGACTTGTGAATAAAACTTTTGATCTTGAAAGTTTTTTGTGCTTTATTGTATACGCCGAATTGAAGTATTGAGTAAAAGTTTTCAATTATGGTTTTTTTCTTTTAAGTAGGTTAATATTGTAAATGCCTGCACTACGTATTTCTGAAGTTATGTAAAAGTAGAACTAATAACGCGTATTAACGATAAGCTATAGAATGTTTTTGCTTTAAATTTACAAAAGAAATATACATGAAATTAAAACAGCTTTTTAACTGTTGCTTGCTCACAAGTGATTTTAATTAAATTTGATTTGCAACAATCTAATATGCAAATCTTCTAGCAAAAATTATTTTTATGAATGTATCAAAGTTATCACATTACACATAGCTAATTAAAACAGCAGCAAAGGTTTTTGAGTTTAGACAGAACTTTTGCTTTATTCTCCAACCTGAGTATGGTGTGTGACCTACTTTTCATTGATTATTTGTATAAGGTCGGCAGACAAAAACTGCTGTATTGGTTTTAGCGGTTATAATTTAAAAAACTTTTCCAAAAATAGCAAAAAATAATAAAAATTAACGTTTTATTCTGTAGAATGTTTATGAAGCTTTAGTAAACGTTATAAATAAAAATTTTATCAAAAGAGGTCACTCTTGATTCGTTGATAATACTAAAACAAAAGAAATGATTGAATTGCATTATTACAATATTGTAATTCATTGTATTGTAGTAACGGCATAACAGCATAAATAACGGCATAATCAATCGTAATAATGGCATAATTATTACAGTAATAACTTGTTGTTCTGAATGGGTATCACACTTGAACCTAAAAGCAACTTTGTCGACCAAAAATCAAACTTAGCTTGGATTAGCCAGATCTTAAGATTACTTTATTTGAATGACAGGCTTTAAAATAAAATCTTAAAAAATTAAACAAATAGGTCTTAGATTTTAAAATAAAATCAAGAATTTAAACACGTTTTTGTTTGTTTCCAAACCCAAGCTGTTCGGGGTAAGCCCATCCCAACAGGCCTGGCACCGGTCCCAGGCACAAAAGCACGGAGCCTGAAAGCATTTCCACCATACTCCGTTTTCCATTTGTGATTTGTCCATTTAGAAGCGCGGATGGCAAGTCTGGCAAGGTTGTCCAAGAGATTCCGCGCAGCTGGCACAATGGGCGTCTGAATCTTAGTCTCACTTGGAGAGTATCTGAGGACCCACTTAAGAGACCATACAAAATATGATCGGGGTCCAGAGATCCACGGTGAGATAAGGAGAGTGTCGCTCCCAGTCGGCGAAGCTCACCTGGCTGGATGCCTGAGAGTATAGGTAGGTGGTCCATTGGAGTGGGACGCAGGCATCCAGCAACTATGCGCGAGGCGTCGTTCAAGACACTGTCGATTAGGCGAGTGTGAGCACTGCGACACCAGACTGGCGCAAAGTACTCAGCTGTTGAGTAGACTAGAGATAAGGTGGCTATGCGTAGTGTTTTAGCACCAGCACCCCATCCCGAGCCCACGAGTCCGTCAGCAGTGTGATGTCACTAGATGGTGACGGAACGTGAGCAATCTGTCCAGTTTTACTCCGAGATAAGTAGGGGTTGGACAGAACGGTAAAGTTCTACCGTGGTTCTTGTAGACTTTTAGCTCACGCTTGGCCTCTTGATTATTTAAGTGAAAGGCTACCGTCACTGTATTAGTGTGACTGAGCTTTAACCTCCAAGTCTGGAGATACGCTGAAAGTTTAGACATGTCTTGGCTTAAAGTCCCCTCCAAGTCCTTGCAGTTTCCAGAAGAGTAAAACAATCCTAGATCATCAGCATAAGCAAACTTTCTGGAAATCATGGAAGAAAGATCGTACGTATAGATGTTAAGTAGGAGGGGAGCCAAGACCGATTCCTGAGGAACGCCGTTTTTAAGGCGGCGTAGCCTGCTTTGCTTGCATTCACCAGTGGTAAGGGTGAAACTTTGATTTCGGACAAGCTCCATAATTATTCTGAGTATGTGCTTGTCCGGAAGAAGTTTCAGCAGCTTTCAAGTAAGACCACAGTGCCAGACAGTATCATAAGCAGTTGTCAGATTGACAAATGGCACCGGCCTTCTTTTTAGCCTCAAAAGAATCCTGGATGTTATGGATTTATAGAACAACTTGATCTACTGTTGACTTTCCGCGTCGGAACCCAGCCTGCTCTTTAGGGAGCAGTGGATCGATTAATGGCTCAACGCGGGCGTAGATAAGCCTCTCGAGGATCTTGTAGGGGACACAGAGCAGAGATATGGGTCGATAACTTTTTGGGTCCCTCACAAGCTTTGTTAGTTTTGGGATCGCGACCACAAGCGCTCTTCTCCAGATCTTGGGAATTTTGAGTCGGCCCAAACAGGAGGAAAGAAAGTCAGGACGTAACCAGGACTTCAAAGCAGCTCCAGCATGGAGTATAAGATCCGGGAAAATGGAATCTGGTCCCGGAGCTTTACCTGTTTTTAAATGTTGGAGGGCAGCAGCAAATTCTCTCTGTAAAAAATTGTCAGAGATATTTACTGCGTTTGGTGTTGTGGCCCTCCAAAGGTCAGACACTTCTTGAGAGACAAATAGAGATGACTTGCGGTCAACAGCCTCGTATTTCTCATTTCTAACCAGCTGAGATGCAATAGCATTGGCTGAAACGGGACAGTGACGAGGAGAGTGTCGTGACCTACCAGTAAGATAGTTTAAAATACTCCACGCTTTTCGACTAGAGTGTGAGAAGTCGATGCTCCGAATTGCCTCGGACCATCAATCCCTCTGCTTCCTGTAAAGCTTGGCAAGCAGAGCTGTAGCAGCCAAACTTGAGTCATCTCCCTGAGGAGACTGCAGGAAGGTTTTATCCCAACACGGAATATAGTTATTTTGATACCCACGTTGGATAGTCTTTTTGGCTGCTTTTTTAATGGTGTTACGGAAGTCCTGGTAAGCCGCATTCACCTCAAATGAATCAGGCAGCAACAAATTCTTTGCGAATTTATTCGTCAAAGCAATGCAGTGACTCCATTTGGCCTTGCGGTTGTTCCATCGCTTAACAGGCATGCTTGGCACTGCCATAGCAAACCTTGGTGGTGTAATAAACGAAGGTCGATGTTGTGACCTGGGGAACTTGTCAAGGACACGTCTATCCGGTAAGCGACTGTTTATAACTACGCTAACAAAAGCTAGATAAGGCCCAGATGGTAAGGTGCTTTCTCGCAGCCTAGGCCGTGAGTAAGTCTGTTCATTGGTGTTAAAGATGACAGACCAAAACTGAACTTATCAAAATGGAAAGGTATCCACCCATTCCGATGTTCAGTGTGGGTCTGCTAATCGGCAACCGTCCTTTTCAGGACGGAGCAATGCTAGAATAAAACTTTCCTTTTCAGGGCATATTGCCATCAAGTTCCGAAGACTCATTATTTTTCAGCTGAACATCGAAAGGCTCACTGCAAGCAAGATAAACGTTCTTCGTCACCTCGCTATGCAATCTGAGGCACTCGTCATCCTATTGCAAGACTGCACTGCTGAGAAGTGCAGAAAGTTGGTACTTCCAAACTACCTACTAGCTGGTTCTTCTTTAAGCAGGAAGCATGGCCTTGCCAAGTTTGTCAACAAGCGACTGTGATACACGCTTTTGGACCATTCTCCACTGACATTGTAGATCGAGTGGCTGTGTGTGGACGTTGATGGCTATAAAATAGTCAACGTCTACAAACCACCGCCAACGCAATTGCGAACCTGGAGAGCGCTGGATTCCCAGTGTTTCCTCACCTCTGTCTTTACACTGGCGATTTTAACTGTCGTCATGCTGACTGGGGTTATGATGGCAACAGTCCGGACGATGAGTGCTTGGCTGGCTGGAAAAGTATTAATTATCTTTCCTTCCTGTATAATGCCAAGGACGCTGCCAGTTTTTATTCCGGCCGCTAAACACTGGCACCGTTTACTAACGTGTCTTTGAAGGTTGCAACGAAATTTATGACTAGTTTTTAAACAAGATCTTGACAAATCAGAATTGTTTTAGAACAGTGCTCTTCAACAGGGGTTCCGCAAAACATTTAATGGGGTTCCGTGAGTTTTAAGGGTTCCGCTAGGGTTCCTTTTTTTGTAAGGAAAACGATTTCTTGCTTCAATACGTTGATGCGTGATTATTAAATTGCTTTTTTAGATCATCATCACCATGCCGCATTTAAACTCCAAGTAGGCCAGTTAGTTAAATAAGAGGCTGAGTGCAGTTTATAGCCGAAAATATTGATAGTAGTTGCGTAACGGGGCAACTTGATGTTCATTGTTATGAGGTTAACAAGAACGTCATTCAAAACGAATAAATGTTATTGTTGCATCACAGCTATGCATGATGCTGCCGTTTACAGTAGTTAAGTAGACAATGAACAGACAATAGAATAACAAACTACAGTAGAGCTGCAGCTGTTCAGCCTTTATGGGTATAAAGTAAAAGTAGTGCTAAAACCAACTTTTTACTACTAGCCAGGTCAGATGAAGCAAAGTAGCATATTTTTTTATGTGAAGCGAAATGGTAATAACAGCGAAGGTGTCAACAGTATTGAGTAAGAGGCACCTCCTTCCAAGCGGAACAAATGTAATAAAACTGCCAAAGTTAGAAAATGGGATGAAACATATTTAAAATACGGGTTTTTTTGCCGGATGATCAAATTTCGAATGCAGCTCTTCAGCCCGAATGTCTGATTTACTATAAGAGACTTTCTAATTCTGCCCTGGTTCCAGCTAAGTTACAAAGGCACTTAGAAGCCAATCATGCTGAGTGCGAAACAAAGACTATCTCATTCTTTAAATATATGAAAAGCAGCGTATGCAAGCAGAAAGGTTCCTTCTTAGGAGCAATTAAAACTGATCAAGATTTGTTGTTGACTTCATATCGACTGTCGCATCATATTCTTAAAACAAAGAAACCGTTTACTTTGGGTGAGGAAGTTATTAAACCAGCGTTGCAAATTGTGGCAGAGCAGCTCCTAGACAAAGAAGCTAAACGCAAGTTTCAAAACATACCTCTTTCCGATACCACTGTAAGCAGAAAGGGATTTCATATGGCCGAAGATTTGTTGGAACAACTTGTGTGTTTAATCGGAAAAGTTCCTTGTTATGAACTGCAACTGGATGAATCAACTGATATTGGGAGAAGAGCACAACTGCTTGTGCTTATAAGAATTCCTGATACTGATTCATATAATATTGTTGATGAATATTTGTGCTGCCTATACTAGGAAGTGAACACAAGTGCTGAACAAGTGTTCAATAAACTCAACAAATTTATGACTGAAAAGCAAATACCATGGGAAAAATGTTGTTCTCTAACTACAGATGGAGTAGCTGTGATGACTGGACGCTTTTCGAGAGTTAGTGCTTGTGTCAAGGCAGTTGCTACAAACTGTATATTAAAACTTTATCTAATCTTAGAGTGACTTGATTTGAATGATCTTAAAATCTTGAAAGGTTAAAGATTGAATATTTAGCTAAATACTTGATTCGCTACATCTTAATTGATCAAGAATCCAACTTTGTTTAGATTGGTTAGATCTTACAGTTAAATGATTTGAATAATAGGTTTTAAAATAAAATCTTAAAGGTTAAGGATTGCATATTTAGCTAGATACTTGATTCTCTACATCAGCGGTTTCCAAACTACGGCCCGCGGGCCAGAACCGGCCCGCCAGTCCTTTCCATCCGCCCCGCCGAGACGTTTTACAAAAGCTGCTAACTGAGCGCATTTACACTGTAAAAGAATGTATACAACTGCGCGCTGACAAATTTATTACAACCGTACTGAAAATCATCATTACAGCACTGCTAGCAGAATTCGCAAAAATCAGCTGTTGTTACGCCGCCAAAACGTTGTTAAACGTTTTTTCGACGCAACAACAGCTGA
The DNA here is from genome assembly GCA_963680785.1 of Diplosoma virens. NCBI lineage: Eukaryota > Metazoa > Chordata > Ascidiacea > Aplousobranchia > Didemnidae > Diplosoma > Diplosoma virens. The sequence continues at coordinate 57,015,143 of OY796881.1, read as the reverse complement.
TTTTGCTGGCTGGAATTTTGCAGTCTCGTAATCGCATAGAAAAGCGACATTTTCTTACTTTTTTTTCCGGGGAAATTAGCGCATGCGTTTCGTAAGAAAAAATGAATTCAAGCGTGGCGTCTGGTCTATGACATGCTGCGCATCACATTCGAATGTCGAATGCAAAGTTCAGAGTGGAAGATGAAAGCAAGGTTTAGCAAAGTGGCCACGTTCTATGATTGTAAAATTTACATTTTATTACAGTGTATACACGATATTGTTAGTTGTGATTAAAGTTTGAAATCTTTCTTTTTCCCCCGTGATGGCAGAGAAGAAGAAAAAAATAATAGACTATGAGTGTCGACAATTTCAAGATGAATGGAGTTTAAAATACTTCTTTATTAAATCCGCTGACAAAGCATTGTGTGTAATTTGTCATGAAGCAATTGCAGTGTTGAAAGAATACAATCTGCGTCGTCATTACCAAACCAAACACCAGAGTAACTATTCACAGCTGACGGGGAAAGTTCGTGCTGAAAAATTTGCCAAATTACAGCATCAGATCAGTGCTCAGAAGTCAATGTTTATGAAATGTTTAAATGAAAATGAATCATTACAAAGGTCAGTTATAAAGTTGCTTATGTGCTGGCTAAATGTGGTAAGCCATTTACAGACGGTGGAATAGTAAAGAACCGCTTGCTGGAAGTTGCAGAGGAACTGTGCCCAGAAAAATCAAAGCTCTTTCAGAATTTACCTTTTGGTGCAAATACTGTTGCCTGCCGTATTGCAAACATGGGTGAAAATATGATAGGCCAAATTGTCAGCTATACCAGCAAATTTCGCCACTTTTCCCTTGCAATGGATGAACCCTTCGACATGTGCGACACGCCTCAACTGCTTATTTTTATTAGAGGTGTGAATGAAGATTTGATTGTTACTCAGGAGTTAGCTTCTATGAATGGCATGTATAATATAGTAACTGGAGAAGACTTATTCAATGAGTTAAAAAAAATATTTGACTACTATCACTTGAATTGGAGTCGTCTCCATTTCCTGACAATTAATGGAGGAAAGAATATGTGCGGCATAAAGAAAGGTTTTTTTGGATAATTGAAGCAATTGTGTGCTCAAAATAAGATTTCAGAACCAATGTTCCTGCATTGCATCATTCACCAGCAAGCTCTGTGTGCTAAATATGTGGACATAAGCTGTGTAATGAATCCTGTAATTAAGATGGTAAATTTTATAAGATCACATGGGCTGAATCTCAGGGAGTTCAGAGAAATGTTGAAAGAAACTGATACAGAATCTGTAGATTTACCTTACTACACTGCAATAAGATGACTAAATTGTGGAAAAGTGGTGACAACGGTTTTTGAATTGCAAAAGGAAATTTGTGAATTTCTGAAAGGCAAGGGAAAGCCTTAGCCATTACTATCTGATGAAGAGTGGGTTTGGAAGTTGGCCTTTGTCACAGACATTACTGATCACATGGACAATCTTAACTTGAAACTACAGGAAAAAGAGAACCTCATTTGTGATTTGTATACCCACCTCAAGGCCTTAAGATGCAAACTCGATCTATTCTCGAAAAAAGTAAAGGTTAAAAAATTTTTTCCATTTTGAAAAATGCAAAGTGTTTAACGCAGAAACAACCACACAGTTCCCAGTCGCGTTTTCTTGCGGAATCATTCAAGATTTGCAACATCAGTTTCAGGAGAGCTTCTCAGATTTGGATTCAATAGCAGATGAAATTAGATTTTTTCAGAACCCATTTGATGCTGATGTGGCCATTTATCCAGATATAGTGCAACTGGAGCTAATAGAACTGCAAGCAAATGACCTACTTAAAGATAAATTTAAAGAAGGACTTGTTGCATTTTATTAGTTCTTACCAAAAGAGCAATTTGCAAATTTACGAAACTTTGCCTCAGGATTTCCCACCATGTTTGGTACTACTTACATGTGTGAACAAACATTTTCCAAAATGAAATTAATTAAAAGTAATTTGAAAACAAACGTATCAGATAACCATCTCAAATATCTTTTAATATTGGGAATATATGGTCTCAAACCAGATTATCCTGCAATCCTACCATCAAAAAAGCAATTTCATTATTCTCATTAAAAAAATATGTTTTATTAACCGTGGATTTGTATTTACTGCAGTATCATTTAAAAACCTTTTACAAAACAAAATAGGCTGCTTATGGATATCACTGATATATATATATAACAGCCGGATTACCACTTTCGTTTTTTCATCCGCTTTCAGCTCTATCCAGGCCTACTGTTGCAACTAACCAGATAGAAGAGATCTTCTCTTTGTTTTTTCTTTCTCCTTTTCTATCTCATTGGTTCCAGCAGAAGGCCTGGATAGAGCCGAAAGCAGATGAAAAAACGAAGGTGGTAATCCGGCTGTTATATATATCCGTTATAGATGTATACAAAATGGTAACAACATTCATGTTTAAATTTTTTTATTTGAATTCAGAATACATGGTTGGCCCTTTAACTACTGTGTGAAAGCTTATGTGGTCCTTAAGCTTAAAAGTTTGGAGACCCCTGCTCTACATCTTAATTGACCAAGAATCCAACTTTGCTTAGTTAGATCTCACTGTTAGCCTAATTAATTGAAATAATAGGTTTTAAAAAAATTTTGACACGTTAAACATCCTATTAACTATGTGATTAGTTATATCTTAGTATTAATTGAGGATTAATGAAATTGAGGATTATTTATACCTTAGGATTCATAAAGTTCTTGGACCAGAAATCAAACTTGATAACCTAGATTCATCCGTTCGCCGCTAGATGATGCTAGAGGACTACACCACTGCTCTGCGGCGCTGCACCGCCTCAGGACCTCCTACAGGACACCTACTTCCTCAGCATCGCGGCAACGTGCGCCAAATAACGCGACCCTAACTACTAGCTCCTCCCCTACCTCTATTCCTATCCCATTTCTTCTTCCATCAACTCCATTGTAGAATAGTTGGCAGCCACCTCCAATGCTCCTCGCTTTACTTCCTTTCCACTTTATTTTTTATAGGAACAGTCTTTATCTCCATCATGTCTTCCAGCTCTCTCCCCCTTCCAGTCAATGTACTTACATTTTACGGTACCCAGGCTTACGACTATGCGTCCCCCCTTCTACACTTCCAATCTGCAAGATCTCATAAAACGACGTCCTTAATACTTTCATTTGACCAAATGAGGATGTCCTGAGGACAAAGATTCTAACAGACTTTGGACGTCCTTAGGACCAATTTGTAGTTGCTGGGATATTGGTGTTTGTAACGCCACCGACTGTTTTGTCCAATTCCAAAAATTAGCATAATAATTAATTTAAGAATTTTTGTTTGTTTAAGATAGGTAGGGGACTATTTGGCAAAACTGTTTTGGCAAGACCATTTTGGCGCGGCCGTTTTGGCGCCAGTCTATTTGAAACTAGCAGAAAGATTTGAATAAAACAGTGTAATCAATCACCCTCACCCTAACCTAACTCCTAAACCCTGAACCCCAAAATTTTCAAGATTTTACAAAGAAGAAAACGACACACTGCCACATTGACTGGCGCCAAAACGACCGCGCCAAAAAGGCTTTGCCAAATAGTCCCATCCCGATTTAGGATAATTTAATTTTTATGAAGAATTTTGGCTGATTTTTATATATAAATTAGCCTGCAGTTGTTATTCATTCATTCCAGTTCTAGTTCGAGTTAAAGTATAGAAATTGTTATGTGTATTGTTACCTTCGGGGAATTGTTTGAGTTTTCATTTGTTCAAGGGTCAAGTGTTGACGCCTTGGAAGTTAACGGTGAGATAAAATTGTTTGGATAAACTATTAAGTTTGTATCAGCCATTGGGGTGCCAATTATATTTAAAGTTAGTCATTACGATGTTGCGTAATTATTCACAGTTGATTGACGCTGTGAATTGCTTCGGAGTTTTATAAAGCTCGAGAGTCAAGTTTTAACAAGAGTTGATCAAGTTTGTTGATTTTCTGAATAATATATTTTTTATCGTTAGAAACTGTGTTTTGTTGCTAGTTCTCTTGAAAAACGTTTTTGAGAGAATTCGATGTGTTGCGGCCATGCTTGCTACCATTTTGTACTTGCACATTTTAATTATCTTAAACATGTCTTAAAGTCTGACGTTATGCTGCTTTTTCCTTTTCTTGATCTTTTCTTTTGTTTGAATTATAATTATTTAATGGCGATCGAGAATAAAAAAATGAAATGAAATGTGCTTAGCCAGAAATAACTTTATCAAGAACTTTAGTCTCGCAGCAAACTATTTCTTGAGCCGGTGTAAAAAATGAATAAAGTTTTGCTTGCTTCAGTTTTGCTTCAGAGTTGGCATTTGCGTGACCAAGTTTAATTGATCTTTTTGGATACCCGAGCAAAATTGTGAAAATTAGGTTTAAGTTGATGTTTCAGTTATACTAGTTTTGTTTAGTTGCAAGGAAGTATCCGATCAAAATATCAACTAAAAAACTAACCCTAACTTTCACCCTGACAAAAATATTAATCTTTGTTATTCAGGAATCTCCATGTGGTGGGATGGTGAGAGGTTAGTTGGAAGTCAAAGTTTCTGTGCCACCCTTCGACGAAGTAGTGCCTGCGAGATTTAATTTTGCTAGTTGATCCTTTGGTCAGTGATATTTGATTAGTAGATATTTTGGCTGTTGATATTTAAACACCAAACCCATCCGCAATAACAGAAACACCAATTTAATCAAGCTTTTTTTTTTATTCTTATTCAAATAGAATGAAAGAAATATAAAAAACAATTTATAAAATATATTGTAACTTACCACAATTATGCACAAATAATAATCATCAAAATCATACTGAATTTTATTGTATAATATCCAAGTTTATGTTGATAAAAAGAATAGGTAAACATAATTATTACATTAGTTCTATCTAAGATTAGAGAAGAGCGAAGCGCTGCACCAACTGCAGTGTGCGAGACGACCAAAGACAAACACTAATCTACTTTTGATGACGTGTCCTAGCTGATTTTGTCACGCGAGTGCAAACAGCATGATTCTCTGGATAGCGTTAGCTCGTCTCTGTCAGCTCATGTTAGACTTATATACACTATACAGTGTATATAAGTCGGTGCGTTTCGTCGAGAAATAAAAGCTCAAGTCATGTTTTTATTTTAAACTTGGTGACGCTTTTTTCTTCTTAGCATTCTTGATAGGTTTTTAAAACTATGAAAAATTAAATTTTATTACAAAATCTGGTCCGAGAAATCGCTTGACAGCTGCTTAAAGTATAACGCCTTCAGTTTGGCTAAAAAAAGTATGTATATAAACTGAAATATATATAAATAAAAATACAAAAATAAAAAATAAAATTATAAACACTCAAAATTCCACATCACAAGTAAAATTTTAGGGATTTAGTGAAGTTTAGAGAAAAACAATAATAAAGTTGTTTCTAAAACAATACGTTGTTTTGAAAACATCGAAATTCTCTTCTGCATCGCTTACAGTTATCTAAAAATAAAGTTATAAATTCAATTTAGTAAATGATTTTTTTAATAATTTTTAGAAAGATAGAAAAAATTTTTTAAATATTATCAATGTTAAAATTGAACATTTTTTTACATTTAATTTTAAATTTAACATTATAATAGAACAAACAAAAACATTTGCATATGAATGCTAATACAATTAATAAGGTTTTTAAAAATACATAGAAAAAACAAACTTTTATTAAGATTCAAAAAATACACAAACAATAATTCACAAGATGATAATTAAAAACGTTATAAACATATTTTTGTTTCCGCTGAAAAATTATTTAATACTTTTTTGTTTATACTTTTAATATTTTACCAACTATAATGGCAAAATTTATTGAAGACTCAGCGTTTTCTACTTATATAAGTCCTTATCAAAATTTTTTAATATTTAGTTTTTAATTAATTTTCTCAATGCAATTTAATAAAATGCATCTAATAAAACAATAAAATAAAATGAAACTACAGCATAAACTAAAGTTTTTTTTAAGTTTATGCTTATAGGTATTACTTTAATTTTATTAATAAAAGAGAACACTGATTAGTAATTATTGCAATAAAAAAAGAATCACAAAACTATTTTTATACAGTTGTTTATTTAATTTTGGTTGATATATTTTAATTTAATAGACTTCATTAATTTTAGAATCGTAGTCAAAAGGACATTTCTTTGTACTATTAAATTTCCTGCTATTGTTTTCTCACTTGAGTCAATCTGCTCATATATTCTTTTATCGTTATAAAAAAAATAGTGGGAATTTAATAAATCAATTCAGTATTACGTATAAAGATATGTTCTTCTGACCACAGTTCCAAAATTTATGAAGTTTTAATAATTACTTAAAAAATATCAACCAAAATTAAGTAAGAAACTATATAAAAATAGCATTTGCTGTGATAATTTTAATATTTGTGTGACTTTTTGTCTGGAACATTGGTTTCTTGTAGAAATAATTACTAAACCTTGTTTGCTTTTTTTAATTAAATTAAAGTAATACCAGTAATCATAACTTTAAAAAATTTTATGTATATTTTAGTTCAGGGATGTCCAACCAGCGGCCCGCGGGCAACATTGCGACCCACTTCATGTTTTTATGCGGCCCACTGCTTACTCAAATTTTTTAGTATTTTTTACGACTGCATAGAATTGGATGTCATTGCCGCCATGGTAAAGTATAGAAAAGCAAAGTAAATACATCAGTTAATTACTGCGTTGAGTGACATCTAATGAACTGATTTATAAAAGCTTTTGTGGGCGGAGCTTGTCATAAGGACACTTGCCCCAAGCATTGTTTAAAGTATTTACATTGTTTTACTACTGAATTAATATTAATTGGGCTATTTCCAAGCATTTTTTTACAATTTCAAGTATAGTTTTTTGGGTTTACATTTCAATTTTTAGAGCTTTGTCCTGGCCGGTTCGGCAGAAATCCAAGACAGATTTGAAGTGAAGACCTTTTTTTAGAGAACCCTACTTTTAGAGACGAATTTTGCTCTATTAATGAGCGTTCCCTTTTGCCCTTTCCGAAATATAGTATGCCTACTGTTAGTTAATGACTTTAGTAGTATCAAAAATAGTAACTTTGAACCAGTGTGAAGTTAGTGGAGTTATTTGAAATGAGATTACAGTAGTAGCAGCGATGTTGCTATAGATAAAAAAAGAAAAGTGTGTTGATTTATTAGAAGAGTGGAAAGAGGATCAAATATTTTTAGAGATTCTAAGTCCAATCTCCTAATTTAATATTCGGTCAGGGCCCAGGGATCCTCCGTTAGCCAAAAATAGTGTCGCTCCTAGTAAACATTTAACTCATGTTCGGCCAATCGGTTACTTAAATGAAAGATTCCCGTCACTTTCTTGGTGTGACTGAGCTTCAGCTTTCAAGCCTCAAGATACACTAAAAGTGTAGTCATATCTTGACTTAAAGTTTCCTCAAAGGCCTTCCAGTTTCTGGAGGAGTCCAACAGTGCTAGGTCGTCTTCTTATATAAACTATCTAAAAATCGTGAGAATAAGTCGTACGTATAGATGTTGAAATAGAAAAAAGCCAAAATCGATCCCTGAAAAACGCGGTTTTCGGACGGCGAAGCCAGCCGTGCTTGCTGTCACAGGTAGTAAGAACAAAACGTCGGTTTCTGACAAGCTCCATGATCATTCTGACCATGTATTTATCCGACAGATGTAGAAGCAGATTTCAAGTAAGGCCACAGTGCCAGGCAATATTATATGCCGCTGATAATCAATAAATTGGCAAAAAAACTTGAAGATGTTTTTTGTCAATAGAATGACTTGTTCCACGGTTGACTTTCCGCGTCAAAACCCAGCCTGCTTTCTAGTAACAATAGATTAGTAATTGGTTCGAAAAGGGCCGTAGATAAGCCTCTGGAGGATCTTGTAAGAGACACAGAACAGAGATATCGGTCAATAATTTATTGCTTCCCTGCGGGCTTTATCGGCTTTGGGATCACGTCTACAAGCGCTCTTCTCCAGATCTTGCAAATTTTGCGTCGGTGCAAGTTGTACATTAGAGCAGGGTTTCCCAAACTGTGTGCCGTGAATCGGATTAAAGTGTGCAGCAAAATTTTCGTGTTCTGACAAAAAGCAATAGAGTCTTGATCTACAGGTAACTTATGTGTTTTGTGTAATTTTAGTATTGCTAAAAATCTAAAATATAGGCTGCTTCAGTAAAAATGTAAAAGGAAAGAGGCCATTTGCATAAATATGTGTGTTTTCCGTTATATTCAAAGTTAGGGCCCCGAGGCAAGAATTCCCAAAAATTGGTGATCTTTAAGAAAAAAAAGGTCTTTACTTCGATTTTATCTCTAGTTTCGCTATTTTTCTCCCAAAATCATAGTGATCTCTAAAAAACATATACACCAAAATGAAACTATATGCGGTATTTTCAAGGGGGGCCCGAGGCAACTGCCTCATTCGCCTCACTCAATATCCATTACTGCCAGTATTAAAACAATTTTGTAGGAACACCCTTTCATTAAGTGTTGCTGCTGTCATATATTAAATATAATTTCTGTATGTAAACTTGAAAAGTGTATTAAGTATTTTGCCTTTGCGAAGTAAGTGCGCCGCAGGCAAACTCAGAATTTAATAGTGTGCCGTAGTGAAAAAAAGTTTGAAAAGCACTGCATTAAAGCAAGCGAGAAGAAATAAACTCAAGTAACCAGGACTTCAAAGCGGCTCCAGCACGGACATTTTTTATTGCTAATTACATATGATTTCAATAGTTTCACACTTCACTGACATTCCTAATAAGACAATCAATTTTAAATTTAGTTTTAATACTCGTCATTTGGTCATAGTATTTAATCCTAAAATAACGAAATTTTATATGCAAGTAATTTTTTGGCCCACCGAATATACTCAAATTTATAATTTGGTCCATTATGAAAAAAGGTTAGACATCCTTGTTTTAGTTCAATTATATTTTAATGTCTTTTATTTTTATTTGTTAAATTGTGTTGATGAACTGATTAAAAATTTAAATGTTTGATAAGGACTTACTTCAATAGAAAGCGTTCAGTTTTAATATATTCTGCCATTAGAAATAGTAAGATGCTTGTTGTAGCTTTGCTATCACCCATTGAATTTTAAAAATTACCTCTCTTTTGTAATTATATTTAATATTTTAACAGTGTAAAATTTGTCATGAACTTATTACATTATAGTAGCAAACGTTCAATAATAATCACTCACTGGCATTAAGTCCAAATACTCGGCATTTAAAGAAATACTTTCTGGTCCATACACTTTTCAAACAATATTTATGACATATCTGCAAATTATAAATATTTTAATATATTAAAATAATACAATTGACAAATATTTTAAATATTAAAATAATACAAAACAATTTAACCAAAGCGTAGAACCGAATCCAAAAGAGATCCGCATCACCGTATTAATCGTTATTATTCTTTAAACCTGAACCGGAGCTAAACTCTAAAATAAAATTCGCCCAATTGAAACGTTAATTTAAATGCCTCCATTTTGAGGTTCTGCAGTAAAATGAAAGATTTATTTAAATCGAGACGTACCAAAGATAACGAAACAAAAATAGACAATAGTAGAAAAATCAGATTTTAAGACTGCGATAATTATTTTCATCTTTGTTAATAAACCTGGTGCAGGGATACACAGCTTTTGTGGTTGTCGCTAATTGCATTATACAATTAGTTTGTACTTAAACGCCGTTAGTGAGTTATGATAAGCAGATAAAAATTTTTGCTAATACTACACTTTTTACTCCTACCGATCATAATGAAACCTTATTTCACCTTTTTTTAATGATTGAATTTTGGCAAACATTCGTAAAACATTCTACTGACGATTTCTTTAGTCTTACATATTTGCAAATAAACTTGAAAAATCAATCAAACCTAACTGTTATAGTCACTTTAAAGCTGCTAACAAAATCTTATGGTTAACAAGAATTATTAAAGTTGAACCAAAGCAGCATGGTTATAGTTTCTGCGAAAAAGGGAGAAATTTGGTCAAATTTTTAAGTTTATATTTTACCAAACTATAAGTTGGTAAGCATTTTTGTCAAGAAAATCAAAAATGCTTTAAATTGAAAATTGCGCACCTTGAAGTGGAGGGTGTTACGTTTTAAAAAATTTTGAAATTGGTGAAATATTGTAGCCTAAAGCATGTAAAAATTGTATTGCGGTATCAGAATTTATAAAGAAAAAGCAAAAAGATTGACGATAAGGGGTCGCAGTCCCCAAAATTTTAGAATACCAGTTATAAAATGAAGCAACAAAATATTAAAACTGTTCATAGCTGCTTGAAAAATAGCAAGAATAGCAAAAAAGTGGGCTTATTTATAGCAAAAAATTAGGTCTATAAAAAGGCCGACTCTGGATTGCAGACGGCTGTTTTAATGTTTGTAAAATTTTGCAAATTTTTCTTTGATTTTAGGGCAAAATATTTGCAAATTTTCTTAGTGCAAGATTACCGCCGTAATTTTTCAATGTTATCTGAAGACCAGCAAAATTGTGTTCTCGTCATCTTGCACAATAAAACCAACAATAGATTTAAATTTTATAATCGAAAAAAATATTTATAGCAGGTGACAAAAAAACTTTAGAAAAAAAACATTGAATCTATCTTTGAAAAGATAACCAAGTGGTGATTAGTAAATTTCTGTAGCAACTGTCAAACTGTAAAAAAGTTGCAGCGGCTTTTTTGATCATTTCAATCGGCGCTTTTGATGTTGGCGGAATTTTGCAAGGTTTCATTGATTTTGCTGCATGTTTTTTTAACAGTGCTGAGGAGATAGCGGAAAAAGACATAACAACGGTGCGTGAAAGTGTTATATAAAAAACTTTTAACTTTTCATGGCAATGAACCACATTTACTTTTTTGCTTTGCACTGCCAGCTTGACGAAGTTAAATGGATTCAAAAATGTTCAATAAAAACAAGAGGAACGTCAAATAACAATTATCAGAGAGGTTTTTGTCCATTTTTGGTTTTACTCAAGTAGAAATTTATGTATTTCTTTTTGTAACATAAAAAGATTTTTTTGAGCACTTCTCCTTTGAAATCCATCTAATGTGCCTATACAGCAAAAGATTTTCAAACACGGAATTGCTTTTTTTGCACGATTCCCCAAAAAGACGAGAATTAAGTGCATTTGATTTATAAAATTCACTGTTTTGATTACATGTTCAAGAACAAATGATAGTTTATTGGACATTGTTGACAGTCCTAGAATATCTACTAAACTGTTTTGATACTAAAAGAACTATCTCTATGATAAAACTAAAAGCGTTCGCATTTGACCGCTAATCCTTTTAAATAAACTCTTTGGTTACACTTATTTCAGAAGTTAAATTAAATAATTTTTTAGTTTTGGCAATTCTAAGAAAATAAACAAAAACCTATGTCGAAATTAACAAGCCAACACTGAATAAAGAAAAACAAATTTCAAAAATCGATTGAAATTGACCATCCATCTTTCTAGTGCTAGATATATTAGTATGTAAATCTCAGTTATTTTCTACCAAATTTTTATAAATTAATTGCAGGACTTTCAAAATAAAAGATACTTCTAGATAAATCAAGTAATTTATATACCTCTTAAGAACGTGTAGAAATTTATAGAGCAGTGCTCTCGCGCCAAGCATTTTTTACTCATTTTTCTTTTCTTCATTTTTTTAGTAAGATTTACTATTATTTTTGGGCATTGTTCAAATTTTTTAGTTGCTACCTCTCGCTAGAGTTCTACTCTACCTAGTGGAAAAAGTTTCGTCTCAATACGTTAAGAAACGTGGAAGTTATGAGCGTTGTTTACTCATGGAAATCAGGCGGAATTTAAAATAAGCTTTGTACAATCAAAATCTTTCTATTTTTGTTTTGCTTTTAAGTGACTGCGGTTTGCCAATTTTTTTCAATATTTATTTTAATAAGCTTTAATTCTAACATATTTTGTAAGCTAAAATCCAATGGACACTTATGAGAGTGCTACGTTTTTTCCTAAAAAGTTTTAACAGTGTTATTTAAGTACAGTTTAATTGTATGCCTTACCTGGGCAGTCAGTTTTGTTGTTGGTGCTTTTTTTATAATTTTTCGAATCAAAAGAGTTTCAATTATTCTATTTCCTCGAGTTTTATTAGACGGTTGTTTGGATCGACTTCTATTATCTAGAACAAGAGTTTTTTTATTGAAAAAAAAAAGATTTTTTTTACTCAAGCACAATAGGCCTAAATCACTATTATTAGCAAAAGAAAAACAAGTTAAAAGAAATAAAATAAGTTAGATGCAATAAAAAACACATAATATTGTTTTTATTTTGAATGTGCTAAACTGAAAACCTACTTTTTAACACAATTTAAGTTACCTGACTGAGCCCCATAAATAAGAGTCGCAATAATGATTCCAAAAACAAAAATATTTGTATTCTTTTGGCCAATCATCTTTCAATGAAAATTTTTGATATAAATAGCCTCAAAGTAAAGTTTAAAACAAAGTTAATCAAATAATGTTTTGTTAATCTGCAATTAAAAGCAAATTATTCTCGAATTCTGCTGAAGCGAAGATATTAAAATGTTTCAATAATTTCATCGTTACCAGGTTACTGAATTGCATTACAAGAAATCAAATTACATTCGAAACAACGCAATTTTTCTATTCAGTCTAAACGTTTACTGAGTTTAATTTCAATTCATAATCAGTTTTGAATCATAAACAACTATTAATAAATATTTTCTGCGTTGTAGCTTTTCGCCTCAATATAGCGGTTTGATTTTACAAGAACGTAGTCTGACAATCCAGAAACTTTGATGTTTCACTAAAACAATCAAATAAAATGATTTTCATACTAGGTTCCCTGAGCTGTAGTTTTGAGCGCTGATAAAACTGTTTGTTTAGCAATGCGATTCATCAATCGCATATAAATTTCAAACTGTTGTGTAACGTTCTAACGTCATAAAAGTTAACCAATCAAATAACCTTTTGGCAAAATTTTGTAGATAAAAAAGCAAAGTTTCTTGAGTAAACTTTTTCTAAATAATGGATAAACAATTTTGAATGAAACTTGTCAAATAGTGTAAATTGGAAATTCAAAACAAAGCCAAGAATGTTTAAAATATTCTTCCCGATTAATTTTTATCTTTTTTTTCTACTAGTTTTTAAACTATACAAGAAATAATGAGTTGTCTTATACTGCTATTTCATGTATATCTTATACAAAAATTATCTAATAGTTGCTGCATATCGCTTTTCTTTTCGATGGTGACTTTGATATATAAAATAAATTTTATTATATTGGTTTGAAGATCAATTTAAAATAGTTTGTAAATACAATATGGTTTCAATTTAAAAAAGGTAAACTTAAGACCTGTTCTGCAAAAACATTATATCTTAAAAAAAATTTAAAAGTTTTTAATTGTTTTAGGATAATAACTGTTTTTTACCTGAAAATTATAAAAAATTACCATTATCAGTCCTTTCTTAATGTACTAGTTTTCTAAAACATGAAGTTTCTTGCACAACGATATGTCTTGACGTTTTTTGTCATAAAGAACTAAAATCACAAGCAGAGTTGCAGTTGTTTCTCCAACCATTTATACGACAAATAATGGATTTGTAATTTTAAAGTTATAGATTTTTATGCTTGTCAAAAATTAAATAAATAAATAAATAATAATAATAAATCGCCAAAATTAGAAAAATCCCCAGATCTTCCCAAATGAAAATTTTAAGTAGTTTTGACAATGTTTTTTTTATTAATATTCTCTATTATTGTCACAATGATAAAAAATATTTTTATTATTAATATACCGGTATAAGTAAGTGTAAACTATGGTTTAAATAAAATATTTTGTAATAGATTAATACCTTTTGGTGATTGTTTAAGCGAAACAGACTTTTTTAAAACACTGACCGGAGATAAAACCAATCAACTCTTTAAGATATACAAATATTTAATGAATAGTTTTTTCCGATATGGTTGTTAAAACAGCAAGATTAAAAAAAAATGTCGGAAATCAGTTAGTTGACCATTATTTATGACAGTTATTTCCATTTTTCACCTCTCTCTCATTTCCTCCTTCTCTCTCTCCATGTTTCTCAGTTTCTTTTTGTAAGACCTAAGTGTACAACTTATCTCAAGACCTTGGCCTTACATAGCAAAATTAAAAATAGTTTTTGCTAAATATTTTTTTTTAAAAAAAAAGCAAACCTATACACACAGTACCAAAACAGATTGAAGTTAGACTTTTTAAAAAAATTCTAACGTTAGCTTGGTATAGATCCTGCAAAAATGAATAGGTTACTTATTGTTTCTTTTAAATGTTTTTTCAAAACCAAATATTGTTATCGTTTTAACTAAAATCAATATTGGTTACTATAAATCTTTTTTTCAATTTAACATTTTTTTGATACTTATTATAGGAGCATGGTCCTCTAAAATAAGTTAGAAAAATATAAATGGGTGTTTACTTTGTTAAAAGTTAAAGACGCTTTTTTTCTTGCATAAATTTGTGGAAGTTTTAACTATCGAACACGTACAAATACAAGTTGATCCAAAAGTAGGTTGACAGTAAATGATAATTTATTTTAAAATTACATATACATACAGTTATATTTACTAACACAATTATTACATTGACAATCCAATACTATTGTGAATAATAATAAAACAAAAGCCCTTAAATTTTATCAACGCAGCTGCTCAAATTGTTTTCTATCTGATACATAAACTTATTCCACATACTGTTCGCGTACTTTTGGACCACCCTGTATGTTAAAAACTGGCAAACATTCTCAATTTTATAGTTTGAATGTTACAGAATTGATATTTATCAAAGTTATGCTTCACTTGTTTCAAGTTTGATATTAATAGCAACACAGTGCAAAAACCTGATGAAATGCATACATTGAGTTTTAAAAACTGACTATAATATTTACAAAGCTTTTAATCAACTAAAATTACACAAAACTACTTAAACCCCAAACGCACACAAGCTCGTTTCCAGAACACGAGAGCTGGAGAGGCACATCAGAGAAAAGTTTTTCTATGCCAAACAAGAACGAAGTGCCGTTTAAACAGTTCGAATTCTCTTGCAAAATCTTTCAAAACTGTATTGCAACTGGAAATCCATGAGACAAAAAAGTCTTCACTGCCTGTATTTGGTTTCTTAATAAATAAAGACATTTTTTGGCGTTCACCTTGTTTTCTGGGTCCTAGTTCTAGTTTTTGAAAAGGGCCTTAGTTAAGCTAACGCCGGCCTCGCGAAGTAGCATAAGCTATCAAAAAATTAATTGAATACTTGTGATCAGTGTTGTGCCCGTCAACAAAAAATCTTGACGGCGTTAGCGTCAGCGTCACCTCTTCAAATTCTTATCGGCGTCATTTACGCCGATAACGCTCAAAAATGTTAGCGGCGTCAGCGTCAGCGTCAAGATTAGCGTCAATCCCACAAATTAAAATACTGATACGAAAAAATCGTAGATTATGTAGTAGGGCAGAAAAATTAGGAATTTCTGAATTGTCATAAAATGCTATAATTTCAAAACAAACGAGTCACAAATCATTTTGTTACACTTGTTTTATTCAATTATTCGCTTCAGGTTTAGAGCCCGTACGAACAAGGAACACAAACATTAGTAACAAGTAAGCACAACAGTAAAAGAAAAAAAGTTGCATTGAAGTAAATACTATTTCACGTATCTACAGTACAACATGGGCTGAATAATACAGATACACAGCAAATTTTTATAAAAGCCATAAAAATGGGATTTAAAAAGAACATTTAAATTTACAAGACTATCAATAAAATTATTATTTGGCTGAAAGCCACTATTTATGAAAGTAAACGTATACTTTTTCTTGAAATAGCAACAAAAAGAAATAGGCTAATATTACAATAGACCTGAGATTCAATTAATTCTACAGCACGTCACAAACTCCATATTCACTTGCGAAATGCGCCGGGCAGAACAATTTTACGGGAGGGAGGGGGCAAAAACGCACTAGTCATGATAAAGATGGAAATCAATTGCCACTAAAAAAGTTCTGAAATTTTGAAAAAATAAAATTCTTCTAAAATCTTTCACTTTCTAATCGATCATTTCTTCATTAAATTTTAAGGTGAGGACTGTTTAAAAAGGTCATGGTGTAATGAAAGATCCAAAATGACTTTCTACAGTGAATCTGTCTGAATAAAAGTGTCCTCAATTTAACGGAAATTGGTACCTGCGCTAAAATTATCAATCCACCTATGCCTGCCACCAGACAAAGCAGCCACCCAAACAATTGGCTATTGATATAATTTAATGCAGAAAACTACGAATTTTCAATTGACTAGTTTTTAAATATTTACATTATAAGTTAAAACAAAAACTACAATATGCTATTAATTCGCTATTATTGACCTTTCTTTTAAGGTTCTCCACAAAATTCAGTGCTGTGTATCTGAATAGCTCCCTACATCTGCAGACAATACATCTGAATTAAATGCACAGAGGTTAGAAGTAACAGCAAAATTACGTTCTTTGTTAATATATTTTAGATCATTCATTCATTTTTATTCTCGATTATTATTAAACAGTTTAACACAAAAATTATAAATATTGAAAAGATCAAGAAAAGTAAGAAGCAGCACAACGTCAGACGTCAAAACATGCATAAGATAATTAGAAAGTGAAAGTACAAGATAGTAGAAAGCATGACCGCAACACCTTAATCAGATAAAGATATTCTTCTTCTTCTTTCGGCCTTTCCCATTAGTCAGGGGTGGTCACAGCGTATCATCATTCTCCACATCTTTCTGTCTTCAATGTCCATCTCCTTCAGACCAACTTCCTTCATATCTTCTTTAACCACATCTAAAAATCTTCTCTTTGGTCTCCCTCTTTTCCTCTTTCCTGGTAACTCCATTTCCATCATCTTTCTTCCTATATACTCTTGGTCTCTCCTCATGACATGTCCATACCACCTCAGCCTGCCCTCCCTCATCTTCATTCCTAACCGTTCTACCTTAACAGTACTCCTGATGTCCTCGTTTCTAATCTTGTCTTTTCTCGTCACTCCCATAGTAAACCTCACTATAAGACATAAGAAAGATAAAGATATAAGAAGTAAAAATAAAGATATAAGAAGTAATATAAAGATATAAGAAGTAAAAAAGAAAAAAAAAACATTATAATAAGATTATCAAACAAACTGAGTGATTAAATAACCAGTGCATGATTAGGCTGCATAATGATGATGGGTTGCACAGCTAGCCAAGATGGAAATTTAGCATGTATTGTGGTAATCGATCGAATCATTGTGGTAATATATTTATAAGAAAGTCCAGTTCTTATTTAAATCGCCAATTATATGCCAATGGAACATCATTTTTACTAAAAATTTTAAAAAAATCTGCTCAAGTAATTTCATTCACCGCCAATGTGTTTGCAGTCTTTAAAATCCACTTGTTTTTTTCTGCTTCGTTTAACTACCGCTAATGTGTTTACAGTTCCGAAAAAATCTGTCTTCGTCGTGTATAAAATTACTTTGTCAGCGTTAACAAATAATTTCTCTATTTAAATCGAAATAAAGTCAGGAAGACTATATTCAATATAAAAACCTGAAGAGGGCTGAAGTTAGCAGAAAACGTTCATTTAATTTTTTGGTTTTTGTTTTCTCTTTAATATGTAAATAAATAAATTGTTTGAAAAAGATGTTAATTCCAATATGGCTGCTTTTAATAGCAATTTTATGGTACAAAAAAAATAACCTCTCTACCGAAACTATATTTTCTTTCTTCGTGAACGTCTGGGTCATTTAAAGTTTGATTGTACGTGTCATATTTTGTCCTTTATGCCGTCGCCTATGTCTGTAATAGCGAGTAAATTTTTATTTTCTTATTATTTTTTATTTATTTTTATCCCTATTTATTCTTCTAGCTCGCTAGACAACGGCGGAAGCGTTATACTTAGGGCAAGCGGTTACCTCGACCAGCTTTCGGAGATGCCGAGATATTGCTAAATCTACAATTATAAATTACTAATCATTAAACATTGTTTCTTAAGATAGTTTAGTAGCTTCTTCGACGGGTTTATGATATTTTTTATAAAATTGAATACCAATTTTCAGAAACACTGTGGAAGCCTAATCGAAGGCTATAAAACCTTTTGTCAATTTAGTCTGGCCTATCACTAATTTAAAAAGCATTGAATTTAAGAAATACATTTTTAAAAAGAGGTTACGCTGGGTTACGAATCAGGAGACAATTTTTTGATCAACTAGAAAAAAATTAAACTTAGCAAGCTATCAAATTATGACATTAATCAACTGAACAAAAAAATTTATTTGGTTGTGCACAATGTACAGTACATGTATTTTCAGCAAACATCGTTCTTACTATTGCGGTAAAGTTGGGATAAAAATACGCGCACCTTGGATGAATACGGTTTTCTATATTAAAACTTATAAAACAAAAATAAACACAAATTCAAAAATTAACACAACATGCGAACACTTAACAAACTGAAATCGCTTCACATTCTCCCAAACAAGATTGACGTTTTCGTTTGATTTGAAAATGGCCCACGAAGGTCCGACTAATCGTAGTAAGATAACACGTGGAGAGAGGCGGGACGAGAAAGCAACTTTAAATGATGTCATTATCGGCAAGAATTACGTAAAGCCATTAAAAGTAAAGTAACTTTTGGTCTACAAAGTATTGGCGGGAAAAAACTAACTTCTGATGATGTCATTGCCAAAAACAATTACGTAAGGCAAAAATAAAGCAACTTATGATCTAAGAGGTATTGGCGGGAAAAGACAACTTTATATGATGTAAACAGCGAAAACAATTACGTAAGGCAACGAAAATAAAGCAACTTTTAATTTAAGACATTGACAGAAAAATCAATTTTAGTCAAAAAAATGTAACCTTGACTGAATTCGAGTCTGCATTAACACTTACTATGGATAGCGCTGGATATCGGTCGAAGCCTACTATTGCGATCTATACAGACTATATTGAAATTGCAATTACTATTTTCGTAGTGTTAATAATATGAAAATTAACTATACTGTAAAATTATTTATTTAGTAGCCTAGTCTGTTTGCACTATAACAAAAATTAAAATTTATTTTTCTGATAACAATTTTCTGTGTTATGAGTCTCTGTTTTGCTAACATTTTCCACAGAGCACAATTACGTGATTTCTAGTTTGATTGAAATTGCCAACTGTGCTGGGACTAGAACACTTTCAAGCACCACGCATATCTTTTTTTTTTTTTTTTTTGGGGGGGGGTGTTCAATCAATATCCTGCGAAAACAAAGAAAGTTGTTATCGTGCCCTTAATAAAAACAACTGCGTTTAAGCTCCTCAACTGCGCTTCTTTGATTTTGCGGCTTTTAATTAAGTTCCAGCAGGTGGATTTTCGAAAAACTTTTAGAAAGCAAAGTTGTGATCCTTGAGAACATTTTTAGCAATTGGAAGCAGCTGCATTTTCAAAGCAAGAATTCGTGAGGACCCTTTTAAAACTTTATAGTGCTTTTGCAAGTAGTTTATTTGACATGGTCTAAATCTGTTTTTACATGCTGTAGCTTTCGTAACTTTTTTTCTTAAATGAAAATGCGTCATTGGAGTCAGCGATTGAAAAATGTTTGTATATATTTTCGCCTTGCAAAAATAATTGACGCTTAACGCTTGACGCAAAAAACAAGCAAAAAGTTGTCCGCGACACCTATTCCGTCAATCGAAAAATATTTTTACGGCGTTTGCGTCATCGTCAACAAAAAATTGTCGCCGACATTTGACGCCGTCAAATTAACGCCGTCAACGCACAACACTGCTTGTGATTAGTAGTAAAGATCACGCTATTTTAAGTGAATTGTGGTAGCTAAGCGGTGGATCCTGCGGTGATCTTGCGATAGCTCACTAGCATCTTTTAATGGTGGCGGTGAATTGTAAGATCTAGTGACCAGATGACTCTAGGTAATAAGATCAACGTTCGTTCCCCGAATAAACTTTAGTCCAAGTTCGGCTATCGGTGTAAACTTTAATCATTACCCCATGTAATTTTACCTTATTTTTAATCATTATTAAGAGTATAGTTCTTATTTTTACTTTATTAATGTAAACAGTTTAAAATGGAGTTTAACTTTACCTTGTAAAGACCTGAGATCTTGTTGTCACACTTCATTCGTAATAATTTCAAGTTATGGCGACATAGTTGTTTCCGCCTGGATAGATATAGAGATAACAATAACAATAACAACAAATAACAATAAGCCTTAAAGTAATTTAAATTTATTATGACGTAGAAATCGCTTGGGCAAGATATAATTGCTCTTGTGCTGTGTAATTTAATATCTGCTGTTTGCTTACGATAGTCGAACGCATCTTCCTTTTTTCTTTCTTTCACCAGACAGTAATGTCATAATGCACTTTGTCGAATTGCTTTCCCTTTAACGCATTACCGAATATGAACTTTGTTATTAAACGTTCTCGTATACGATGGAAACTACGTTTTGATTCTGGCGCATTTGAGCGTAGCGTTTTCTCTGGAAATTCCAGACAAGTTCAGTGTTCGCTACGCCATTTTTCGTCATGTGACATTTGTCTATGTACAGGGAAGTGCAAAAGTAGGTATACAGCAATAAAAAAAAGGGAAAACACGTAGATTATGTACGGCATTTATTAAAAAATAAATGAATGTTACTTAACTAGACAATAGGAAGAACATGTACTAAAAACCCTAATCCCTCAAGTACTCGAAATGCTTGCCGTCAGCATTCACACATTGTTGTATTCGAGAACTGACACTTATGCACACCCTTAAAAAGAGGTCTTTATCATCATCAATTTCCCGACAAGCCTCAAAAATGAACAGAATCATATCCTCGACATTACGGGGCTTTTGTGCAAAAATTTTATCTTTTGCAGAGCCCCAAAGAAAGAAGTTTATTGGGGTTGAATCTGGCGAGCGTGGTGGCCATTTAATGTCTCCATGATGTCCAATCCATTTACCAGTCCATTTAAGTTATAAAACAATAATAATAGTAAAAAATTGAAGAATATAAAAATAAAAAAAGGAAAAAAAAGAAACGTAAGAAATACACAAAAATTTAATTACTAACAAAAAAAAAAAAAATTGAGTATAAGTCATTTGCGTGCAGGTCAAGGATTAGCATTATTTTATATATTTTGAACACTTTAAAAATTAATCTGAAAAAAGAGTCGTGCCTCATAATTGCAGCACAGTAGGAAAGTGCCATTTGATAGTACAAAACAGCTACAGCTAACAAATTGCAGAGAATTTTTTATTCTATTATCATTGATTTACAATTTTCTTTAATTATTAATCTTTTCTTTTCCTCTTTACAATTACATTAGAATAATTCAATTACACAGCAAGTGAAAATTTTATTATAAGGCATCCACTAATATATATATTGTAGACGATAATGTGCTCTAAAATCTAGGTGATGCTAGATGGTTTTTAATTTTTTAGAAAAAATTTTGTTGGAAAATTTTTTTTATGTTTTCTGGGATTTCTGACCACAATTTAGCTTCCGTGTAACTAATAAATTTTTGGCTTTGTGGCATCGATATAGCGGTAAAAAATAGTTTTGTTGTTTAGACAGCCTAGTAGGGTATGTATTGATTTGTATTAGACAGCTATGTATTGATTTGTATTAGACAGCTATGTATTGATTCTATTGATGTAAAATATTTAATAAAAGACGTTTGGAGTTGATTATCATTACAGAGAAATATGAATTTTCCGATTTCTAATTTGCATATTTGTTCAATGTTAGTAAGTTAGGTTAAATTTTTTCTTTTATTGAATTATTTTAAGAATTCTATTATGCACTTTGTTGAGTGGTGATAAGTTGGTTTTGTTTGCATTTCCCAAGCTAATATGCCATATTGTAATTGTGAGTATGCCATGCAGTAATAAACATTTAGTAGAGTTTTGGAATTTACTAGTGGTCTCTAGCAAACAAAGATCTGGTCTCTCAAGCCGTGCAAAAGTTGAATTTTTTCCCATGTTTAATAACACAGTTTATACTTTAAACAATTTATTCAATTTATTCTTCAAGCTTGTTTGACAAAATTACAACATTCAAGTTGTCAGACTTCATTTGAAATATAATCTTAACCGCATAAATCTATAGTTAATTTTCTTTTTCAGTTGTTTTAAATTTTAATACGTTGTAATCTTTTTCATATGTATTTGTAGTTTTATTATAAATTCGTAGTTTTATTATAAGATACTAAACGCGTCTCTTTGAGCGCTGCCCTTGTATTATCCAATATACGTCTGATTCGCTCTCTATTGCTGGATATATGTATCTTTTTTCTCTTTTCGTCGACAGAATGACGTAATATGATTTGTCCAAGCTTTGCTGTCTCGAATGTAGTAGGATATTCGCGGTGGTCCTAGCATAAGCGTATTCTCTATAGCATTGTAGAATTGTCTAGCGTTTACGAGTAAATTTGCGTCACGTGATCTTTTTTCTATATAAAGTTGCGAGGCATTATTATTATTATTACTATGAGGTAATTTGATGCGTAGCGAGGCATTATTATTATTACGATAAAGTAATTTGAGACGACTCGAGAGACGGCTCGAGTGAAAGTGATTGTGTATGGGTACAGAAGGTAGCCCGTTAGATTTTGTATCGGTTGATGATTGTTGAATTTATTTTGTGCCAGTAGTTGGGAATTGTATTCTACAGAGGTAGAATTATTTGTGTTGATTGAATCAAGTTATAGCGTTGAGTTCGCTTTGCAGTTTGGCAAAGCGCGGAATAGAAGTTTCGTCGGACGTGATTTTTGTAATACATTCGTTCTTATTAGAGACAGTGGTCTCTGTTTGTTGTAAAGAGTCTTCAACGAAACCAATCCGAGCTTTCGTTAAACCAACTGTACAATAGGTTCAGGCTCATAGCAAGACTACTTTTTGAGCCGGAATAAAATAAAATTTAGACACAGCTTTGTTTCAGCGTAGGTATTCGGGTTACCTAGCTCAACTGGTCCTTTAGGATTCCCGAACAAAGTCTGACAGTCACCCATCAACCCCTCTCCTTCTTTGAATGAGCCCTCCGACTACCTTCAACCTTGTAATTCTAAAATAAATTTTAAAATTACATATATGTACATCTCATTGTACAGGGTGTTTCAAAAGTAAGTATACACTTTTAATGTTGATTTGCTTTTCTGGTACTCATCATAGGGCATTCATTTCTTCAGAGAAAATAGTGTGGATAAGTAGTAAAATTTAGTTATTGTTTGCATTTTTCGTCAACCCACGGAATAACAAGGAGATTAACCCAAGAAATGAGGTGCAAAATTGTTGTTTGGCAAGAAGCATATGGATCAGTTAGGCAAACTTAGCGGCTTTTTAACAGGGTAGTTGGAATTAATTCGGCTCCTACACGACAAACAATTTATGCAATTCATCGTAAATTTATGGAAACTGGATCTGTAGTTGATGCACAAAGATCAGGAAGACCAAGGAGCGGAAGCTCAGAGCTTAGAAGAGGATATATTCGGAGTTTAGAAGAGGCATATGCATGGAGTCAAGAAAAATCCATACGTCGTGCAGCGGTAGAACTGGAGATCAGCCAATCATCTATTTAACGAATGTTACGCAAAGATATTAAGGCGTTTCCCTACAAGTTGCAAACTGTACACAAACTTGAAGAAGAAGATAATTACCGCAGGGTAGAAATGTGTGAAACGCTGCTCAACCACTACGAAAACGATCCATCCATCCTTGACAACATTTGGTTCAGTGATGAAGCTGTTTTTCATCTGTCTGGAAGAGTAAACCGGCACAACCCTCAAATATGGGAACAGATAATCCTAAGGTAATCGAGGAGAAAGAGCGTGATTCACCGAAGCTTGTTGTGTGGTGGGCAATTTTTGCTAAAGGCATCATAGACCCTTATTTTTTTCGTGATGATGACAAAAGAACCACAATTGTCACAGCAGAAAACTATCTGGAAATGCTTCAAAAGTTTTTCCTCCCAGAGCTGAGAAATAATGTTCCTGTTGAAAACTGTTGCTTTCAGCAAGATGGAGCTCCTACACATTACGCCAGGAAAATCAGAGATTACTTAAATCAGTGGTTTCCCGATAGGTGGATCGGGCGCAGAGCTCCTTGTTCACCTGACTTAACCCCATGCGACTTTTTTCTTTGGGATTTCCTTAAGAGTAAAGTATACTCCACATGGCCTCAAAACCTTGAAGAGACGGAACAAAAAATTAGAGCAATATGTGGACTAGTTACACAAGATTTATTGCAAAATGTCGGGCAAGAATGCGTCAAAAGGTGGCTGAAATGTCTCAAAATTGGTGGTTTCCACGTTGAGGTCTAATATCCTGTCAATAGGTAAATTCAACAAAATATTGGGATGGTGATCTGTTTCTAGTAGTTTATAGAATATTTTTATAAACTTTTGACAAATTTGATTGTTATTCAAATTTTAAAATGTATACTTACTTGTTATTCAAATTTTAGCCATTAGATTGTTATTAGATTGTTATTACTAGATTGTCAAAGATTGTTATTAGATTGTCATTAGATTGTTATTAGATTGTCAAAGATTGTTATTAGATTATTATTAGATTGTTATTAGATTGCCATTAGATTGATATTAGATTGTCAAAGCCATTAGATTGTTATTCAAATTTTAAAGTGTATACTTACTTTTGAGACATAATGTCATAACCTTTTTCTGGTTTTTACTAAATTTCAAATACTTTCTTTTACCTAAAGCTTTATTTAGTAGACAAAAAGCCTACAAATTTCAATCTAACTCTGATGATATTTTTATCAGCTGTCTTCCTGACTTGATTTATACACAATACGCGCAAATCGGTAACTTCAGATAAAAGAAAAAAGTAATCACTTTATTTTTAGGTTTTCGATTAAAACTTTTACCATTTTTATTACAGCCAAGTGAAACTGCAGGTAAAATAAAGCGTTCGAATTTAAGCTCTTCACCCTGGTCCAAGTGTGGCACTGGTGTAAAAAGGTAGCGGAGCATTGATCCTGTGCACCTGTTACACAGTACCACCTTTAGCCAAAAAGAGTGCTAGGATTAGAAGAGCTGGTTTTAAATCTAACCCTAACACAATATTACAAGCAAAACTTATTTTAACAGAATTTATTAATTAATTATAAAAACACATCTCTGTCCCAGAACAGCGGCGCGAAGTTCTTCATAATTTTGTTGCCTTTCTCCCAAATGGTATCCAGCCACGTCAGTATATATAGCAAGCATCACCGAATATCCTAATTATCGACAGTGGGACACAGAAACACTATCGCAAAATTTCACACGATAAGCATTATGAGAAGTGGAGCACGATGGACAAAATAAAAGCATAGGCTCGAAAATAAGGCAAGCACGCTGCAAACACGCATTCAGCATACATGAATCACGAAAAGAGTGTCGCTTCTGATTGTCAAACCTCAGATGAATGGACGTTTGCAAAAACTAGTAAGGGTTTCTCTAAAGAGAAACAGAGGCATTCAGTGACTTCGCGCAAAGCGTCCTTTATAACACATTTATACAGCAAGTATTAGCACTGCGACAAAAAAACAACATCCAGTAATCAGCTATTGAATAGACCACAAATAAGACAGCTCTATGTGGTGCTTTGGCACCAGCATTCGCACTGAGCTGCAAGTCGCCTCAGCCACAGAATGCACGCAGAACGTTTTTTGCGCAATGCCAAACGATGATGAAGAAACATGAGTGATGTGTCAGTTTTACCCCAAGATAAATAGGAATTGGAACAAACAGTAAAAGTTGATTGTTATAAATTTTTAGCTCACATTTTTGTACAATCTAGAAATTTTGAAAAGTAGATTGTACGTATAGATGCTAAACAAAATCAGTCTTGATTGATTTCGGAGTAACATCGTTTCTCTCAGACCCGAGACTGTTTTGCTAGGTCTAGGATAACTGGCCGCAACCCAATTAGCTGCGTCCGACTGTCTGCAGTGTAACTGCCATGAAGTCATCTATAAAAAGAAAATATAAGAAAAACAATTATTTTCTTGTAATAAGTAAGCATTTACTCAATAAAACAGCACACTCTCAAACAAAACTCAAACGAATCAACATTAGAGTACCATAGAGTGGAGTTTTGTCTCCAACAGTATTTAATATTTACACTTTTGACGTTCCACTCCTCCCAAAAGACATATCAATCAATCTTAACATATGCTGATGATATAACAGCCACAGCATTTCACATCAAACACCAAAGATCTAACAATTTTTTCAACCCTATTTCCACAAAATCTACAAAACACCACCATCAATAATCTTTATATATACAAAGACAGAAATACAACTGCACTTTTTACACTAGTCCAGCTGAATATGCACAACTCTATCACTTAATCCTTTAAAAAGATTATATGTGTACCATGATTGTAATTGTAAAGTAACAAAAGCACTTTTTTAAAGACATTATAATTCTAATTTTTAGTTATTTACGACATCATTATTGAACCATCGTCATTTTATTTTAAAATCAAATTCTTATATCCCTCAAAGGGATAAATTAAACAATCAAACAGAACTCACAATAAAACATTATGTTCACTTAACCCAAATTATCCCACTGTCTACATTAATAAACCCATTTTCAAAGAGGGCTTTCTACCCCAAGAACAGATATAATTTAATAATTTAATGAAAGTTATGTTGAAACTTTTAAGTTCAACATCACTCTATATGAAGAAGTGAAAAAATATTGAATTATATCTGTTCTACAGGTAGGAAGCGCTCTTTGAAAATGGGTTTGCTAATGTAGACAGTAGGATAATTTGGGTTAAATTCAAACAATAGTTACAATGCTTTGGTTTTCGTCCATACCGTTTTAATGCGTCAATTTGGACTCGAGAAGCAGAGGTACGAGGCATAGGTTGCAAGACCGAGACGAGAACGAAACGTCATAAAACGTGTTTCCAAACATTCACCTCAGTTCATTAAACTGCTGCGTACCGTTACCTTCTATCGCTAACAAGCTCATAGTATCTCATTTTGATTAATTAGCTTTGCCAATCACTTAAAGTTTGTCAGTGAATGTGTGGGAATGAATTTTTTGCATTTTACATTGTATTTCAATAATTTATGGTAAGTGATAGAGTTGTGAATATTCAGCTAGACTAGTGTAAAAAGTGCAGTTGTATTTCTGTCTTTGTACATATAAAGATTATTGATGGTGGTCTTTCGTAGATTTTGTGGAGATAGGGTTGAAAAAATTGTTAGATCTTGGTGTTGGATGTGAAATGCTGTGGCTGTTATATCATCAGCATATGTTAAGATTGATTGATATGTCTTTTGGGAGGAGTGGAACGTCAAAAGTGTAAATATTAAATACTGTTGGAGACAAAACTCCACTCTATGGTACTCTAATGTTGATTCGTTTGAGTTTTGCTTGAGAGTGTGTTATTGTATTGAGTAAATGTTACTTGTCCTTTTATAAAGTTTGCTATGAACTTGATGTTGATCTTTGGAATATTTATTAACGTGCATTTGTGAATAAGTTTGTGTAAGTACAATCACTGTAACAAATTTCTTCCTTATAACAAAAACTACTTCTGCAGTGCATTGAGGAAACTTTGGATTGTTGAACCCTTTTAGAGTTCGTGTGAGATGTTGCGCAAAGCAGTGTGAATTGGATGTGATATGTAATCTCTTTATACAAGTATTACTGGGTTAATTGAAAATTAAATGAGAAAATTTAGTTTTCGAAAATATCACAAAAAATTAGAAACCGAAATTAAACATGTCTAACAATTTACAAATCAGCAAACATAAACAAAAAACACAAAAATATAAAATGATCTTGATAAAAAAACTACAGGCTACACCAGGGCTTAACTCTCAGGCCACTTTCTTTGAAAGTTTATTAAAGGACCCACAATAACGCATGGCGGCAAACAAAGTTGAATATTCTACCGCTAACCAGCATTTTTAACAATGCTACCAGTATTGATTTGTTAAACTTTTCCAAAAAATAATTTATTTCTAATCAAAATAATGACTCAGATAGGAACACAAAAGATACTACACGGTTTTTGCTTTTTTAATTTTTTGACATAATAATCAAGTAATAATAAAAAGCATTGCGAAGTTATTTACGTATCAAAAATACCATTGCGAATGTCAGTTTTAGCTGATGAACAAAAATTAGTCGAACAAGATAATTGCTGTTTGCATTATTCTTAATTTTGTATTTGCATATTCAACATAAATTTTAGAATAAGTAAAAACACTATATTTTAAACAACAATGCGTTGAAAAAAATTCACAACACCTAGTCTAATATGTTTATTCTATTATTTTCCGATGTTTTTGTAGTTTCAAAATGACATACTAGTTGGAAACTCTGAATAAAACCAACTTAGACTTTCACTTACGGATGACCTATGTTGTTTGCAATGGTTCTTCCATGTAAAACCATGTAAAGCTCCGAGCCCTAAATTTACATGTATGTGCAAAAAGCTTATAATATAACATTCTAGCTGCTTTAAAGTCTTGATTATATAACTTTCTTTCTTCTGCTTGCGTCAACTCCAAATTTCAACAAAATAGGGAAGAGCGCTTGTAATCGCGATGCAAAAAAAGGAGGCTGTAGAAGACCCAAAAAGTTTTTGACAAACACATCCGCTTTGTGCCCTGCAAAAAATTCGATCCACTTACTTACATCTGCATCAAATCAAATTATCTATTGCTTTCTAAAGAACAAACATAAAAGTCAACTTTTGATTAAGTCGATCTCTTCATATATAAGATTGTGGATTTTCTCGAGACTAAAAATAAGAAGGCTGGTGCCATATTTGAGGATCTGACAGCTGCATATGCTTACGGCACTGCTATTGCATACAAACTTGACTTTTACTGCTGAGATTTCTGGATAAGTACTTGGTTTAAATGATTATATAACTTGTTTGAAACAGAAGCTTTACTCTTATTAACGGCATCAGTAAGCAAATTAGAAAACGAGACAACTGGCCGCAGTCGACTGGTCGCACTCTTAACTGGCCGTAGAATCATTGAGAAGGACAACCGCCACAGTTACCTTGCCACTTGCATAATCAAAATTTAAAAAATTTTAAAAAGTGGTTTTTATCAAAAAGCTGAATTATTAAAATAAAAATGCTTTAAGAATCATAAATTTTATAAAAAAGATTTCTCAAAGAAAAATATATAAAAGGAAAATATTGTTAAAAGTTAAATTAGCCTACTGAAAAAAGACAAAGTTATCATAATATTTTCATTACAAGACAATAATTTTTTTTTTCTTATCTTATCTTTTCATAAATGACTTCATGGCCAGTTACACTGCAGACAGTTGGACGCAGCTAATTGGGTTGCGGCCAGTTATCCTAGACCTAGCAAAACAGTCTCGGGTCTGAGAGAAACGATGTTACTCCGAAATCAATCAAGACTGATTTTGTTTAGCATCTATACGTACAATCTACTTTTCAAAATTTCTAGATTGTACAAAAATGTGAGCTAAAAATTTATAACAATCAACTTTTACTGTTTGTTCCAATTCCTATTTATCTTGGGGTAAAACTGACACATCACTCATGTTTCTTCATCATCGTTTGGCATTGCGCAAAAAACGTTCTGCGTGCATTCTGTGGCTGAGGCGACTTGCAGCTCAGTGCGAATGCTGGTGCCAAAGCACCACATAGAGCTGTCTTATTTGTGGTCTATTCAACAGCTGATTACTGGATGTTGTTTTTTGTCGCAGTGCTAATACTTGCTGTATAAATGTGTTACGAAGGACGCTTTGCGCGAAGTCACTGAATGCCTCTGTTTCTCTTTAGAGAAACCCTTACTAGTTTTTGCAAACGTCCATTCATCTGAGGTTTGACAATCAGAAGCGACTTTCTTTTTTGCTAAAGGTAGCATTGTGTAACAGGTGCAAAGATGTACAGAATCAATGCTCCGTTACTTTTTTGCATCTGTGCCACACTTGGACCAGGGTGAAGAGCTTAATTTCAAACGCTTTCTTTTACCTGCACTTTCACTTGGCTGTAATAAAAATGGTAAAAGTTTTAATCAAAAACCTTGTCACAGACTTTGTTTGGGAATCCTAAGGGACCAGTTGAGCCAGGTAACCCGAATACCTGCGCTGAAATAAAGCTGTGTGTAAGTTTTATTTCTCGCCAAATAAACAGAGACCACTGTCTTTAACTAAAACAAATTTAATATAAAAATCACGACTCTCGACCGACGAAAATTGTCTTCTGCGCTCTGCCACTGCAAAGCGAAAATCAGCGCTGCAAATTAATTCGTTTAATGCATATAATTATACCTCCGTAGAACCAATCTCCAAACACTGGCGCAAAAACAAGTATAACACTTATCAATCCAATATGATCAAAGGGCCCTTTCGCCCACACTCTGCGGCCAAACCAACGCACAACCAGATTACGCTACTTTCTCTTGTCGTTCTCGTCTTTGTCTTCGTCCTTGTCTTTTTTATCGTCAATCGAGCAAGCGTACATATATATAGAAAAAAGGTCACATGACGACAAATCTGCTGGAGTTATCTCGAAAATGCTTCGCTCACGTGCATTAAAATTAGAATGCTTTTTCCATGGTAAGCGAGAACATTCCAGAAAACCCATTACGTTACCACCGTCTAGCGAAAAAAAAAGAAAGATGCATTCGAACAAAAGCGGATATTTAAATCAGATAGCACAAAAGCGATTGTAACTTGCCCAAGCGATTTCTAGGTTGTAATAAAACTTTAAATTACTTTAAGACAGAAAACTATATTGCCGTAACTTAAGATTATTTCAGATGAAGTGTGACAAACCTAAAAATAAAGTGATTTCTTTTTTCTTTTATCTGAAGTTACCGATTTGCGCCTATCGTGTATAAATCAAGCCAGGAAGACAGCTGATAAAAAATCATCAATTTATCTGTACAGTTAGATTGAAATTTGTTGGCTCTTTTGTCGACTAAATAAAGCATTACGTAAAAGAAAGTATTTGAAAATTAGTAAAGACCAGAAAGAGGTTATGACATTTATTTTTTTTTTATTTATTTTATCTCTATATTTATCCTCCTGACTCGCAGGAAAGCGACGGAGGCGCTATATATAGGGTAAGCAATTACCCCGACCTGCTTCCGGAGATGCCAAGATATTGCTGTCCGCTAGTAATTTAGTAGAGATATTTCTGCAATTTAGAACTGCTTGTCAAGACCACCAAGCAGGGGAAAGTGCCGTAAAGTGTCTTTCCCACGGACACAACAGAATGGCGCAAGTGGGTTTTGAACCGAGACCATGTTGATCATCAGTCCGGTGCGTTAACCACTCGACCACGCTGCCGACAATGATATTGTACATTGTACAATGAAGTTGTACATTATACAATGATATTGTACATTGTACAATGATATTGTACACTGTACAATGAAGTTTTTTAAATTTTATTGGTTGCTACTTCAAATATAGTACACAACTTTTTTCCATTTTAAAGAATATGTTTGTTGTTTTTCCGCAGCACACGAATGGCAGAGCACAGCTCTAAATCCTTATTACGGTATCAAAAGGTTGCCGTAAAAGACTAAGGTCTAAACGTTTTTTTGTGCCAGCTGTGCAAAACTTTTTGAACAATCTTGTCCAATTAGACATCCGTGCTACCCAGTAGATGAATATCATAGATCGTACGCGGAGTACTGTGAGAGTACATCCCAGCTCCATGCTTTTATTATCAGCGCCTTTCCTGTTCCGGTCTCGTTTAAAACATCATTTCTACAACAGCTTGGCTTATAATTAAACCTGCATTAACGAATAAGGTGTCGTTTTATTATGCGACAGCATTGGACAAAAACCCGAGATTACGTCGTATTGAAATGTTATTTGCATTGGGCATTATATGGAGCACGAGGACGGAGAGAGTTAGATGAACGAAAAAAAAACGTTGCTGGCTTGGTACATTGTTCACAGCATCTAATCCAATCAATACATAACAATTCGAAGAGTATAAAACTAAACCAAGGGTGTCAGTCCTATGTATGCGTTTTATTTGGAGTGGATACCTTAACACTACAACAATTTCGGCATAGAATTGTCTTGTTTGACCTAATGTTAAAAGAAAGCCCTTATAGCTTACCATTTCAACAAAAATTAAATATCTCTTAAAAAACATTTTTGTTGATTATCATTCTTGAACATTTTTATCGAAAATTAAACTGTCAAGTCCAACTTGAAGAATCTCTGTTATCTCTGCTGTAAAACTAAGTCGATCAGAGCCAAAAATTGCGAGAGAAGAGTATGAGCAAACCACAAAATTAAGGATGAAGAACAAAAAAAAATTTTTTTTTCTTGTGTTGTGATATTGTGCAATAGATGACGTAGTGTCTTTCTTAAACGCTCTAATCTTAATCAGCGCCTTCTGCTCAAACAATTATTGGACACGCGCATCTCCAAGCATAATTGTTACTAGTTAAATATGCGCCTTTATTTTGATTCAGCAGTCAGTTCAAAGCTATCAAGCTACTACAGCAAACGAACTAAAAGCATTATATTTCAATACGGTTGTTTTTTTGGCTAAGTACTTTTGTGAATTTTAATTATTGTTATTTAATAAACCTGTGTATTCGTGCAAAGATACAACAGGCAAAAGTGGCGACGAGGATTCAAGGAACTCAACTGCGTCAAGAAAGAAAAAAGAAAATTTGTTGAATCTGCATTAAAGCTTGAATTGTCAAAATGAGTGAAATTTCTGAACTGATTTTGTTGTTAAATAAGCAACACCAAGAGCAAATGGCAGTTTTACGCGACGAGCATCGCGAGCAGATGACAATGCTTCAAGAGCAGCTGAAAATTCTACAAAGCAGCTTGAACAAACCGCGAGAAAATGTTCCAACACCGATGGCAAGTTTTCAACCGTTCGATTCCACATCTGAGTTATGGACTGATTATTTGGCAAGGTTCCGAACATTCGTCACTGCTAACTCCATTCCCGACAACAAGCAAGCACAAATTTTTCTTACCAACCAATCTAACTCCGTTTACAAAATGCTTAGCAACTTAGCGGCTCAGCAACAACCTGTTACCAACCAATCTAACTCCGTTTACAAAATGCTTAGCAACTTAGCGGCTCAGCAACAACCTGTCAAAAGCATACATGAGCTAACGATGAATGATATTCAGACGTTTATGGCAGAGCAGTTTGATCCAAAACAGTTTGTTGTCAGAGAACTTTTCAAGTTTTGGTCTGACATGAAACGCAAACCTGGCGAAACTATTACTGAACTGGCAAGCAGAATACGACAAGATGCAGCTACGTGTGATTTTCAATCCATTATTAAAGATCCTTTAGATGAAGCCTTGCGAACTAAATTCATCTGTTCAGTAGACAACGAAGCAGTTTTGAAGACACTCTTCAAGCTCAAGGACGATGAACTAAAGTTTAGCAACGCCATCAGAGTGGCTCAAGAAGTGGAAGAAGCAGCCAAGGTAGCAAAGGAAACCGTACACGGTCAACCTTCTACGTCGGTGCAGAAAGTTTATCACGCAAAGTCCAAAACTTCCAAAACGCAAGAAAAGAAAACCGCCTGCTTCAGGTGTGGAAATTCTGGACATTTCAGCAAAGCTTGTCCCCATATTAAAGCTATTTGCAGCTTCTGCAAGAAAACAGGTCATCTGCAATCTGTATGCATGTCTCGACTAAGAGATAATAAGCTTGTGAAACAACAGGTGAAATTGGTGCACAAAGTCCAATGTTCTGTTTCACCTATCTATCAAACTATTAGACGTAATGACCGCAGAATTAAGTTTGAAATTGATAGCGGAGCCAGTGACACATTTTGCTGTGAAGCGACGTGGCAAACGCTGGGTAAACCCACTCTACAACCTGTAACAATTCAATATCAAGTTGCTGAAGGTAGCCCGCTACCCGTCGTGGGACAATTCCAATCAACCGCAAGTATTGATGGAAAATCACCTGACGTGACCTTTCCTGTAATTGTCACTAAGGTGCCCAATCTAAATTTACTAGGTCGTCTGGCGATGATGAAGTTGAAACTCACCAACTTAACTGATCACTTAGCTGACACAAGTTTTGATGGGGAGGAGATGGAAGATGATGTCGATAGCGTTTGTTTAGTTCGAACAATCAGTCGTCAAATCAATCCTGACAATCCATTACTTGTGGTCAGAGAGACTGCCAAGGATCCAATTCTTTCCCAACTAATGCGATTTGTGAAGGAAGGATGGCCGCATGCATTTTCGGAAGAGCTTAAAGACTTCAAAAAGTTGGAAAATTCGTTGTCAACAGAGAATGGTTGCGTTTTTTACGGCTTACGGGTAATAATTCCTTCAACCCTACGTAATCATATTCTTAAATTATTACACCTTGGACATTTCGGCATGCAACGGATGAAACAACTTGCCAGGTCAACTGTCTATTGGCCAAGAATTGACTTTGACATCGAGAACTTATGTCGCAAATGCACTTCCTGTGGCCAATTTCAAAATAAGCCGGATAAACCTTCAATCCATCCGTGGATGATGCCAGAAAAACCATGGTCAAGACTCCACTTAGACCATGCGATCAACTTTCTGGGAAGAAACTGGTTAGTCCTTGTAGACGCTTATTCAAAATATCCTTGCATTCATCCAACAACCTCAACGTCTTCGAAAAGTACTACTGCTATACTTGAACAAGAATTTGCTCATTTCGGATATCCCCACACGTTGGTGACCGATAATGCCACAACATTCATGTCTCAAGAGTTCCAAGCTTGGTGCAAACAACGAGGCATTGTACATCTCACCGGAGCACCTTATCATCCAGCAACAAACGGTGCTGCCGAGCGTTTGATACAATCGTTCAAACAGGCATTGAGAAAATCCTCGTTACCTCCAAAGGAAGCTTTGCAAGAATTTCTAATGCAATATAGAAGAATTCCTTTTGCATCGGGACTGTCACCAAGCGAATTGTTGAATGGAAGAAGAATACGCACCAAAATTGACACTTTGGTTCCATCCATTCCGCATCTCCTGCAGGGAAGACAGTCAAGACAAGCGAGCAAGCATTCAAATACTGAAGACTCGGAAGTGGTTTCGAAAGTCGAACATCATTACTCACTAGGAGACCCTTGTTACGCACTGTACTTCGGCCCTAGAAGAGATCGTGACCCACGATGGGTGCCTGCGATAGTTACGAAAGTCCATGGTACACGAAGCGTCAATGTACGAGTCATTCCTCGAGGACCAACTTGGAGAAGACATCTTGATCAACTTCGACCTCGATACGGTTCGGATCAAGATGATGATCCCTGTGAAATCCCAACGAGCGTTTTGTCTACAGAAACACTTCCAGCCGGGACTGACCACGCATCTAGTTCTTCTTCGATGAACCAACGCAACAATCCGAGACTACCAACCGGAGACGAGTACGGGCGACACAATCTACGACGATCAGCGAGAACAAAGAGACCTCCAAAAAAATATTGTTGCTAATATGTATATATTTTTTTGTCGTAGTTTATTTGGGGAGGTGTTGTGATATTGTGCAATAGATGACGTAGTGTCTTTCTTAAACGCTCTAATCTTAATCAGCGCCTTCTGCTCAAACAATTATTGGACACGCGCATCTCCAAGCATAATTGTTACTAGTTAAATATGCGCCTTTATTTTGATTCAGCAGTCAGTTCAAAGCTATCAAGCTACTACAGCAAACGAACTAAAAGCATTATATTTCAATACGGTTGTTTTTTTGGCTAAGTACTTTTGTGAATTTTAATTATTGTTATTTAATAAACCTGTGTATTCGTGCAAAGATACAACATCTTGCATGGACTTTGAGAACGGAGTTGTGGTAACTTTGGGGTGCTGAATCCGAATCTGAGCTCAAATTTTCTCTATCACATCACGTTTTTGTGCAATTTGCATGTTTTTTAGTGCTACATTATTTGAAAGTTGCTCATTCGCTCAGACGTTTGATGCCATTAATCAAGCACAAAAATGGGAAGAAAAGGTCATAATATTGTTTATGGCGCCGGAAAGTTGTGAGAAACTCAACTTCTTATTTCGATGTTTGATACGAGAGCTAGCCATAAAGTTGCAAAAATTGTACTTTGCAGACAAGGTAGTAAGGTTAAGAAAGATAGTTCTTCTGAAACATATGTTTGTTTGTAACAGCAATAGTTTCTAAACAGAAGTGTTTGTTATTATGTTACAGGTTCACAAATATTTACAATTCAATGTTTTTAAAACTTTTGATCTGTTTCATCTTACGTTAAGGTCTTAACATGTTTATGACTTCCAAGCGAAGAAAATGCTGCAATGACCCAGATATTTTCTGTTATATCTGTGGTTGTTTTACTTTACCACCACAAAGACGTAATATCAATAGTTTTATCAAAAAAATTTACCTTGCTTATTTTGGAGTATCGCTTGGTGACCAGGACAAAAGTTGGGCGCCTCACCAAGTTTGCACAACGTGTGTCGAAACATTGAGATCCTGGTCTCAAGGAAAGAATGCGAAGCTCAAATTTGGTGTGCCAATGGTATGGAAAGAACCAAAAAACTACGTGGATGACTGCTACTTCTGCCTCGTAAATGTCAAAGGATTCAACAAGAAAAACAAGCAACACTTGCAATACCCAAACATACATTCTGCTATGCGATCTATTCCCCATAGTGATAAAGTACCTGTACCCATTTTCACCAAGCTTCTGGACATTGATGAGGACCACGTCTTTAACCAATTCTGATGATGATGATGAAGAACAGGATATAGCGCACGAGGGTGGAATGCTGGACGAGTTTCTTTGTATAGTCAGTCTGAATTGAATGATTTTATACGAGATTTAAATTTGCCAAAGCAATCCGCTAAAATTCTGGCTTCCAGACTGCAGGAAAAACATTTTCTCAAAACTGGTACAAGGGTTTCATTTTATCGTAACCGGGAAGAGAAATTAAGAAAGTACTTTCAGTCTGATGGCCAGCTTGTTTACTGTACAGATGTTGAGGGGCTTCTTCTTGCTATGGATTTGTCTGCATATTGTTCAAATGACTGGAGACTTTTTATTGATAGCCCAAAAAGAAGCCTTAAATGTGTCCTGCTCCATAATGGTAACCAGTATGGATCCATTCCTATAGGTTTCTCTGTCACTCTGAAGGAAAACTACGAAAGCATCAAGGTTGTGCTTGAAAGACTGAAATGCTGCGTTCACCAGTGGTTGACATGTGTGGATTTAAAAATGGTGAATTTCCTATTAGGGCAACAAAAAGGTCATACCAAATATCCTTTCTTTTCATGCTATAGAGATAGTAGAGCCAACGAAGAGCATTGGGTAAAAAAAGAATGGCCACCAAGGAATATAATAAAACCTGGAGAAAAGAATATTGTCAATAACCCCTTGGTTGATGGGAAAAACATCATTTTGCCGCCACTACACATCAAACTTGGACTAATGAAGCAATTTGTCAAAGCATTTGATCTTTCTGGAGACTGTTTTGGATACATTTGCTCAACCTTTCCTGGCCTTAGCTTTGAGAAGAAAAAAGCAGGGATATTTGATGGGCGTCAGATCAGAACGTTGCTCAGGGACCAGTATTTCGTGACTACAATGACTGTCGTTGAGGCTCGAGCTTGGAAAGCGTTTTCTAAAGTGGTCCATAACTTCCTTGGTAATAAGAGAGCTGACAATTATATAGAGTTGGTGGAGGAGCTTCTTCTTAGCCTACAAGACCTTGGTTGTCGAATAAACATTAAAGTGCACTACTTGCACAGCCACCTCAGCGAATTTCCCGCGAATCTTGGCGACGTTAGTGAGGAGTAAGGAGGGTGTTTCCATCAGGATGTCAAAGTGATGGAAGAACATTATCAAGGTCAATGGAACTGCAACATGATGGCAGATTACTGCTGGAGTTTGATGAGAAATGTCCCTTAGGCAGTTCATAAAAGATTAGCAACAAAAAGAAAATTTTTGATGCCATAATATAATTTCGTTTGTGCTAAACTTTGCGTTGGATTTGTGTACAGTAGTACTGATTGTTGCGATGTGACAGTATTACTTTTTTGTATATTTTTTGCTTGGTTTTGCTTAAACCTGCTAATGTAATTTTGTGAGAATGACACAAAACGAAAAAACTTAGATTTTCATTGATGTCGTACCTGCGCTGAGCATAATGCTCCAGATTGTATATTTTAAATATATTTCACGTATTTATTATTTATATATGATGTGGTCAATAATAAACAAACACAGTTTAAGATTACGAATAGCTTTGAAAAGTCATTTTAAAGGAGATGCTGCCTTCCTTTGTAAACATTATTCCACTTAAGGGCACTTAAACGCAACATAAATTTTTTAATTTTTGGCAAAAATTAACAATTTTTTAAAAAATTAAGTTTTCGTATCTCAAAAACGTTATGTGATGAGCAAAAACTAACACCAAATTTGGATTCAACGCCCCCAAATTACCCAAAATCAGTTGAAAAAGTCCACGCAAGAAAAATCATGTTGACCAGTGTAAGAGGTTTAAAAAATATATTTGCAGCACTGCCTTCAAATTTGTGCATTATGCTTTAAATAGTACTTAGAAGAGTAGAAATAGAAATATGTTTCATTGACGTAACATCATAATTAATTGTTTTTCCAAAATTTTGTATTTTCTTAAGTCTCCTCTCATATTGAAATAATCTAATTATTTATTCGCTTTAGGCAAAAAATACTTAGTTAAAGCACAATGTAAATAAATAAAAAATAAAGTAACAATATTTAAAAAAGATAAATATCTTTTTTGATTGTGCACTATAAGCAAATAAATATTTCAGTCTGTAATGCCTAGTGTAACGCGAATAAATATCAATTTATCGTTTATTCAAATTATTATTATTATTTTTTTTTTTGCAAGACATGCATTCTGATTTTTTATGTCATTTGAAAAAATTACAACATTAATTGTACATCAAGTAATTAAAGCTGGTCAAATATTTTCTATACAGTAATTTAGGAAGAGCAATAATTTTAAAATCCATTCACAAATAATAACAATTTGAAGCCAGTATTTTAATATTTAGTTTGCAATGTTTCGTTTAAAAACAAAAACTTGTTTTTGTCGTTATACTGTAATTACTGAATTGTCATTGCTTTTGAATTAAATTAGTAGTACCAGTGTAAGCATAAATTTGAAAAAACTGTGAAGATATTTTATTTTAATTATATGTAGTTGTCGTTTTATGGTTTATTGATAAATTATGCTAATTTTTAAATGCTTTGATAAGGACTTACGAAAGATGAAAACGTTCAGCTTTTTTATTTTTTAATAAAACTTTGAAACCAAACGATAAAATGTTGGCTGTCTATTGCCATTATTTACCAATGGATTTTCAATAATTTGATCGAGCAGACAATAAAGCAAGCTTTCCTCGGCTTCTTCATTGTTTGTAATTGTCATGCGCGATGACGTCACTCTTTACGTGCAAATTTTAATTAAGTTTACGACTGTTACAACAGCGATGCGTTAAAATCGCATTTCACGCTTGTTAAATGTGTGTCTAGACGTAAAAATTGAAATGACCTTGGTAAAGTTTAATTTTATATACTTTTTCCGATAAATATTTGAAAAACGTTATTGCCCTTACAAAAGTTAAATAAATAATTTTTAGTTTGTTTAAATTTCAAAATTACAGCTTAGAATATTTTGAGTTATGAATCGACAAACTTTGGTGGGTCTCTGAAGCCAACGTTGAGGAGTCAATAGCTCAAAAAAGATTGAGAAAAATAGGGTTAAGAAATTGTGAAGGTAGATAAAAGAAATGAATTGAAGGCTACAAATTTAGATCTTTTGTGCAACTTGGACCTTTTTAATGGGTAAGCAATTAACAATAAATTTATTTATATAAATTTGAAATGCATTCTTTTTAAAAGAAGAAACGGTAAACTTTATTTATTGGTTTATACAATTTGGAAAGACTACAATCAAAGTGTATTTTTATCATTTTTTGCTGTTGTAACTACTTGGCCATATTTTAAGACCCAAGCAAAGACTTGCATCAAGATTGTGATTTTTTTGAAGCTGACAATGAGTTCAATAATGATGAGCGCTTTATACTCCAAACAGCATAAACACACTTTGAAACTACTATTAAATTAGTTTTTTGTTAAATGATCATTTTAAAGTAATTTTGGAGCTGTAACGAAATATATTTATTTTAAGCTGTATAAGATTTTGCAGAACTGACACAGTGACATACATATGTTTTTGTAAACTACTTGACGACTCGACGTAAAACACAAATAATTAGAAACAAATGGTGTCTGATTTTTGTTTGTCAAATTTAATCGATTTTCGTAATTGCACTATTCTTAATTTTGTATTTGCGTATTCAACGTAAATTTTAGAAATAAGTAAAAACACCACATTTTAAATAAAATTCTTGATCAAAAGCTATACAATAAGTACAAAATTTAAGCATTCATACAAAAATTTTTAAGCCACTTTATAATGATTAAGTTGAAAAAGGTATTGAAAAATATTTTGGCAAAAGCGTGTAAAGTCGTTTATTAACTAAACAATTTGTTAAACTCAAAATTTAAATTTCAGCTTATTATGCCACAAAGTTAATTTAATTTTAATCAATTACTTTTTTGCAACTAACCCTTGGTTAAATTAACATTTTAGAAAGTTCAAAACAAATGTCAAGATTTAAAGTCGTGAAAAAATATCAACAAACCAAATGTACTCAAAAATGTTAATTTGGTATTGCATAACTTGAATCTCGACAGGTATACTGTTAAATCATCAAGTTATAAATGGTAAACTATTCTTAATAATTAAACTGTTATTTTAACTAAGCTGAAAACACTGAATGGTTCATTAATATATTGAAACCTTCGACGTGATGATCGCATACAAAAGCCGGCTGATCGTTACCAATATTACAACTTGTTGCTAAACTAAATTTTGATACGGTAAGTGTTAAGTCGTGACTTAAGGAATTTATTGGACAGGTTAAGAAACATTTAGTCAAGTTCTAAACACAGTGTTAAATAACATCATTCTTTTAAATATTTAACATTGTTTTAGCACGATTGACCTGCTGGTATTTTTTATGACTTTCAAATCTTTCAGAACATTTGTTTTATACTAAGTAAAATGTTATTTTAACAAATGTTTTTTACAAAAATTAAATTGAATAATATTAAAACAATCTTGAAGCATTTTAGACAAAAATTTGAATTTAATGATTTCTTCTCAGGCTTTTGCAAAAAATTTTTCAATACATTTCCAATTTAAATTTTGTAAATTGGCTTAAAAAATTTTTGGTTGAATGCTTAAATTTTGTACTCATAAGTTTTGATTGAGACTTTTATTTAAAATATGTTGCTTTTGCTTATTTGTCATATTTACGTTGAATATATTAATGAAGTATAGTGCAATTACGAAAACCGATTAAATTAGACAAACTAAAAATCGGGCACCAATTGTTTCTAATTATTGATGATTTTACATTGAATCGTCACGTCGTTTACAAAAACACGTGCACCTCAATGTTACCGTTCCATAAAGTTTTTTTACAGTTTGCTATAAAGGCAGTTTGTAACAGCTTGAAAAAATTTTCAAAATGATTATTAAACGAGAAACAAATTTAATACAGAATTTGTTTAGAAACTCGGCTACAATTAGTTAGATAAAAATACAGCAAAGATAATTATCATCAGCAACTTATATAAACGAAGGTAAATTAAAATGAATAAAGGCATCGTCATATTTTGAGCATTAACTTTAAGAAACTAAATAGTAACACATGGAAACGTAAGGTTTATTTTGCAAACGGTTTCCGCAAAACATGGTTTCAGCTGTGAAACAATTTACTACTTAGCCTATGTGCATAAAAAATTAAAGTTTCTTTTTTATAAAATAATGAATGGATACAAATATTCCTAAAAAATTCTATTGGGTTTTGTTGAAAATATACACATAACTATTTAGCAATCAGCAATAGTTTTAGCAATCAAATGTACTTTACGAAAGATTCTTCAAATGCAATGAATTCCTTAAAATTTTTTTGTTTATCGACTGGAGTTGATTTATTTATTTTGTGTTTTCAAAACTTATTATTTACGTTCACTTATAGTTTAAACATTTTTGTAACGTTGTTCAGAGGTGTCGAAAATCTTTGGCGAGAGGAGCAAAATTTTGTAAAAAGGGCACTTCAGTGCATCAGAGACTATTTCTATGAAATACTAGGTGAAAAGCAAAAAAAGGTCATCACCTAAAAAATTCAGTCATGAGAATGTCTTTTCTTTTGCCCTCTTTGCCCTAAATATGATTTTAACTTTTAAACTCAAGTAAACTTCTTTTCTTGGTCTTCATTAAGTGTTTAGTAAAATTTTTCTCCAATGCACTAAAATTGACGCTTGTTGAGTCTGCCTTCTAAAAAAAAAAAATTTTAGTTTGCTTTCTTGCTAAATTATCTTTATTTGGTGTGTTGTTCTTTTCAAAAAAGATGATTTAAATTGATATTTCACAAATTTTTTTAATTTTAATTTTGGTCGGTAATTGATATTATGTAATTGATAGTTTAATTTCCTGTTCTTTTAATTTGCTGTTCTTTTCTAAAAAAGGTAACTCTTGTCTAAACTGAGGTTTCTCGAACTTCGTTGAATTCATTATTGGTCGATAATTGATATTGCATAACTTTTATTTCCCGCTCTCACTATAAAACTAGCTTTATTTTTAATAAATCATTTTTTTATTTAAAAAAAGGCATACATTTGGGATAAAAAAAAATTATTAACTATCTTACTAAGCATGCGATACAAACCACTATATCCGGATTTTAGCATTAACTAAAAACAACGTGCAAGTTTGTAAGAAAGTACGTTGATTATGAGACGAAAATAGCAAATACCTGAATCGATTCAAAGTAGAGACCTTTCTTTAAAGAATACCATGATTTTGGGAAGAAATTAGGGAAATCGGTGATCGATTCGAAGTGAAGACCTTTTTTTGGTCTTCGTCCTAAACTCGAAAATAAATTTATTTTGTCCTTCTCTTCTTATTTTTTTTAGTTGGTGCGCCTATGTCTGTCCGGGATTCCGCCTGTTCAGATGTGGCAACCCTAACTTAAATATTCTTGACGTTCAAGCTGAGTCTGAAAATTTATACCACGATGTTTGATCAAGCTTGAGCCAACCTCAACGCACTGAGTTTAAACGTATGCTTATCAATATATATTGGCAATATTTTATTTTGTTACGTCTAAATTATCTAAATTTGAAAGCTTAACATTTTTTTGTCAATGGAATGATAAAATGATCTGTTATCTTAGGCACAATAAAAAAAGAGTTAAAATGCCCCTTTTATATTGCCCTATAATATTATAGGCCAACCATAAATAAACATAATATAAACCAGGTCGTAGTAATAAAGTTAATTTGTTTTTTGTGCCATAAGAGATTCTTTAATATGTAAATATATATTAGGTAAGAAACACTTTTTATTTCAAGGTATTGTATCATTAGAATAATAGTTCTTTCAACATTTATTGATAGTTTTTGAAAAAATGTTAAAGTAAAATTTATTCTTTTTCTTTTAAGATTTAAGTCAGCAACTTTATAATTGAATTTGAAACAAAATATGCCGTATAAAAAAAGTAAGAGATCAACACCCATTGTAGTCATTAACAGAAAATTTCAGAATAAAAACTAACCGGTTTAAGTTGTTACGTATAGTCGACCTGTAATTTGCAAACGATTTGCAAAGACCTACATGTATATATACAAAGTCGACCTGTAATTTGCAATAACTACCAGAATAACAGAGACTTCTTATTTGCAATCTTTGCTCTATTTTTTAATCTAATTCTAACGTCTTCTTATTTGCAACCTTTGCTCTATTTTGTTTTGAATTATAATCAATTGTTCTTTTAGATGCAAATAAAAACAAACTGCTACTACTACTACTACTACTACTACTACTACTACTACTACTACTACTACTACTACTACTACTACTACTACTACTACTACTACTACTACTACTACTACTACTACTACTACTACTACTACTACTACTACTACTACTACTACTACTACTACTACTACTACTACTACTACTACTACTACTACTACTACTACTACTACTACT
Source organism: Diplosoma virens (assembly GCA_963680785.1). Classification (NCBI taxonomy): domain Eukaryota; kingdom Metazoa; phylum Chordata; class Ascidiacea; order Aplousobranchia; family Didemnidae; genus Diplosoma; species Diplosoma virens. Next base: position 56,970,989 of record OY796881.1, on the reverse strand, counting down.
ACTACTACTACTACTACTACTACTACTGCTATTACTACTACTACTACTACTACTACTACTACTACTACTACTACTACTACTACTACTGCTACTACTACTACTACTACTACTACTACTACTACTACTACTACTATTACTACTACTACTACTATTTTAATAGCCTACAATGTCTAGGCCTTTCTATAAAACAAGTTCTTGTTCTATTGAAAAAGCTGTGGATAGTAGACAGACATTTATGTGCCATTATCTTAGTTTTCAACTTACAAATAACGTCGACTTGAACACTGAAGGCAGCCTGCTGTGTGTTTAAGTAAAAATTTCAAGTTTCGTTTATTGTAGGACAATGATCTTAACATATCGATTGTTTTCTTTAGATCATGTTAAAGGAATAGCTGAACTTATTTTTGTTTTTGCTACGTTCTAGATATGCAGACGTATGTCGGAAAACAGAATTGGGAGAAATTTCTTGCTATAGATTTTCATATTTTAGTAGTACAATGCTAAAGAAAATATACTGCTTTTGCTAGTAAGCTATTGCAAAGCCAAACGAAATCAATAATTTTAACTCACTGTAACTTGCAATAGAAAGCATTTTATTATAGATTATGGCTGTTTGATTGGTAATTCAAAATACGCTTTTAAGAGCTTTCCGCGATAGCCGCCAAAAAATGCGAACTACGCGATTTTATGACGGAAGGGTTAGCGCAGGGGCGTCCAACCCGTGGCCACATTTGCCCCGCGTAAGGGTTTTGAGTGGCCCGCGCAATATTTTTCGAAGAGCTCTGTCCGCCCATTTTGGCAGAAATCCAGCCAGAAATCGACGACAGATTCCATGTGCAGACCTCCTTTTATCTTGTTTTTTCCGAGATCGCTAGTTTTCAAAAAAAATTATGAAATCCGAGATTGATTTGTAGTGAAGATCTTTTTTTAGAAAACAAGGGATAAAATTCAGAAAATTGGGGAAAGACTTGAATTGAAGACCTTTTTTTTTAGAGATCGCTACGATTTTGGGACGAAAATTGGGGTGTTTTATTAGTTTGGTTTGCCAGTATTTTTAATGAGTCAAAATGGTCCTCGGATCAAGAAAGGTTGGACGTCCCTGGGTTAGCGTATAAAAATTGTATAGTCATAAAATGCTCCCGCAGTGAGCGTTAACTCTATTCAGACTAGGCTTTTAAGAAAACTTGTACCACTGGAAAGGGAGGCGAGGCGGAAAGTGCCCGCGCTCTTTGTTTGCTTATATTTCGACAATTAGTACCCTTAAAAGTGTCATTCAAGGTTGTATAGAAAAATAATTTTATGCTCTTTCGATAGAGATACGTACTGTAAATGTTGTAATAAAATATTATTTCGGATTGAAAAAGCAAGTTTTCGAAAGGTATTTAATTCGAAAAGTATCAACTTTCGTAAATTGGCCGAAAAGCAGAGATTGGTTTCAGAAAATTAACGACTCGGCGCTTTAATTGATCTTATGATTAAAAGTAAAATTATTTCACAGTTGTAATCCTTTTAGGGAGGTTACTGCAGTTCACAGAAGAAAAAACTATATTTCAGCAAAATATAATTTCATTATTAAAATACTTCGATTTCAGCCACAACGAATGTTTTCAAAATTCACTGGACTTTTTAAATAATTTTGAAAATGAACTTATCACACAATAAAAAGAAATGCAATTCATTCGAAAAAAAATTGAAATTTTAAGTGTCACGTCGTACTTTTTTATAATTATTGCAAAATGTTATAATACGCCTAATTTAAAAAATTAAGTTAGGATTGATTACTTTGATGAAATAAATTTTTTTGAATTTTTGCAAGCTTTTTTCTTTTTTAGTAGGTTAGTCTAGCCTACATTGTATAATATTTTAAGTCGAACTTGACTAATGCTCAAGCGTATATTTTTTTATTTTAAATTTACTGTACATTGAATTTCGTCAGAGTAGGACTGCCCAACCCGATACCCACAAGGTCTATTGTTGAAGCCCGCCAAAGAAATTGTGATTACTTGATCGATCAAATTATTGTAATGCTTTGAATCAATTTAATGATGCGCAGAAAACTCGAAATGTGTAATTTTCGTCTCAGTAGAGATTTTTCGCTTTATATAAGAATAAAACACGTAGGTATTTAAAATGGTGACCTTTTTTGTTTGGTCTTTAAATAAATTTATGGTCCGAATTCCTGTTATCAAGGAAGTTCATTCAAAAATAACACATTAAAATTAAATAAAGACAAAAACGAAGATACTGTGATTTCTGCACCGATTGCGACCCACAATAAACTTTTCGACAAAAGTTGGACCATAATGGTTAAAAGATTGAGCATCCCTGCGTCAGAGTATAAAACAACCTAACATTTTCCAAAACAGTTATTATCATCGAAATGAATTTCTACCGAGAGTAATTTTGGATTTTAATATTGATTTGGATAACTTACGACACCGACAATTTTTCTTTCAGAATTATTTAATTTATAGTATGAATTTTGACATTAGAATAAAAAGATAAAACATCGGTACAACCAATTGATGATATTTCACTCAAGCATAGCACAATATATAGTCTATTCGAATGTCTTTTGACCTTGTTTGCGTAAATATTCGATACAGTCCCCAGCATAATTCAAAAGTAGGACGGAAATCCTTTGATGATTTTTTATTACCTCAAGCAAACTGCGTCAAATATTACTTAAAGTTTCACTTTTTAAATGAATCTATATAGTTCGTTTTTTTTGGTCATTTTCATCAAACGCTCAGTGCAACAAAGAAAAGTTGGCTATTCTATTTAGAATTATTTCTAACATAAACTTACAAGGAGGAAAAATAAACGCACATCTATCTAGATATTGTACTAAACAGAAAATAAGATATAAAAACGAAATAGTTATTCACGCCAAGTCATTTATGCTAAATTTTAATACCGGTGCGTAGTGTTGTAAAATATTTTCCACTGCTTGTTCTTGTTGCAAACAAAAACATAAAAAAAAAGCTGGACCAGGGATTTTTTAACGCGGCTACATTTGATGTGTTATCTGCTTAAATAAAAACAAGTAAATAACCTCTGTTGTTGCGTTTTCCGTTAAGTTCAATATTAATACTTAAAAATGATTGTGTTATTTTTTGTAGTAATTCCAATTTTATTGGTTGATTTCACTTCAGAAACCTCTTTTTATTCTGTTAAAATTGTTCAAAAATTGGAGTTCGAAAAAAGTTCAAGAAAGGCACAGATATTGGATATGTACAGTATACAAAGGTCGAATGACATAGACCGACGCTGGTGTATAAAAAAATGATACAATTAATTATATAATGTAAAACTTCAAGCGCATAAGTAATTAACGATCTTTCTTCAATTTCATCAAAACAAAACCTGATATTTAAACCGATAAGTTAAAACAATATTTTTTCAAACAATTTTAATTTTGTTTTTTTTTCTATGCATATTTAAACATGATTAAGATTGATGGAAAAAAATAAGAAAAAATAAGCTTCATACAGAAATCCATTACTTGTTTTCAAGATTTAAATTTTTTAATAATTTTTATTATTTCAACTCTATTTATCCTCCAGACTCGTACAAAAACGTTGAAGGCGCTATACCAAGGGCAACTTTTAAGCGATACCGTACCTGCTTATTTAATGCTATATACTGTATGCGGGCCCGCAAGCAACCAGAAGATCTGGCAGATAATTGCTTTTAGAGATGTCAAAATATTGTAGTGGGTTGGAAAATTTAATTTACTTTTTTAATTTTTATTTGAGACGTAACTAAAATGCTAGTCTACTCAGACTACCCTACTAGCCTGAGTAAGGTAAACCTAAACAAAAAGTTGCAAATGGGCTACTGGCGATGAAGTGTGTAAAGCGTTCCTAAACCTGACCTCACTTAAAATTAACTAGTAACTGGTACCGGAAAGATAGAAAAGTACTGGTAAACATTTAACTATGGCAAATGTCAATTTGTGACAATGCTACTGTAAATCAAGATACTCCTTTGAAGCTGCAATCGATACGAAAAATAAAAACATGTCGCAATGCTTGCAAAAAAACTTTTAATTTCCCTAAAGCGTTCCTAAAGCGTTCCTAAACCTGACCTCACTTAAAATTAACTAGTAACTGGTACCGGAAAGATAGAAAAGTACTGGTAAACATTTAACTATGGCAAATGTCAATTTGTGACAATGCTACTGTAAATCAAGATACTCCTTTGAAGCTGCAATCGATACGAAAAATAAAAACATGTCGCAATGCTTGCAAAAAAACTTTTAATTACCCTAGAATTAGACGAAGTACCGCGGTACTTTATAAAAAAAAAATTTTTGCGCGCATCCTGTGGCTGAGGCGACTTGCAGCTCAGTGCGAATGCTGGTGCCAAAGCACCACATAGAGCTAACTTACTCGTGGTTTATTCGATAGCTGATTACTGGATGTTTTTTGTCGCAGTGCTCATACTTGCTGTATAATTGTGTTATGAAGGACGCTTTGCGCGAAGTCGTTGAATGCCTCTGTTTTTTGTAATGTTTTTGTTTTCATCTCTATATTTGTCCTCCTGACTCGCAGGAAAGCGACGGAGGCGCTAATACATAGGGTAAACAATTACCCCGACCTGCTTCCGGAGATGCCAAGATATTGCTGTCCGCTAATAATTTAATAGAGATATGACTGTAATTTAGAACTGCTTTCCAGGACCACTAAGCAGGGGAAAGTGCCGCAAAGTAACTTTCCCAAGGACACAACAGAATGGCGCGAGTAGGTTTTGAACCGAGACCGTGTAGGTCACGAGCCAAGCGCTTTAACCTCTCGACAACGCTGCGAACAATGACGCTGCTGGTTCTCTTTAAAGAAACCCTTACTAGTTTTTACAAACGTCCATTCATCTGAGCTTTGACAATTAGAAGCGACACCCTTTTTGGCTAAAGGTGGTATTGTGTAACAGATGCACAGATCTACAGAACCAATCATCCGTTATCCTTTTGCATCTGTACCACACTTGGACCAGGGTGAAGAGCTTAATTTCAAACGCTTTCTTTTACCTGCAGTTTCGCTTGGCTGTAATAAAAATGGTAAAAGTTTTAATCGAAAACCTAAAAATAAAGTGATTACTTTTCTCTTTTACTTGAAGTTACCGATTTGCGCATATCTCCTCTATAAATCAAGTCAGGAAGACAGCTGATAAAAAATCATCAATTTATTTGTAGAAAGTTAGATTGAAATTTGTTGGCTCTTTTGTCGACTAAATAAAGCTTTAGGTAAAAGAAAGTATTTGAAATTTAGTAAAGACCAGAAAGAGGTTATGACATTATACAATGATATTGTACACTGTACAATGAAGTTTTTTAAATTTTATTGGTTGCTACTTCAAATATACCGTACATAGTGTAATTTTTTTCCATTTTAAAGAATTTGTTTGTTGTTTTTCCGCAGCACACGAATGGCAGAGCACAGCTCTAAATCCTTATTACGGTATCAAAAAGTTGCCGAAAAAGACAAAGGTCTAAACGTTTTTTTGTGCCAGCTGTGCAAAACCTTCTAAACAATCTTGTCCAATTAGACATCCGTGCTACCCAGTAGATGAATATCATAGATCGTACGCGGAGTACTGTGAGAGTACATCCCAGCTCCATGCTTTTATTATCAGCGCCTTTCCTGTTCCGGTCTCGTTTAAAACATCATTTCTACAACAGCTTGGCTTATAATTAAACCTGCATTAACGAATAAGGTGTCGTTTTATTATGCGACAGCATTGGACAAAAACCCGAGATTACGTCGTATTGAAATGTTATTTGCATTGGGCATTATATGGAGCACGAGGACGGAGAGAGTTAGATGAACGAAAAAAACGTTGCTGGCTTGGTACATTGCTCACAGCATCTAATCCAATCAATACATAACAATTCGAAGAGTATAAAACTAAACCAAGGGTGTCAGTCCTATATATGCGTTTTATTTGGAGTGGATACCTTAACACTACAACAATTTCGGCATAGAATTGTCTTGTTTGACCTAATGTTAAAAGAAAGCCCTTATAGCTTACCATTTCAACAAAAATTAAATATCTCTTAAAAAACATTTTTGTTGATTATCATTCTTGAACATTTTTATCGAAAATTAAACTGTCAAGTCCAACTTGAAGAATCTCTGTTACCTATGCTGTAAAAATAAAGTCGATCAGAGCCAAAAGTTGCGAGAGAAAAGTATGAGCAAACCACAAAATTAAGGATGAATAAGCGGTTAAAAAAAATATATTTGCAGCACTGCCTTCAAATTTGTGCATTATGCTTTAAGCAGTACTTAGAAGAGTAGAAATAGAAATATGTTTTATTGACATAATATAATAATGAATTGTTTTTTCAAAATTTTGTATTTTCTAAGTCTCCTTTCCTATTGAAATAATCTAATGACGTTTATTTATTCGCTTTAGGCAAAAAATACTTAGCTAAAGCACAATGTAAAATAAATAAAAAACAAATTAACGATATGTAAAAAGGATAAATATCTTTGTGCACTATAAGCAAATAAATATTTCAGTCTGTAATGCCTAGTGTAACGCGGATAAATATCAATTTATCGTCTATTCAAATTATTTTTTATTTATTTTTGCAAGACATGCATTCTGATTTTTTATGTCATTTGAAAAAATTGCAACATTAATTGTACATCAAGTAATTAAAGCTGGTCTAAGATATTTTCTATACAGTAATTTAGGAAGAGCAATAATTTTAAAATCCATTCACAAATAATAACAATTTGAAGCCAGTATTTTAATATTTAGTTTGCAATGTTTCGTTTAAAAACAAAAAGTCGTTTTTGTCGTAATAATTACTAAATTGTCATTGCTTTTGAATTAAACTGTTGAGTGTGAGCATAAATTTGAAAAAACTGTGAAGATATTTTATTTTAATTATATATAATTGTTGTTTTATGGTTTATTGATAAATTTTGCTAATTTTTAAATGCTTTGATGAGGACTTACAAAAGATGAAAACGTTCAGCTTTTTTATTTTTTAATAAAACTTTGAAACCAAACGATAAAATGTTGGCTGTCTATTGCCATTATTTACCAGTGGATTTTCAATAATTTGATTGAGCAGACAATAAAGCAAGCTTCCTTCGGCTTCTTTATTGTTTGTAATTGTCGTGCGCGATGACGTCACTCTTTACGTGCAAATTTTAATTAAGTTTACGACTGTTACAACAGCGATGCGTTAAAATCGCATTTCACGCTTGTTAAATGTGTGTCTAGACGTAAAAATTGAAATGACCTTGGTAAAGTTTAATTTTATATACTTTTTCCGATAAATATTTGAAAAACGTTATTGCCCTTACAAAAGTTAAATAAATAATTTTTAGTTTGTTTAAATTTCAAAATTACAGCTTAGAATATTTTGAGTTATGAATCGACAAACTTTGGTGGGTCTCTGAAGCCAACGTTGAGGAGTCAATAGCTCAAAAAAGATTGAGAAAAATAGGGTTAAGAAATTGTGAAGGTAGATAAAAGAAATGAATTGAAGGCTACAAATTTAGATCTTTTGTGCAACTTGGACCTTTTTAATGGGTAAGCAATTAACAATAAATTTATTTATATAAATTTGAAATGCATTCTTTTTAAAAGAAGAAACGGTAAACTTTATTTATTGGTTTATACAATTTGGAAAGACTACAATCAAAGTGTATTTTTATCATTTTTTGCTGTTGTAACTACTTGGCCATATTTTAAGACCCAAGCAAAGACTTGCATCAAGATTGTGATTTTTTTGAAGCTGACAATGAGTTCAATAATGATGAGCGCTTTATACTCCAAACAGCATAAACACACTTTGAAACTACTATTAAATTAGTTTTTTGTTAAATGATCATTTTAAAGTAATTTTGGAGCTGTAACGAAATATATTTATTTTAAGCTGTATAAGATTTTGCAGAACTGACACAGTGACATACATATGTTTTTGTAAACTACTTGACGACTCGACGTAAAACACAAATAATTAGAAACAAATGGTGTCTGATTTTTGTTTGTCAAATTTAATCGATTTTCGTAATTGCACTATTCTTAATTTTGTATTTGCGTATTCAACGTAAATTTTAGAAATAAGTAAAAACACCACATTTTAAATAAAATTCTTGATCAAAAGCTATACAATAAGTACAAAATTTAAGCATTCATACAAAAATTTTTAAGCCACTTTATAATGATTAAGTTGAAAAAGGTATTGAAAAATATTTTGGCAAAAGCGTGTAAAGTCGTTTATTAACTAAACAATTTGTTAAACTCAAAATTTAAATTTCAGCTTATTATGCCACAAAGTTAATTTAATTTTAATCAATTACTTTTTTGCAACTAACCCTTGGTTAAATTAACATTTTAGAAAGTTCAAAACAAATGTCAAGATTTAAAGTCGTGAAAAAATATCAACAAACCAAATGTACTCAAAAATGTTAATTTGATATTGCATAACTTGAATCTCGACAGGTATACTGTTAAATCATCAAGTTATAAATGGTAAACTATTCTTAATAATTAAACTGTTATTTTAACTAAGCTGAAAACACTGAATGGTTCATTAATATATTAAAACCTTCGACGTGATGATCGCATACAAAAGCCGGCTGATCGTTACCAATATTACAACTTGTTGCTAAACTAAATTTTGATACGGTAAGTGTTAAGTCGTGACTTAAGGAATTTATTGGACAGGTTAGGAAACATTTAGTCAAGTTCTAAACACAGTGTTAAATAACATCATTCTTTTAAATATTTAACATTGTTTTAGCACGATTGACCTGCTGGTATTTTTTATGACTTTCAAATCTTTCAGAACATTTGTTTTGTACTAAGTAAAATGTTATTTTAACAAATGTTTTTTACAAAAATTAAATTGAATAATATTAAAACAATCTTGAAGCATTTTAGACAAAAATTTGAATTTAATGATTTCTTCTCAGGCTTTTGCAAAAAATTTTTCAATACATTTCCAATTTAAATTTTGTAAATTGGCTTAGAAAACTTTTGAATCAATGCCTAAATTTTGTACTCATAAGTTTTGATTGAGACTTTTATTTAAAATATGTTGCTTTTGCTTATTTGTCATATTTACGTTGAATATATTAATGAAGTATAATACAATTACGAAAACCGATTAAATTAGACAAACTAAAAATCGGGCACCAATTGTTTCTAATTATTAATGATTTTACATTGAATCGTCACGTCGTTTACAAAAACACGTGCACCTCAATGTTACCGTTCCGTAAAATTTTATACAGTTTGCTATAAAGGCAGTTTGTAACAGCTTGAAAAAATTTTCAAAATGATTATTAAACGAGAAACAAATTTAATACAGAATTTGTTTAGAAACTCGGCTACAATTAGTTAGATAAAAATACAGCAAAGATAATTATCATCAGCAACTTATATAAACGAAGGTAAATTAAAATGAATAAAGGCATCGTCATATTTTGAGCATTAACTTTAAGAAACTAAATAGTAACACATGGAAACGTAAAGTTTATTTTGCAAACGGTTTCCGTAAAACATGGTTTCAGCTGTGAAACAATTTACTACTTAGCCTATGTGCATAAAAAATTAAAGTTTCTTTTTTATAAAATAATAAATGGATACAAATATTCCTAAAAAATTCTATTGGGTTTTGTTGAAAATATACACATAACTATTTAGCAATCAGCAATAGTTTTAGCAATCAAATGTACTTTACGAAAGATTCTTCAAATGCAATGAATTCCTTAAAATTTTTTTGTTTATCGACTGGAGTTGATTTATTTATTTTGTGTTTTCAAAACTTATTATTTACGTTCACTTATAGTTTAAACATTTTTGTAATGTTGTTCAGAGGTGTCGAAAATCTTTGGCGAGAGGAGCAAAATTTTGTAAAAAGGGCACTTCAGTGCATCAGAGACTATTTCTATGAAATACTAGGTGAAAAGCAAAAAAAGGTCATCACCTAAAAAATTCAGTCATGAAAATGTCTTTTCTTTTGCCTTCTTTGCCCTAAATATGATTTTAACTTTTAAACTCAAGTAAACTTCTTTTCTTGGTCTTCATTAAGTGTTTAGTAAAATTTTTCTCCAATGCACTAAAATTGACGCTTGCTGAGTCTGCCTTCTAAAAAAAAAAAATTTTAGTTTGCTTTCTTGCTAAATTATCTTTATTTGGTGTGTTGTTCTTTTCAAAAAAGATGACTTTTTTTAAATTGATGTTTCACAAATTTGTTGGATTTATTTTTGGTTGATAATTGATGTTATATAACTGATAGTTTAATTTCCTGTTCTTTTAATTTGCTGTTCTTTTCTAAAAAAGGTAACTCTTGTCTAAACTGATTTTTCACGAATTTTGTTGAATTCATTATTGGTCGATAATTGATATTGTATAACTTTTATTTCCCGCTCTCACTATAAAACTAGCTTTATTTTTAATAAATCATTTTTTTATTTAAAAAAAGGCATACATTTGGGATAAACAAAAATTGTTAACTATCTTACTAAGTATGCGATACAAACCACTCACAAAAAAAAGAATAGAGAAAACAGGATGGGCTTTTCAACCTTTAAAAAGGCATTAACCTACCTCCGCTTATCAATTGAATTGAACAACGACTTACAAGTAAGAACAAAAATAAATATGGAATATTGCACATCAAGGTAGGCTTAATGAAGAATTTCATTGAAAAGCTTAAAACAATCAAAAATTTCAATTGAAAAGCAACATCTTTGCATTCCCAAATGCATATTCGTAATCATAGGCGTACCAGCCTAAAAATATTTGGGGGGCAATAGAATTTGCCCAAATTTTGTGACTTTTGCTCGAATTTTGATTTTCTGAAACTTTACAGATAGGAGATAAAAATTTTTTCTAAAATTAAGGTAAAGACCAAAAGAACAGAAGTCTTCAGTTAGACTCTGTCACTGATTTCTCGATTTTTGTCCCAAAAATACAATAAAATGATTTTTACCTAAATTCGTAAACTTTTTTCTGCAATTAACACAAAAACCTTTTTTTGATCCTTGTCCCTGTCTAAAATTTCTGATTTTTCTAAATTTTTGAAATTTGTGGAGGCCAATCGTTCTCCTGCTCCCTGCAGGAATAGCTATGTTTGTAGTTGATGGTTACCTCAAGTATAGCACCTCTGACGTTTTCCTGTGAGTCAGTAGGATGAATATACAGATGAAAATAAAAATAATAAACGAAGCTTAGCGATTGCGATAGTTTATTTTTAACGCACAACGTATGTAATCTGAAAGTTAATAAAATTTTGTTTAACCAAAATTCCATTTCAAATAAAAAGTCAGTACACACTGTATAGCTAATCAATATATCAAGCGCAATATTTAACAAAAGTCACAAAAGATGTTTTAAAAGTTTGCAACTTTAAGTCATTGAACTCGTAAATAACCGACCTTCTCGGTCCTACCTGTTATTACACTTCATTGTTAATGAGTAATTATAATTTGTTAAAGAGTAATTTCTTTACTTACTTTTAGCGACAAAAAAATTTTTTTTCAGTGGTACCTCGGGATACGATTGTTTCTGGCAACGGATATTTCAGCTTACGAAACGAGTCTCGAAAAAATATTTGTTCCGAGATGCGACAAAAAGTTCGAGATACGAATGAGCAACTTTTTAAAATGCCCGCCTATTACCGTACGTTTCGGGAATTGCCCGACTGTGCAACTGTTCTCAGGTGGGTTACAATGAATTTTCCTTATTGATAACAAAAATTTTTTTGGATTTTTAGATATAGTGAAGGAAGACATGGGGTAAGCAAAAATTGTTAGATGTAGTGAGAAAAATATGGAGAAAGTTGTTGCAAGGGAGAAGGAGATTGAAAAGAGAATGCTTAGGAGAAACATCATACGCTGTGGCTACCCCTGATAAAGGAAAAGACCGAAAGAAGAAGAAAAAAAGATAATGTGCATTATTATTGTTGTTTTATTGATTTTATTAATGTCTCATTATTTTTTTAAGATGTGTATCATTGAGTGTGTGTTTATAATGTCAAATTCTTCCCTTGGAGGGTATAATATTCACACTTTGTAAGACTGGTTTTTGGTGAATTGGAACAAATTAGGCCGTCAACATGTAAATCTTGCTTTTGCATACGAATAAATCATTTTACGAACGCCATCCTGGAACGAATTAAATTCGCATCCTGAGGTACTATTTCAAAAACCCACAATTAAACCGCTTGTCGTCATTGTTTGAAGGGTATCCACTCCAGGTCAGACACAAACAGGACTGGGGCCGAGGGTTTATTCTTTTACTACCCCTACTGCTGCACTGCCTGAATCAGATGCTGTGAATGGTGTTATTAAGCCAGCATCGAGTTTCGTCATCCAAAACCGTCAGACCTCGTGCTCCATGTGGTGCCTGATGTATAGGGCACGCTGTTAGTACATGGTCTGCGGTTTGCTCAGAGGCGCCACACTCGAAAGCGAAAGGAAAAAAAACGAAGCTGTCTTACGCGCTAGTGTTGCTGCTGCTGAGCTCCTGCTTGTGGGGTGAATCGTAAAAGGTCAGGAAAAGATGAAGAGATGGATTTCCATCTAGGCAAACATCATTGCACAGACTTTTAGGCGTTGAATAAATGCTGAAAATACTTCAAAACGAGAGCATTTTTACCCCTAAGGGGGGGAGGCTGGTTCAATTGCTGTTTAGAAAATTTGGTTATTACAGCAACCGCTTGTTACATCGAAAATCGGTTGGCTCATGGTGGATGTATTAAGCGAAGTTTACTGTATTGCTAAAATAAGACCTCAGGATATTTTATTGACGTGTCTTTGAACTGTTTTGACAATGCTTGTGTTACAATGCAAATTGCTTCTTCGGAGGAAATTAGATTTTTTTATAATTAACTGCAATAACCTGTATCCGTTCTTAATGACCTAAATGCTTTATCGTAAATAAATAATCTCAATGTGACCTCATTTTGGCAGTGATCTTTATAAGGGCATAAGATTGATTTTTATTGTTAAATTTGTCGTCTGAGTCACGTGGTCCGATTCGGGTTTATTATAAATAGAGAGAGAGATCGCCTCATCGCACAGTAACTATAATTTCGCTCAGAGAACGGTGGCCATTGTATTGTTTATGCTGTATTGTGTCAGTAGCTGCGCGCGTGAAACCACAGATAAAAAATAAATTCAATCCTCTCCTTCATATTCAAGTTACAGCTATATTTTTCTGAATCGGGCGTCATAGAGTTACGCATACTAAATAAGGGTAGTTTGTAACTGGGAAGGATTTTGCTGACCTTATTTAAACAAGTTCAGCACTAGACGGATATAGCTACTGAATTACGAAAAATCGTCGGACACGTCAGCATTCTCTCAACGAAGAGTGAACTTAAGAATCGCGAGTCTTTCCTTCATCAACAAAAAATTAAGTTTAATCTCTTTCTCTTCTTAAAAAATTGAATTTGTAATTTGTTCTTTCTACCAGCTTGTTCATTCATTCATTCATTCATTTTTTATTCTCGATCATTATTAAATAGTTTAACACAAAAATTATAAATATTAAAAAGATCAAGAAAAGGAAGAAGCAGCACAACGACAGACGTTAAAATATGCATATGATAATCATAAAGTAAAAGTACAAGACAGTATAAAGCATGGCCGCAACACCTTAATCAGATAAAGATATAAGAAGTAAAAAAGAAAAACAAAAAAAAATACATAATAATATTATTATCAAACTAAACGATTAAATAACCAATGCATGACTAGGCTGCGTAATGATGATGGGTGGCACAGCTAGCCAAGATGGGAATTTAGCTCAACTGAGCTAGGTGAGTAAAGAAAAACCACTCATAAAAAGAAACCTCACCAGGTCCGGAAATCTTTTCTAAGTGCAACTGGTGACTATAATAGAATTGTGATATTGCAGAGAGTATAAACGAAAAAATTACGAAATTATACATCTAATAATAAACAAATATTAATGATAAAAAAGATAACATAACATAATGAAAAAAACTATTATGCTATCGAAGTTGATGGAAAAAACATATAGGAATAATATAACAATTATAAATAAAAAATAAAAAAAACTTAACAACAGAATTCATGCACTACAAAAAAAATATTAGATAAAATTTTTGCAGACCAGCATAATAGCAATATAAAAAAATTAAATAAAGTCAATAACATTTAGTAACTGTTTTGAAACTTATTTTACTGTACAATTCTAAAAATAAAAAATTAATTGCTAAAATGAAACAGCAGACCATTGCCAAAAAGAAATTTTAATGAAAGAGCGAAGATAAGGGTGAAAAAGAATCAATTTGATTGAGTTTGAAATTATGCGGACAATCAAAATTTAAGAAGAGTTTTTTTTTAAAGCTTTGTGTCCAGACTGGCTATCTTGATCGATTAAGCTTTTCTTCCAGACATTGAATTAAAAAATTTTAACACCATTTTCATTTCCTTCTTTCTAGAAACCTGTAATCAAAAATACATAGGGCAGTATCGCGTTTAGGAATCTTAGACACTACAATTAAATATTATTCCCATTACTTAAAAGATATTTATAAACCTCAAGATCGAACACTTTGTTTTTTATTTTTTAAGTCAAAGGGAATGCAATTCCAATAAGCGGGACCACGATGTGAAATAGCTTGCTGACATACTGTGCTAAAACATTTTTTTGGAATAAAGATAGACTAGTTTCTGGTATTGTATTTAGATTCGTTTTTAGTAAAAACATCTTTAAATGCAATTGGTTTTTACCATTTTTTTGCTTAAACATAAACACAATTAGTTCTTTAGCCAAAAGTTGATCTATTGTTAACAATTTATTTTCTTTCATGATATCACAAACAATTGAGCTACTTGTTTGTAAAAACTTTTTTGGACAATACTTTTTCGTAAAAACTTTTAAACATATAACCAACTGTTGAATTTTGAGTTAAAACAAGATCTGTAATAAATGACTTACAATTTTATGTTTTCTGAAAAAGGTTTCTAATGTATTGAGTACATACTGTTTTGGTAAGAAACATATACCAGATTGTCTGCAATTAGAAGAAACAACATAGTTTTTTATTTAAAAATAAAATTTAGTTCAAGGTTTTAAAAAAAATTTTTTAAAGAAATTATTTTAACGAAATAATAAACTTTACTTACAGTTGACTGCAACCGCATTTCAAATAAGGTAATGCGGTGTCCAGTACCAAAAAATCAAAATCGCAGATAAGCACAACTTTGTTGTTTTGAATGGGATTAAACTCACGGATAAACGCAACTTCGTTTCTTTGAGCCAGAATCTAACTCACAGTATGGTGTAACTTTGTTGCTCAGCATGAAAATTAGACTTCTTTTAGACGATTTATAAAGTTTTAAAGTTGCTAACATTTGGATTGTTAAAATAAGACTTTTATTTTTGAACTCAGTATAGAAATGTACATGATTGGTTACAACGAAATTGATTTTAAAACCTTCTAGGCATGTTAAAACAAGATCTCTGGTCTTTACAAAGTAAAGTTAAACTGCGTTTAAACTGCTTACATTAATAAAGTTAAAATAAGAACTCTACTCTTAATAATGATTAAAAATAAGGTAAAATAACATGGGGTAATGATTAAAGTTTACACCGATAGTCGAACTTGGACTAAATTTTATTCGGGGAACGAACGTTGATCTTATTACCGAGAGTCATCTGGTCACTAGATCTTACAATTCACCGCCCCCATTGAAAGATGCTAGTGAGCTACCGCAAGTTCACCGCAGAATCCACCGCTTAGCTACCACAATTCACTAAAAATAACGTGATCTTTACAACTAATTTTTAATAATTTTTAAGTAAAAAACAATTATTATCTTAAAACAATTAGAACCTTTTGATTTTTTTAATAATATAGTTTTTTTGCAGAACAGGTCTTAAGTTTACCTTTTTTATTTGAATCCAGTTTGGATTCGCAAACTATTTTAAATTGATCCGCAAACCAATGTAATAAAATCTATTTTATATATTAAAGTCACCATCGAAAAGAAAAGCGATATGCAGCAACTATTAGGTAATTTTTGTGTAGTATCCATGAAATAAGACTATAAGATTACTTATTACTTCTTGTATAGTTCAAAAAGCAGTAGAAAAAAAAGATAAAAATTAATCGAAAACTATATTTTAAACATTCTTGGCTTTGTTTTGAATTTCCAGTTTACACTATTTTACAAGTTTCATTCAAAATTGTTTATCCATTATTTAGAAAAAGTTTACTCAAGAAACTTCGCTTTTTTACCTACAAAATTTTGCCAAAAGGTTATTTGATTGGTTAACTTTTATGACGTAAGAACGTTATACAACAGTTTGAAATTTATATGCGGTTGATGAATCGCATTGCTAAACAAACAGTTTTATCAGCGCTCAAAACTACAGCTCATGGAACCTAGTATGAAAATCATTTTATTTATTTGTATTAATTAAACATCAAAGTTACTGGGTTGTCAGACTACGTTCTTGTAAAATCAAACCGCTATATTGAGGCGAAAAGCTACAACGCAGAAAATATTTATTAATAGTTGTTTATGATTCAAACTAATTATGAATTGAAATTAAACTCAGTAAACGTTTAGACTGAATAGAAAAATTGCGTTGTTTCGAATGTAATTTGATTTCTTGTAATGCAATTCAGTAACCTGGTAACGATGAAATTATTGAAACATTTTAATATCTTCACTTCAGCAGAATTCGAGAATAATTTGCTTATTAATTGCAGATTAACAAAACATTATTTGATTAACTTTGTTTTAAACTTTACTTTGAGGTTATTTATATCAAAAATTTTCATTGAAAGATGATTGGCCAAAAGAATACAAAGATTTTTGTTTTTGGAATCATTATTGCGACTCTTATTTATGGGGCTCAGTCAGGTAACTTAAATTGTGTTAAAAAGTAGGTTTTCAGTTTAGCACATTCAAAATAAAAACAATATTATGTGTTGTTTATTGCATCTCACTTATTTTATTTCTATAAACTTGTTTTTCTTTTGCTAATAATAGTGATTTAGGCCTATTGTGCTTGAGTAAAAAAAATCTTTTTTTTTTCAATAAAAAAAACTCTTGTTCTAGATAATAGAAGTCGATCCAAACAACCGTCTAATAAAACTGTAAGAAATAGAATAATTCAAACTCTTTTGATTCGAAACAATATAAAAAGAACACCAACAATAAAACTGACTGCCCAGGTAAGGCATACAATTAAACTGTACTTAAATAACACTGTTAAAACTTTTTAGGAAAAAAACGTAGCACTCTCATAAGTGTCCATTGGATTTTAGCTTACAAAATATGTTAGAATTAAAGCTTATTAAAATAAATATTGAAAAAAATTGGCAAACCGCAGTCACTTAAAAGCAAAACAAAAATAAAAAGATTTTGATCGTACAAAGCTTATTTCGAATTCCGCCTGATTTCCATGAGTAAACAACGTTCATAACTTCCACGTTTCTTAACGTATTGAGACGAAACTTTTTCCACTAGATAGAGTAGAACTCTAGCGAGAGGTAGCAACTAAAAAATTTAAACAATGCCCAAAAATAATAGTAAATCTTACTAAAAAAATGAAGAAACGGAAAAATGTGTAAAAAATACCCGGCGCGAGAGCACTGCACCACAAATTTTTACCCGTCCTTAAGGGGTAATTAAATTACTTGATTTATCTAGAAGTATCTTTTATTTTGAAAGTCCTGCAATTAATTTATAAAAATTTTTGTAGGATATAACTGAGATTTACATACTCATATATCTAGCACTAGAAAGGCGGATGGTCAATTTTAATCGATTTTTGAAATTTGTTTTTCTTTATTCAGTGTTGGCTTGTTAACTTCGACATAGGTTTTTGTTTATTTTTATAGAGTTGCCAAAAACCAAAAAATATTTAATCTAACTTTGAAATAAGTGTAATAAAAGAGTGTACTTAAAAGGATTAGCGGTCAAATGCGAACGCTTTTAGTTTTATCATAGAGATGGCTCTTTTAGTATCAAAACAGTTTAGTAGATATTCTAGGTCTGTCATAATGTCCAACTATCATATGTTCTAGAACACGTAATCAAAACAGTGAATTTATAAAAGCAAATGCATTTAATTCTCGTCTTTTTGGGGAATTGTGCAAAAAAAGCAATTTCGTGTTTGAAAATCTTTTGCTGCATAGGCACATTAGATGGTTTTTAAAGGAAAATTGCTCAAAAAAATCTTTTTATTTTACAAAAAGAAATATACAAATTTCTACTTGAGTAAAACCAAAAATGGACAAAAACCTCTCTAATGATTGTTATTTGACGTTCCTCTTGTTTTTATTGAACATTTTTGAATCCATTAACTTCGTCAACCTGGCAGTGCAAAGCAAAAAAGTAAATGTGGTTCATTGCCATGAAAAGTTAAAAGTTTTTAATATAAAACTCTTACGTCCCGTCTTTATATCTTTTTTCACTCTTTGCTTAGCACTGTTAAAAAAACGTGCAGCAAAATCAATGAAACCTTGCAAAATCCGCCAACATCAAAAGCGCCGATTGAAATGATCAAAAAAGTCACTGCAACTTTTTTACAGTTTGACAGTTGCTACAGAAATTTACTAATCACCACTTGGTTATCATTTCAAAGATAGATTCAATGTTTTTTTTCTAAAGTTTTTTTGTCACCTGCTATAAATATTTTTTTCGATTATAAAATTTAAATCTATTGTTGGTTTTATTGTGCAAGATGACGAGAACACAATTTTGCTAATGCCCAGATAACATTGGAAAATTGCGTTTGTAATCTACACTGTAAAAATTTGCACTAAAATCATAGAAATATGCAAAATTTTACAAACATTAAAAAAGCCGTCTGCAATTGACCGGAGTCGGCCTTTTTATAGGCCTACTTTGTTGTTACAAGCAAGCCCACTTTTTAGCTATTCTTGCTACATTTTAAGCAGCTCCAAATAGTTTTATTGTATTTTTGCTGCATTTTTTAACTGGTATTCTAAAGTTTTGGGGACTGCGACCCCTTACCGTCAGTCTTTTTGCTTTTTCTTTTTAAATTCTGATTCCGCAATACAATTTTTATATGCTTTTAGGCTACAATATTTCACCAACTTCAAAATTTTCTAAAACGTAACACACTCCCACTTTGTGATGCGCAATTTTCAATTTAAAAATTTTTTGATTTTCTTTACAAAAATGCTTACCAATTTAAAGTTTGGTAAAATATTAACTTAAAAATTTGACTAAATTTCTCCCTTTTTCGCAAAAACTATAACCATGTTGCTTTGGTTCAACTTTAGTAATTATTGCTAATATTTTGACCATAAGATTTTGTTAGCAGCTTTAAAGTGACTATAACAGTTAGGTTTGATTGATTTTTCAAGTTTATTTGCAAATATGTAAGACTAAAGAAATCGTCAGTAGAATGTTTTACGAATGTTTGCCAAAATTCAATCATTAAAAAAAGGTGAAATAAGGTTTCATTATGATCGGTAGGAGTAAAAAGTGTAGTATTAGCAAAAATTTTTATGTGCTTATCATAACTCACTAACGGCGTTTAAGTACAAACTAATTGTATAATGCAATTGGCAACAACAAAAGCTGTGCATCTTTGCACCAGGTTTATTAACAAAGATGAAAATAATCATCGCAGCCTTAAAATCTGATTTTTTTTACTATTGTCTATTTTTGTTTCGTTATCTTTGGTACGTCTCGATTTAAATAAATCTTTCATTTTACAGCATAACCTCAAAATGTAGTCGTTTAAATTAACGTTTCGGTTGGGCGAATTTTATTTTAGGGTTTAGCTCCGGTTCAGGTTTAAAAAATACTAACGATTAATACTGTGATGCGGATCTCTTTTTTTGGATTCGGTTCTACGTTTTGGTTAAATTGTTTTGTATTATTTTAATATTTAAAATATTTGTCAAAATGTTTCAAACATAATATTTATAATTTGCAGATATGTCATAAATATTGTTTGAAAAGTGTATGGACCAGAAAGTATTTCTTTAAATGCCGAAAATTTGGACTTAATGCCAGTGAGTAATTATTATTGAACGCTTGCTACTATAATGTAATAAGTTCATGACAAATTTTAAACTGTTAAAATATTAAATATAATTACAAAAGAGAGGTAATTTTTAAAATTTAATGGGTGATAGCAAAGCTACAACAAGCATCTTACCATTTCTAATGGCAGAATATATTAACACTGAACGCTTTCTATTGAAGTAAGTCCTTATCAAACATTTAAATTTTTAATTAGTTGATCAACACAATTTAACAAATAAAAATAAAAGACATTAAAATATAATTGAACTAAAGCATACAAAAAATTTTTTTAGGTCTATGATTACTGGTATTACTTTAATTTAATTAAAAAAAGCAAAAAATGTTTAGTAATTGTTACGACAAGAAAGCAATATTCTAAACAAAAAAGTCACATGAATACAGGGTGTTTCAAAAAAATTGACATTATTTGACATGTAAATATCGAAGAAACTGCACTGTCAAATCAAATAAAAATAAACAGGGTTAATGTTGAACTAAATAAGATTTATTCCAGTAAATTTAAATATGAAATTCAAAGGCACCTGAATACCATGAAAGGCTTTACAAATGCTCAATATGCATACCGCCTGTAACGCGGCACATGTAAAGTCGATACTCCGACTCCTCTTAAACATGCTGCAGCATGTCTTGGGTAACAATCTCCAGTGCGGTGGTGTTTCTTTGTTAACTACCTGTCTCGCACGAGAGTTAAACTGGAGATTATTATCCAAGGCATGCTACAGCATGTTTAGGAGGAGCCAGAGTACCGTCTTTACGTGTGCCGCGTTACAGGCGGTGCGAATATTGAAATTTGTAAAGCCTTTCATGGTATTCAAGTGCGTTTGAATTTCTTATTTAAATTTACTGGAATAAATCTTATTTAGCTCAACATTAACCCTGTTTAAATTCATTTAATTTGACAGTGTAATTTTTATGATATATACGTGTCAAATAATGTAAAATTTTTTGGATTAAAATTATCACAGCAAAACGAAGAGCTATTTTCATATAGTTTCTAACTTAATTTTGGTTGATACGTATTTTTTAACTAATTACTAAAACTTCATGAATTTTAGAACTGTGGTCAGAAGAACATATCTTTATACGTAATATTGAATTGAGTTATTAAATTACCACTATCTTTTTTATAACGATAAAAGAATATATGAGCAGATTGACTCAAGTGAGAAAAAAATAGCAGGCAATTTAGTAGTACAAAGAAATGTCCTTTTGACTACGATTCTAAAATTAATGACTTCTAATAAAGTAAAAAAATACCAACCAAAATTAAATAAACAATTGTATAAAAATAGTTTTGTGATTCTTTTTTTGTCGTAATAATTACTAATCAGAGTTTTCTTTTATTAATTAAATTAAAGTAATACCTATAAGCATAAACTTAAAAAAACTTTTATTTATATTGTGGTTTAATTCTATTTTATTTTCTTATTAGATATATTTTATTAAATTGCATTGAAAAAACCAATTAAAAATTAAATAATTTTGATAAGGACATACGTATATAAGTAGAAAACGCTGAGTCTTCAATAAATTTTGCCATTATAGTTGGTAAAGTATTAAAAGTATGAACAAAAAAGTATTAAATATTTTCCTGCGGGAACAAAAATAGGTTTATAGCGTTTTTATTTATTATCTTGTGAATTTTTATTTGTATATTTTCTAAATCTTAATAAAAGTTTGTTTTTTTTATGTATTTTTAAAAACCTCGTTGATTGTATTAGCATTCATATGCAAATGTTTTTGTTTGTTCTATCATAATGTTAAAATTAAAGTCAAAAAAATGTTCACTTTTAGCATGGATAACATTTAAAAAATTTCTTCTATCGTTTTAAAAACTTTTAAAAAAATCATTTACAAAATTGAATTTATAATTTTATTTTTAGATGCGTGTAGGCAATGCAGAAGAGATCATCAATGCTTTCGAAACAACGCATTGTTTTAAAAACAACATTACTATTGTTTTTCTCTAAAATTCACTAAATTTCTAAACTTTTCTTGTGATGTGGAATTTTGAGTGTTTATAATTTTGTTTTTTATTTTGTTTTTTATTTTGTATTTTTATTTCCATATATTTTAGTTTATATACATATTTTGTTTTAAAAAAGTGAAGAAGTTAAACTTTAAATAGCTGTCAAGCAATTTTTTTGGACCAGGTTTTCTAATAAAATTTAGTTCCTCATAGTTTCAATAAAAACCTATCAAGAATGCTAAGAAGAAAAAAGCGTCACCAAGTTTAAAATAAAAATATAATTTGAGCTTTAATTTTTCGACAAAACGCACCAACTTCTGTATATACGTCTAACATGAGCTGACAGAGATGAATTAATCCCACCTAGACAACCAAGCCGTTTGCGCTTGCGTGACAAAATCAGCTAGGACACATCATCAAAAGTAGATTAGTGTTTGTCTTCGGTCGTCTCGCACACTGCAGTTGGTGCAGCGCTTTGCTCTTCTCTAATCAAGAAGAGCTAATGTAATAATTATGTTTACCTATCGCTTTTATCAACATAAACTTGGATATTATATAATAAAATTCAGTATGATTTTGATGATTATTATTTGTGCATAATTGTGATAATTTACAGTATATTTTATAAATTTTTTTTTTATTTATTTCTTTCTTTCTATTAAAAAAAGAATAAAAAGAAGTGCTTGATCAAATTGGTGTTTCTGTTATTCCGGATGGTTTGGTGTTTAAATATCAACGACCAAAATATCTATTAATCAAATATCACTGACCAAAAGATCAATTACCAAAATTAAATCTCGTAGGCACTACTTCGTCGAAGGGTGGCAAGGAGACTTTGACTTCCAACTAACCATTCACCATCCCACCACAATGAAACTCCTGGATAACAAAGGTTAATATTTTGGTCAGTTGATATTTTGGTTGTTGATATTTTATAAAGTAGTTGATATTTTGACCGGATACTCCCTAACCTAACTAAACAAAACTAACATATATAAAAGATCAACCTGAACCTAATTGTCACAACTTTACTCTGGGATCCAAAATGATCAATTAAACTTGGTCACCCAAATACCAGCTCTGAAGCAAAACTGTCTTTGTTTATTTTTTATTCCGGCTCAAGAAATAGTTTGCCGCCAGACTGAAGTTCTTGATACAGTTATTTCTGGCTAAGTACATTTCATTTCATTTTTTTATTCTCGATCGCCATTAAATAATTCAAACAATAAAAAAGATCAAGAAAAGGAAGAAGCAGCATGACGCCAGACTTTAAAACATGCTTAAGATAATTAAAAAGTGCAAGTACAAAACGGTAGCAAGAATGGCCGCACCACCTTGAAGAAAGCATGGCCGCAACACATTGAATTCTCTCAGAAACTTCTCTCACGAGAACTAGCAAGAAAGCACAGTTTTTAAGAATAAAAAATATATTATTAACAAAATCAACAAACTTGATTTACTCTTGCTAAAACTTGACTCTCGAGCTTCACAAAACTCTAAAGCAATTCATAGCGTCAATCAACTGTAAATAATTACGCAACTTCAAACTGCTTAACTTTAAATATAATTGGCACCCCAATTACTAAAACTAACTTAATATTTTATCCAAACAATTTTATCTTACCATTAACTTCCAAGGCGTCAACACTTGACCCTTAAACCAATAAACACTCAAACGATTCCCCGCAGGCAACAAACACAAAACAATTTCTACACTTTAACTCGAACTAGAACTGGTATAAATAAATAACAACTGCATATATAAAAACTCATCCAAAATTCTCGATAAAAATTCAGTTATTCTAAACGAACAAAAATTTTTAGATTAATTATTATGCTAATTTTTGAAATTGAACAAAATAGTTTGTTACGTCACAAACACCAACATCCTAGCAAGTACAAATTGGTTCTGAGGATGTCCAAGTCTGTCGGAGTCTTGGTCCTCAGGACATCCTCATTTGGTCCAAAATGAATGTATTTAAGGACCTCATTTTACGACGTCCTGGAGACGGAAACTGTGGAAAGAGAGAAGAGACGCGCAGTCGTAAGCCTGGGTACCGTAAAATGTAAGACCAATGAATGGAAGGAGAAGAGAGCAGACTGACATAGTGGACCAAAGGAAAATAGATGTACTGTGCTTACAGGAAATGAAGTGGAAAGATAGTAAATCAAGAAACATTGGATGTGGCTGCAAACTATTCTACAATGGAACTGATAGAAGAAGAAATGGGATGGGGATAGTGTTGAGGGAGAGGGTTTTAGAGAGACTAATAGCCATGAAACTAGAGGTAAAAGGGTCGATACTGAACATAGTAAGCGCGTATCCTCCACAGGTTTGCAACAGCATGGAGGAGAAAAATGATTTTTGGCAAGACTTGGATGGGTTGATAGAATGTATCAAAACAGAAGAGGATAATTCTAGGTGTGGACCTAAATGTACTTGTGGGCAAAGGAAACATAGGGAGTAGTAGGTAATGATCCATTTGGTGACCGTCCGGTGGCGCTGGCGCTGGCGCGATGGCGCAGGAGCGATGACGTCATCATCCCGCTTACGGTTCCGAACCCTAGACTCCATGAGTCAGCAAAAACCCTAATCGAAAATCAATTTAATTTCAAAAGATTGGTTTTAGTCTTAGTGTTATGCAGCTTTAAAATTTATTGAAAACGGTTTTATAAAGTCTTGATTTTTGTATATTTTTACTTTCTAGTGTTTACAACACCACTCATTTTTTACTTTCTAGTGTTTACAACAGTAGACCACTCATTTTACTTTCTAATATTTATGATAGTAGACCATTCATTTTTACTTTCTAATACTTATATGTTTCAAATCAATTTAGTTTCAAATTAATATTAATAATAAGATTAACAAGTTCTAAAAGAAAAAATAAGATTAATAAGTTCTATTGAAAACAATTTTAAGTTTTAGATAGTTACGACGTATTTCCTGAAGCCGCGTCGTTTCCTGTTCTGAATCGTATTGATTTGACCTTAAGTAAACTCTAACTACGTCCAAAGAGTGATTTAATATTTTTTTCTAACTTTAATCTCAAAGGCAATATTTGTGCACGTTTAAGCGTTAATTTTCGTTAGACCTTCACTTAATTTTTTCTTGATAACCTTAATTTTTGTCATACCTAAACTCAATTTTTTTTCTAAAGAACCTTGATTTTTGTCATGCTTTTGTTTAACTTTTTCTTGAAAACCTTAATTTTTGTCATAACTACCTTCAATTTTTCTTAACAACCTCGATTTTTGTCATAACTTTGTTTAATTTTTTCTTAAAAAACTTAATTTTTATAACTATCTTCAATTTTTTTCTCGGCGATCTTGATTTTCTTATATCTAGGTTTAATTTTTTTTCTTGATAACCTTGATTTTTGTCATAAATCCCTTCAATTTTTTTTCTTAACAACTTCGATTTTTTTCATAACTTTGTTTAAGTTTTTCTTGAAAACCTTAATTTTATAACTATCTTCAATTTTTTTTTCTCGGTGATCTTGATTTTCTTATATCTAGGTTTAATTCTTTCTTGGTAACCTTGATTTTTGTCATAACTTTGTTTAGTTATTTCTTAACATCCTCGATTTTTGTCAAATCTATCTTTAATTTTTCTTAACAGTCTTGATTTTTATCATACCTTTGTTTCATTTTTTCTTGAAAACCTTAATTTTTCTCATAATTATCTTCAATTTTTTCTTAACAATCTCGATTTTTTGTCATATCTTTGTTTAATTTTTTTCTTGAAAACATTAATTTTTATAACTATCTTCAATTTTTTCTCGGCGATCTTGATTTCTTTCATACCTTTGTTTAGTTATTTCTTGACAACATCAATTTTTTGTCACATCTATCTTTAATTTTTTCTTAACAATCTTGATTTTTGTCATACCTTTGTTTAAGTTTTTTTCTTATTAACCTTTGTTTTTATCATACTTTTGTTTAATTTTTCTCAACAATCTTGATTTTTGTCATGCCTTTGTTTAATTTTTTCCCGTCAACCTTGATTTTTGTCATAACTATCTTCAATTTTTCTTTACAACCTCGATTTTTGTTATAACTTTGTTTAATTTTTTCTTGAAAACCTTAATTTTTATATCTATCTTCAATTTTTTCTCGGGAATCTTGATTTTCTTATAACTATGTTTAATTTTTCTTGAAAACTTTGATTTTTATCATAACTTTGTTTAATTATTTCTTGACAACCTCGATTTTCGTCACACTTAACCTTAATTTTTCTTACAATCTTTTTATTTTTCTAATCAACTTTGATTTTTGTCATACCTTTGTTTAATTTTTTCTCGGTAACCTTGATTTTCATCATACCTAAACTCAACTTTTTTTTTCTAAACGACCTCAATTTTTGTCGTACCTTTGTTTGATTTTTTCTTGAAAACTTTGATATTTGTCATAACTATCTTTAATTTTTTCTTAACAACCTCAATTTTTGTCATACCTTTGTTTAATCTTTTCTAATCAATCTTGATTTTCTATAACTGTCTTTAATTTTTTCTAGACAATCTTGATTTTGTACTTTTGTTCAATTTTTCAAAGTATTTTTCTTAGACAACCTTGATTTTTGTTACACCTATCTTCAATTATTTTTTCTAGACAAATTCCAATTTTGTTATACCTTTGTTCAATTTTTAAAACTTTTTTCTTTAAACAATTTTAACTTTTGTTATACTAATGCTCAATTTTTCAAAAGTTTTTCTTAGCCAACCTTGATTTTTGTTATACCTAATTACAATTTTTTCTTGACATTCTCAATTTTCCTTATACCTTTGCTTAAGTTTTCTTGGCAACCTTGATTTTTGTCATATCTAACCTCAATTTTTTCTAGACAAACTTGATTTTGTTATATCTACGCTTAATGTTTTTCTTGATAACCTTGATTTTTGTTATACTTTTGCTTAACTTTTTCTTGGCAACTTTGATTTTTAGATTCCTACATTTAATTTTTCCCTAAGAAAGCTTGATTTTTAGGTATCTTTATTCAATTTTAAAACTTTTTGTCTAAGCAGTCTTGAGTTTTGTTATACCCAATCTCAATTTTTCTTTAAGCAACTTTGATTTTTATTATACCTACTGTATGTTTAACTTTTTTTCTAAACAAGCTTGATTTTTTGTTACACTCTTATTGAATTTTTTTCTTGGCAACTTTAATTTTTAGATACCTACATTTAATTTTTCCCTAAGAAAGCTTAATTTTAGGTACCTTTATTCAATTTTAAAACTTTTTGATTTTTGTTATACCTAATCTCAATTTTTCTTTAAGCAATCTTGATTTTTGTTGTACCTATGTTTAACTTTTTTCTAGACAAGCTTGATTTTTTGTTACTCCCTTGTTGAAAAATTTTTTTCTTGACAACCTTGATTTTTATTCACAGTCAAAGTAATTGTTAAAAGTTTTAAACAAAAATTTTTATTGACAGGTTATTTGTGTTCAATAAACAGATGTTTCATAATAAAAAAGTCGTATTTTTCTTTATTATTTAGTAAACCGAATTCAAGCATATTTATTATTATTTTTATGTAGTATGAATTCGCTTTCTAGTGTCAAAATTTTTATTGTTTTAAAAATGAATTCAGTTCTAACTATGTTTAATCTTTTTGTCATTTTTATAAACTTTTAATAATAAGAAAGCTACCCGTAATCTCTGTAAGCGTGACAACGTGTGTCAAATTCTCTCTCTTATGCAAAAGCTTGGGTCGTATCCTGCTCATAGCGTATTGCGTTTCCTGACATATTCATGATCGGAGTTTGAAAATCTGGTTACCTTAATTTCCAATGTAAAAATAGAGTAAACGAAAATTTTTATAATACACCTTGATTTTTATAGTTTTAACAACCGTATGTAAAAAGAAATTTTATTACAAACTTGACCCAAAAAATTTGATTTCAAAACACTGTGGTTTCAAAACATATATTTTGCCAACTAAATTTTCTAAAATTAACATAAAATTTGAAATCAAATAAGGCCAACATAAGTAAGATCGATTCCAAGAAAAGTCAGTTGTTTTTTGAAAATATAATAAGATTTATTCTATCAAGTCCTATCATAGATAGTTCTTATGTCTAAATGAATGAACATATTGCAAATCGAACGCTTGCTCAAGAAGGGTTTGAAAAGCAGAACCATCTTTAAAAAAGTCTGTGCTTTGGATCAGTTGGAAAAACCTACTTTTCCGTCTCCTTACGTCATCAACTCGGACCCGAGTAGTGAACCTGGAGAACATTGGGTTGCGGTTTATTTTGACAAACGCGGTCGAGGAGAATATTTTGATAGTTATGGACTACTTCGTACATTGATCGATCTCGACTCTTACATGGATGCCTATTCCTTATCGGGATGGATTTACAATCGCAAAACCTTACAGGCGTACTTTTCCAGTTTTTGTGGTCGTTATTGTGCTATTTTATTTTATTTCGTTGTCGTGGTGTACCTTTGCATGCTATTGTATCTGATTTTACGAGGGCTGTTTGAAAAGTAACGGGACTGTGTAAATACTGTAATTATTTTATTTAAAATGCCACGTAAAAATTACAACTTGTCCCCTTCAAAGTAATCTTTTTGAGCTCGAATGCACTTTTCTAATCTCTGCTGCCATGCTTCTATGCACTTCTGGAAAGATTCCATTGGGATCGCTCGTAGTTCCTTCGTTACGGCTGTTGTTATGGCTTTTGAGTCTTGAAAACGGGTTCCTTTAATGACTCCCTTGAGCTTAGGAAACAAGAAAAAATCACAGGGAGCCAGATCTGGCGAGTAGGGTGGTTGCTCCAGCACGGCAATGTTATTTTCTGCAAGAAATTGTCGTATGCTTAAGGCATTGTGAGCAGGAGCATTGTCATGATGAAGCAGCCATGACTTTGTCTCCCACAATTCTCTTCTTTTCTCCCTTACCGAACGCATCAAACGTCGCAAGATGTCTTTGTAAACATTCTGGTTAATGGTTTGGCCCTGTGGCAAGAATTCTAGATGAACAATTCCATGAACATCAAAGAAAACAATCAGCATCACCTTAATTTTGACTTGAACAGCCTTGTTTTCCTGGGTCTTGGTGAGGATGCACTCTTCCATTCAACGCTCTGCCGTTTGGTGAGTGGATCGTACTCGAAGATCCACGACTCATCATCGGTAACAACTCTACTCAGCAGATCTGGTGTAATTTCAAGTTGTTTCAGGATGTCTTGACACACTTGCACACGATTTTCCTTTTGCCCATCATTCAGCAACCTTGGTACCATTTTCGCACAAACCTTCCTCATCCCCAGATCTTCTGTAATGATCCTCCACACCTTCTCACTATTCATGCTCAACTCATCTGCTATCATTCTAAGAGTAAGGCGGCGGTCACTGCGCACTTTTTCTCTCACACACTCAACATTTTCGTTTGTTCTGCTTGTTGTTGGCCTTCCACTCTTAGGATCATCTTCCACATCCTCTCTTCCCTCTCTAAACCTCTTGTGCCACTCAAAAATCCGAGTTCTTGACATCGTAGCATCTCCGTAAACTTCTTGGAGCAAATTGAATGTTTCAGTTGGAGTTTTTCCAAGTCGAACGAGAAACTTCAAGTTGATTCTTTGTTCAATGCTCATTATTTGTTAACAAAAGAAGAAAAAAAAGAAAAAAATATTTACTAAATAAATTATCCCAAAACGAACTACAGTAAAGCACCTTTCAAGAAAAGCCTGTAAAAAAGCATATGGTTGTCACAGAATGCTGAAACTACATTTTTACAACCACAAGACATTGTACCATCTTAAAAAACAAAGCTTTTATCACTGTTGCAAGTGTTGTTTGTGCAAAGCATACAGTCCCGATACTTTTCAAACACACCTCGTATGTCAAACCTAACCGAAAACGATCGCTCTATTTCTCGCTTTATTCATAATGTATCACAACATTGATTGTACACATATCGTTTATTAATAAAATAATACACATCAAGGCGTGCTTGCAATAATATCTACTTTTCGCTTTTTCATCGGTTCAGGGTTAGTCAAGAGTTTGACAAAGGTTTCCAGTTGTTTGTGGTTGTCTGGTGGCAGGTGGCAGACATCGTCTTTTTTCACTTTTAAAAAGATGTAGTTGTTGAGAAGATAGAGGAATTGACGTCTTGCAATTGGTACGTTTTCCACCACACAACGCAATTGGAACTGATCCACTGCTACTTCTCGCTTAATGATTTCCATGTGTTTTTGCACTTCACACGCAGCATCGTCCATGTTGGTAGACCAGAATAATAAAACTACATACTCTTTTGTTTCGGATTTGGGACGAAAAAGAATGTAAGGAAGATTCCCCATTATCACATCAACGACTTGAACAAATTGATCCATCGAAAACATGACTTTTCCTCTTTTGACACTAATAATCGCTTTTCTCAATAGCGATGAAGAGGGTATTGGCAGTCCGGATGTGGCAATTTCTTGAAACTTTTTTCGAATGTCTCTTGCTGCAGTTTCCATTTCTCTTGCTCGGGTGATAATCTCTTCAAACTCCAACAAACTTTCGTAACAACTTGTATAAGGAGGAATGTAGTCGGGGTACTCGATTTCGTTTGCTTCTTGATATAGATCGTCTGCTTGACTCGTATACGTTTCCATAATGCGAGGTTTCGCAAACGGGTCTACTTTTATAACCACTAAACCGGATATCGCGCAACGTTTTGAAATAGTCTTACGTCACATTAATCTTGCGCAATCAACACCGAAAGACGCGAATTTTTTCAGAGATACATTGGGAACACAACCAACAAGAAGGGGTGTCTTGAACGCATGCCCAACAAAGCACCATGTGTCCACAGGGTATGCATACTGCATTTTTTTCAGCGTTTTTACATTTTAAACATTTGTCGTCTTTTTTTAAATCTAAAATAGCATTTAGCAATTCTTGACGATTGGAGAAATTGCATTGATTTTTTTCCATTTGATTTAATAGCGCATAACGGATCTTGGTGTCCTCCACCCCAATACTTTTTGCGTATTTCACATGAGGATCAAACAGCATAAGATCCTCTAATTTTTGATTCCTTTGCTTTGCTGCCGCATTGTTTCGCATTTGATCAAACAACATACTACGTAAGCGGTTCGCTGCAATGGATCGAGTTGGATTTTTTATACCTGGTCGATGCAAATCCGAATGTTTCTGACATACTTTCTCTACATAGTTTACTCCTTGTTTTTGGTTGGTATTTGGTGGAGACTCCGACTCCACCAAATCTAAAAGACAACTCCGACCCCTTACTAACACATGCAACTCCGGCGACTCAGAATCAGATTCCAAAATCCTTGTCATAAGTATTTAAAATAGAAACAATTAGACTTTTGCAAAAAATCAACAAACTAGTAGGTCTATGAATCCCTCGACTTCCTTGCAGTCTTCAAGGGCATTAGACTTCATACAAATAAAGTCCTCCACCATTTTTCAAATCTAATTTATGCGCCTTGCATCACTTGCGTCATGCTTTTGAACTATAAGGGTTAGCTCTCTGTGGCCAAACTGCAGATCACCTCTTAAACTTTTTTCTAGTTTATTTTATCTTAATGTGACTAGTTGTCGACAATTTTGAACAAAAATCTTATCAGTTCGATGACAATCACAAACCCAGAACACCTAGCGAATTTATATTTTTCCCAACTTTACCCGAATAAAAAGAACGATTCAATTCTACTTGTGAAACATCTTAAAGAAATACATACTACATGCAATAAAGGAAGCTCCAGGTGATGAATTCGATGAGACGATCAAGTTTATTAAAATGCACTTTATTACAGTATTTGAGACAATTTATACATAAATAAATATTTTCACAAATAAAAGGTTTGTTTGATTCTTTAGTAGATCTACGTCAACCAATCATTTACATTAATAAAAAAATTCCAAACTAAAGGCAATTAACGATTAATTTTATGAATTTTAAGATATTTCTTATTTGCTACAGTTAACAAAAGTTTAGTGTTGGAAGAAAAAAATTACTCTAATATCTTAGGCCCAATCGATTTTTCTAAATGCTAAACTCATAAAACACTTTGTTCAATGTATGAGTATGAGTAGTTGACGTTAAGACAAGTAACTACGTATGATAATAAAATAACAATTAACTTAGACAAAGATTAGTTTTATTGTGGTCTGGTTAATTTGCGACAACATCTTCAAAATTTTTGAACAAAATAATAGCAGTTTGGTTTAAATTGACAAATTGGTAAGTAAAAAGATTTTGGGTCATTTGTTTAGTCTGGTTTAGTTGAATCAATAGGCTAAAATTAATTGGTTTTTTATCATTTTATTAATTTAATTTCTTCAAATTTTTTTCGAGCTTTAATTTAAACCTATTAGAATAGGTATATTTTCCTTTTTTGCTCCAATGTTTGCTGTGGAAAGTCCTCTTATACTCGTAATAGCTCAAAAATAATCATGCGAGATTTTAAAATATTTTTTTTATGACCCTTGTCATAAGGTTTTGGCTTATATGTGTTCGTCTGATGTAATGCGATCTGTGAAAACTAGCTTTAGACACACCCACAACCATCAAAAATACAATACAGTATCGCTCTTT
This sequence comes from Diplosoma virens, assembly GCA_963680785.1. Lineage (NCBI taxonomy): Eukaryota > Metazoa > Chordata > Ascidiacea > Aplousobranchia > Didemnidae > Diplosoma > Diplosoma virens. Next base: position 56,938,412 of record OY796881.1, on the reverse strand, counting down.
CTGTACAATTTAGTAAGTGCTGCAATCAAAAAAAATTATACTGAATAACATTGCTTCTTTTTATCACTTAGTTTTTTACTTTCGTGACCAAACATATTTTTCGTCTTTTAGCCCTCTTTTTTGTACTCAAGCATAATTTTTGTTACGGAAAACCTCACCCATCCATGCCAATATCCCAGAAAAGTTTTGTTTTGCCGCTATACGTTTAAATAATGAGTAGTTTTTCATAGAATTTTTTATGTTATGTGTTTGATTTTACAGATTGATTGCTGCAATTTTAATGGCAATCACGTTTGATTTTACAGATTGATTGCAGCAGTTTTGAAGGTCAATTTTTTATGAACTTATTAGCCTTCAACAGTGCCGTCACGAAAAATTTTGATCAAAGATAATAAATTTATTTTCTAAAGTATGTCGTTCTCAAAAACTCATTAATGCTGTTTGTAAACATTGTGCAAATTTTTTATTGCTTGCTGCATTGTTCATTACACAGTTAACTTGTTATGCTTTGGTCATTCCATTAATTTAGAATTATTATTTTCCAAGATGAATTTAGAATACTTTATATTTTGTTATGCAAGTATTTTTTTTATTTCTTTTCTATTCAAAAACATAATCTAACTAATTAATAATCACTGGGGATAAATTTTGAAACGACAGTACACCATATACAACAGACATGGGCAAACTACGGCCCGCGGGCCAAATCTGGCCCGCCGGCTCTTTTATTCTGGCCCGCCGGATGTTATCGATATGTTGCAAGACTTATTATTGTGAAGCTTCAATAAGAGTGATACATGCTAAATTATGATGTCACAGGTACATTTGTGCGTGGCTTGACGCAACAGGGTTTCTAGTTTTAACCACGAGTAATGTACCGTATTTCTTAGTTTAGTGCTTTTATCAACAGTTCCGTCAGTGCGCAAGGCTAAGCAAAATAGACATTGCTAAGTTGTTGATAAATTATATTATTAAAATGAGTGCAGCGAAGAAGCGAAAAGTTGATAGTGAGAGAAGAGTGTTCAAAAAGGAGTGGACAACGAAATACTTTTTTACCGAAGTGGGATCAACAGCGGTATGCCTTATTTGCCAAAAAAACGTTGCTGTTTTGAAAGAATACAACATCCGCCGCCATTTTGACACCAATCATGCGAACTACCGTAGCAGCCTGTCAACTCAACAAAGAGAGGTAACTTCTCAGCGATTAGTGGCAAATTTTCGGATTCAGCAAAGCTCTCTTTTTCAGCAGAGTGCGGTTCATGCGTCAATCACCAAGGCAAGTTTTTTACTGGCTTTCAAAATAGCACAAGCAAGCAAACCATTTTCCGATGGAGAATTTATCAAGGAGTGTATGGTAGAGACAGCAGGTCTCTTGTGTCCAGATACAAAAAGCAAATATGAACAAATCAGTTTATCACGCAGAACCGTAACTCGCCGTATAGAACAAATTGATGAGCACTTAGCTAACGAGTTGAAAGGGAAAGCAGATTCTTTTGTATTTTATTCGTTAGCGCTGGACGAAAGTAATGACGTAAGAGGCACGGCACAGCTTTTGATTTTCGTCAGAGGGATTAATGACAATTTTGAGATAATAGAAGAACTTTTAGCAATGGAGTCGCTAAAAGGGACTACTCGAGGAGAGGACCTTTTTCTCAAAGTCACTGGTGTGATCGACAGGTTTAGATTACCATGGAACAAACTAACGAATGTCACCACTGATGGATCACCAAATTTGACAGGAAAAAATGTTGGACTGCTAAAAAGACTTCAAGACAAGATGAATGAGGAAAATGCTGGGGTGGATGTTATTTTTTTGCACTGCATTATCCATCAGGAAGCCCTGTGTAAATCTGTACTGCAGCTCAATCATGTAGTGACGGCAGTGGTAAAACTGATCAACTACATAAAAGGGAGAGGACTTCACCATCGCCAATTTATCAAGTTTCTTGAGGAAATTGATTCCGATCACCAGGATTTGCTTTATCATTCTCATGTGCGCTGGTTAAGCTTGGGTAAAGCATGTAAACGTGTCTGGAACCTTAAAGAGGCCATTACCTCATTTTTAAAGTCAATCGGGAAAGCTGATGAATTTTCTGAGCTAGAGGACAGAGATTGGCTCTGTGATTTTGCTTTTTCTGTCGATATCTTAACACATATGAATGAGCTGAATGCAAAGCTGCAAGGGAAAGAACTCTTCGCTCACGATATGTATACAAGCGTTACGGCTTTCAAATCAAAATTGGCTTTGTTCTCAGCACAAATGACAAACAATTCTTTTGTGCATTTCCCCACACTACTGACAATGAAAGAAGCCCCTAAACATGCAAATAAATACAGCAAATCACTAAATGATCTGCACCACGAATTTTGCCGTAGATTCCTTGATTTCGAAAAACTCCAAAAACCATTTCAGATTATTTCGGCTCCACTTTCACAAGTCGCTGCAACAGCACCACAAGAACTGCAGTTGGAATTGATCGATCTTCAGAGTGACTACGTTTTAAACGAGAAATTCAAAACCCTGAAGCTAAGTGAGTTTTACGCATCGCTAAGCAACACCAGATTTCCAGAAATTCGAAAGATGGCACAGAAAATGCTGGTATTGTTTGGTTCCACATATATTTGTGAACAGACGTTCAGCCTGATGAATTTCAACAAATCTAGCCACAGGTCTCAGCTGAGTGATGCACACCTCAAATCTATCCTGACTATCTCCATAACCAAAATGATGCCAAATTTCGATGCTTTGGCAAAAAATAAAGCTTAACAATGCTAGTAGTTTAAATTAGATTTTGTTTTTCGGTTGTATTTTTCAGTTAGTTGTTATAATTTAATTTTCCGTTGTTTTTGTCCCTTTGTTATTCGTGTGACAAACTATATGTGAGTGGCGGCTCGATCACTTGGCCCGCCACTCTAAAAACGATATAATTTTGGCCCCTGATTCAAAAAGTGTGCCCACCCCTGATATACAATCTTTTAATTATAAATCATCAACCATCATTCATGGCTCGAAACTCTCGGAAAAACATGAATAACCTTATGCATTATTTTCATTGTTGTGCATGACTTAAAAAAAGCAATTTGAGTTTACACCATGGACTACAAATTGTTCAAAAAACTTGTGCATTGCACCACGTAGAACCATTTAAGTGGTTTGTAGTTTTGAAGGGTTTGTTTCATCATTTTATTACCAAGCACACTTAATGCACAATTGAATTTTTTTTTTTCTGAACGATAATAATTCAAACAATCAAGCTGGTCAGCACAAACATAAAAAAAATAATAATTCCATATTTAATATATTCTATCGAATAAAATTTGGATGGGAAAAAAATTTATCGTTTACGGTAGAAACAGAATCTTTGTATTATACAAGTTTTTAAAAACTTTTTTACATTGAATTTGTGACTTTACGGAATTTTGAAATGGTTTTTCTTATCGCTAAATGCAGCAAACGTTGAACAGATTGAACCACTTAACAAACTTTTTGGTTTGTTTAAGCTTTTTTTATTTTTGCAAAATTAGGCTTTAATACTAAACTGTCATGAAAATCTCTTCTGATGTTGGAATTTGGAAGAGTTTCGGACACCCCTTAGTAAGTGGCTTTAGTTAATTTGAAATATTAGTTAATTATTTTATACTTAACATTTGAAACTGGTATTGATGCAAAAATAATGTACTATGATAAATTCATAAAAGCGAATGGAAAATATAAAAACATCAATCCATAACTGTCCATTGTTCTTTTAAAAGGAAGCTAAAACTTTTTTCAAATTTTTAAAGCAAAATCATTGTTTATAAATAACTGGTTGTTGTTTATTTTTAGTTTTCTCTAATAGCCTAAATGATTAAGTAAATATCAAGAATTTTCAAATTTCAACAATAATAAAGCAAGGCAACTGCTGTAAGTATAATTTTTTTAATTCTTTATTTAATCATTTAGTTTTATAATATTGGTTTTATAGCTTGTTTTTTTCAAATGTTATGTCAATGTAGTAACAGTTCTTGAAAATGGTAATAATCATATCATTTTCGATCACATTAAGCCATCAATAGACCAAGGATCAGTTTTTCAACAAGACTCTGATGATGTAGATTTATTTTTAATACTTCTCAAAGTAAAACGTTTATCAGTACCGACCTAACCAGTTTATGGGGAGACAGCAGGATGGATCAAAGCATTGTCAAATTACGGGTGCCGCAAAGACTGAAGAAATCATGCTGGCTTATCAGTATTGAGTGTTCCAGTATTTTACCATGCACGGCAAGTCTATCGTATTTTTGGTGATCACAAGAATTGGAGTCATTAGAAGTGCTCAGGTCAATTAGAAAATATTTCTAACTTCCGTCATTAGATACTGCTCAATACTCAGTAGCCTTTAAATACGAGTTGTTCTTAAAATTGTAATAATAAGTTTATATGCAATTACATATTTTCAAGAGAAAAACAAACTAGATCTGTCTTCTGCCACAAAAAAGTTGAAAAAGAATGTATAAAATACGTATGGCCTTTAACATCGATTGCTTCATTGATTACCACACTAAGTAGAACAAACTGGCTATAATTTAATGTTTTATGTATTACATTCATATCTTTGATTTGTAACAAACTTGTAATAACAAAAAGTATTTTGATAACAGTGTTAGTATTAGAATATAAAAAGCACTGCGAGATATATACCTTCAGAGCTTTAGTTGGCTACCGTAATACATTTTGTAAAATGAGAAAAAATTTTTATAAATTTATTTATTTTATATACAACGCTATGGTACCCACGTCAACACCCAAGCACTCTAACAAGCAAGGAGAGACAAGATAAACAGCAAGAAAATGTAACAAAATATGCTTAAAACAATTATGCATACTAGTAAATGAAAAGCAACAGGAAAACAAATCAAAACAAGCCAAATAATAATAATAAAAAAAAAAAAAAAAAAAAAAAAACATGCATATATTAACAAATAAATAAATAAATAAATAAATGAATAAAATAATAAGTAGCTATTCAATCATTTGCAAACACTAGGGAAAAATCTGATTAAGGTTAAACTTTTTTAATTTGCATTTAAACTGGGTGATACTGGTAACATTTATAATACTTTCAGGCAGATGGTTTCAAATTTTGTAAGCTCTATGAATGAAAAAGTCATTAGAACGATCAGTGTGGGGTCTAGTTTTAGGTTTAATATAATGAGTATGTATACGCAAGTCATAACAGTTGTCATTTTTTATAAAATAGTCATTAAAATCTAAATCAATCTTATTATAATACATTTTATACAAAAACTCCAAATCAAATTCATTTAAGATTCAGCATATACAATCGATTAGAGTAAGATGAAAAAGTAAAAATTACAGCGCTTGCAAATCGTTCTAGTAAACTGTTTTTGTACAGATTCAATTTTAATAATATCTTTTTTTAGGTAAGGAGAACAGATCACACAATTATATTCCAAAATGGGTCTAACATAAGTAGTATATGCTTTAAGCAGTATCCAAACATTATTACTGCTGAAAAAGTGTAGAATTTGATAAGCTTTGGCTGAGGCTTTAGCAGTGATACTAGAAATGTGACTATGCCATTTGAGATCATTAGAAATATAAATGCCTAGGTCACAAACAGTTGAACAAGTAGAAATATTTTTGTTACAAATTTGTAACGTACAACCAGCCAAAAAAATTATCTGCATAAAATTTTAAAGTACTAAGTCGTGGTGAACTCAAGTAATTTTCTTTTTATTTATAAGCGAAATACTGCTGATGATGGGCAAGATCGCTCTGCGCCATTTTACCGCAAGTGCTCATCGTCCTTTTAAAAGAACTGTTATGTCACAATCAAACAAAGCAGATATTAAAAAATTTTTCAGATTTTGAATTTATTTAAAAAAATATTTATCAAACTAAATTTAATAAAAAATTCAAGTCTTTATATGTCTACAACAGTGGTTTGAAAAGTTATTAGTTAGATCTAAACTACCTTTGATAGAACATTAATTTTTATTATTATTATTATTATTACAGTCCAGGATTTTAGCATTGATTTCTGGACTAACTAAATCTGGCAAAATATGTCCAACAACTTGCCATCTTTGCCACAATATACCAAACTTCCTGTTCTGCGCCGTGTAATATTACTTCAAAGGCATTGCAAACTCGTAACAAGGGTAGACGTAAGAAATAAAAAAACAAAACGTTTGTTTAAAAAAATTAAAGTACAGTTTGTCGAATTTTAATTTAGCTTCAAACAAAAGCATCATTAATTCTTTAGCAGGTCCTGATAAAATATACTATACTTTTGACGAAACAGCGCCCAATTTAACTTGATAAAAGCATTTATATTTTTTTATTCCAGCCTAATGCTAAACTGTTTTATGAAAACAAAAAATCTGATTTTCTTCTAAAAATTAAAAAAAAATTTGTAAGTTAGAAAAAAAATCACAAATAGCACAATAATGTGAGAATTTTAGTTGTGTTAAGTTTTAAATATAAATCTTTTTTAAACAAAAGACTCAAAGACTAATTAGTTTGGTCAACAATGACACATCAATCAAAATAAAGCAAAACTGATCATGATAAATATAAAATAGCATATTTGCAAGAAACAAAGTTTTTATAATATTTAACAATTATTTTAAGTAAGTTGTTTTGATATTTTTAGTTTTATTAATGGAACAAAATGCTTGTTTTGAAGCATCTGTGTTGTTTTCTGCATCGCTTGCAGGTATCTAAAAACAAACATTAAGTTTAATAAGAAATTTTAATTTTTAATTTTATATTTCTTTATCACATATTATTTACCTTGAATTTTTATTTAAAGATAAGTTTATTGTTTTAGCAGATATATTTATCAACAAATTTAATACAAAAAATTTTAAGTCATATTCACTTACAAAAATTGATTCCAAACAAGCGGCATTTGAAGAAATATTTTTTGCTCAAACGGTTTTTCAAGCAATATTTACGGCATTTCTAAAAAATAATAAAAAACGTCAGAAGAAATTAACAAAATATTAATCAAACAATGATGTTTTGTTTAGTATTTTATCATTATTAATCAGTTACCGTAATACCTTGTCAAGTCTTTTATCACTATTTTCAATGATTAGGTATGCAATTTTTAAATTGTGTTCAATTAAGCAATTTTAGTTTATTTTATGAATTACCGCGGAAGTCAGTTTCATTGTTAATATCTTTTTTATCTCTTGTCGAATGAAAAGTAATTCTGAAACTCTCTTTGATGTAATTGCATGAGAAGGTTGTTTCGTTGGATTATAACTCTCATCTAAATAAAATCTTAATCAATAAAGTAAAAACCTTTTTATCAAGAGCGATTTAAAATATTTCTTTTTTCGAACAGCATCTCGATTAACCTTATTGCTTTGTTTCTTGAACGCAGCGCGGGAGGTTTGCATTCTATTCTTGGGAAAGCAAAATCGGAAACAATCTTTTCAACAGCTTGCAACTAAAACGGCTTAATGCAATTGATTCATATAAGTGAATATGCTTTTGATGAAATGTTTCAATGGATTAGATTATTCATCAAATTCATATAAGTGAAAAAGCATTTTTTGTCCTCCATCTTCACTGTTTCGTTTTTATGTCTTCCATTTATGCACAGATATTCGGTCTTTGATCTACTTACTTTCATCCCTCTTCTTTCCAATTCATACTTCCAGGATTTTAGTCTCCGCTCCACTTCTTCCCTGGTCTCTTCCAAAATCACAATATCATCAGCAAACAGCATCGTCCACGGTGGTTCTCTCCTTACTTCATCCGTTAGCCTGTCCATTATCACTGCAAAAAGGAATGGACTTAACGATGATCCCTGGTGCAGTCCAACCTTAACCTTGAAACTTTCTGTAGTTCCTATTGCACACCTCACCACTGTTTCACTTCCCTCATACATATCCTGTATTAGTTGCACATAACTTTCCACTATTATTCTAGAAATTCTAGAAAATTCTAGAAACCGTACCGAATAAACCTGAAGCTGAGTAATAAACAAGTACTGGCTCAAAACTTTCCAATGTTTTTTAACTTCAGCCGAAGCGACGAGAAGAAATGCTGACAATGAGCCGCAGCTTAATAAACTATCTCTTTTATTCAACTATGTTTCACATCAAATTTACTTATGCATGAAGAAAGTACTAATTACGAAGATACAAAACAAGTGCTAGATCGAGTTTACTTTAAGCCAAAAAATAAAATATTTTCCCGTTATCTCTTAATGATAATATCAAATAGCTCTATATCTTTCCACCCTTTTAGTCTTCGTGATATTCATAATTAATTAGGACATCCTGATATCACTCATCTTTCGCATTTTATCCCATCAAAAAATCTTCCCTTTTCAGTTAAAGATTTTAAAAGAATATGTGCTAACTGTCGAGTTTGTACTGAATTAAAATCTCAATTTTTTGCCAAACCAACGGAGAATTTCATAAAATCGATGTGTCCATGGGAAAGAATCAGCATAGATTTCCAAGGTACTTGCAAAGTAAGAGACCTTTTGTACTTTTCGTTGTCAATGAATTTAGCCGATTTCCGTTTGCTTTCCTTTGTAACGATATGAAAACGAAAACTGTAGTTAAGTGTATGAGTGATTTGTTTTGTTCGTTTGGTCAAGCGCTTTACGTCGGTGCTTTCCTTTGTCTTAAAGAATTAAAGCAAGTTTTGGCAGAAAGAGGAATCGCTGCTAGTAAAAGTACTCCTTATCAGCCAGCCGGAATTCGCAATGCGAAAGAATAAATCAGACTGTATGGAAGACAGTACATTTGTTAGAATACCATGTCTTCTGTTCCGCCTGTCTCTAAAGGTGTCTCGCTAAGAAGATCTTCAAAAATTAGGAAGGCACTAGACTGGTTCGGAAACAATATTTACGATACATAATAAAATTTGGTTTATCGTGTTTATTTTGCTTGCTTGATCAATTTTAAATTTTAGGTGGAAAGATTGTGATAAAATCTTATATTTTGTCATTGATTAAACGTTGTGGAACCCGCGCGCCTTAAAGCGCGCGCTAATTAATTGAAGTTTTCTCTTTGTCGTTTTATTTTCAGTTCATGATCAGTTGTGTTTGGAAGAAGCTCGCTGCGTTTTTGTTAATTTGATTTCTTGTTTAATTGTTATTAATATTTGTTTTTTGTTTCAGATTTTTAAGTGAATAAAAACCACCAGTTTGGTTTTCTTTTTGTAAGCTTTAGGACGCCTAGATGATTCAGTTGCACTACTATGTTATATGTTCTGAGAAATCGGGAATGTTTTAAAACGATCTGTGGACCATTTTATCAAACTTTCATAATTGCTTTACATCAACTTACATCTTAACCAAACTTTATGCATATCCTTTTTATACGTTATTTACAAATATACCTAGATCATTCATTATCTAAATGCTCACTATTTTATGAAGGCTACAGTCTGCAGAAAGTATACTATTGATAAAACACTTGGTAAATTAACTTAATTATTAAAACAGCGTTGCCTTGCGTGCCTTTTTGTTTGGTAAAACTACAAATTACACCGTCAAAGTCTATATGTTTTGCAATGTCTGACTCAATACTGAGCCTAGCCAGATTTGTCAGGCGATTCTGACCCATTGTGGACCTGAGATAAATTTTGATGAACTTAAGCTTGCTGAAGCTTCTTTCGGCTAATGCTACTATGAATGATACTGTAAGACATATTCTCAAACTGACACTAAGGTTGGGAAATATAGTTTCTAATTTGTACTCTGCCAAAGCATTTAACATTTTGAATGCACCCAACTGTTATCTACCAAAATTGGCATTGTGAACCATTGTTATGTGATTCATTTCCTGCACAAGGTCTTTTTCACTACTGATGTCTTTAGAATACTTTTCTTCTAGTTCAGTCACTTTGCGCTTCAATTCGTTTTTTAACATCTTTTGGTAATGCCAAAAAAAGCTGAAGGTATCAGAAATCTGTTTTGCAGCACTGAAACAAACTGTAAGCTCTCCAATAACATTATCCAATGCTACATAATAATATGTGCTTTCGGAAGTGGGCTTTCTCAGTGGATTTATCTGCTTTGTTCATTTTTATTAAGTGTATTCTGATATTGGAATCTTGTTCTTTTCCTGACAGTTAAATTACGGTCTTTGAACAATTTTTCTTTTATATGCAGGCTTGATGCAACAAGCTTAGCTTTATTCCATATTGCTGTCCAAATGTCTCGAAGAGGCACTAGCTGTGCAAGCAAGCTTTCTATGATTAAAACTTCCATATCTAAAGTCGCATCACTAGCTTGAATAATTTTCTTGCAAAAGTCAATAGAAACTAATATTCTGTGCCATAAGACTGACATTATGATGCAGGTAAAGGACCTGACATAACATATAGCTGCATGGATTTCGTTCATGGTTTCTGGAGGGATATTCAGCTCTAGCAGGTTTTCCAACGCCAACTTGACGCCTGGAAGGTGCGCTACAAAGGGTTTTACACTCTCTACTCGACCTGACCATCTGGTACTAGATATGCCATGAAGCGATAACCAATCCGCTTTGCTAATATTTTCCACCTCTTGGGCGTGAAACTAAATACTGTACATATTGTTCATATAGTTCTGGAGTAGGTACTTGCTTCTAGAATACATTCTTTTGTAAATTGATATGCGTTTGTATTCATACAAAGAGTCGCACACAGCTTTATTGACCCAAATAAATATGAAAAAACGTAATAAACAATTATTCAAAAAAATAAAGTCTTTATCAAAAACAAAGTATTTTTGTTGTCACTAATTCTTAAATATAACTGTTTAACAATTTTACACCATTGATTGATTTTTTGGGATTAGTGTCAAATATTAACTACAAGATATCAACGGTCGAAGAGTGGCACAGAGGCTATGAGTTCCCACAAAACTTCCACCATCCCATCATATAGAGGCTTCTGAATATCGAGAGTTGATATTTTGGTCAGTTGATATTTTTGTCGTTGATATTTTGTTGTTGATACTTTCAACGGATACCGTTTTTTTGAAGCATTTCAATACAAATTGGGAAACCAGTGATTTGAAGTATACTTAACTAGGTTTGAGCTGGAGTAGCAATTAACCTCAACCTTACGTTTTAGAGTCGAACGCAAGATGTTTGCGTCATAAATATAAGTTTATTAGTTTTCTATTAATTTTTTATACAAAATACCCGCAAGAAGTGATATTGACTTTAATTCAATAAAATGATGTCTCAAAAAAATTACCAAAGCGGAGATCAATTGTGTTGCACGATTTGTTTTTTTATTTAGAAAAAAATGTGACAAAAAATTCTTTTAAAGGCCGAATGGCATATTAAGCCTCAGTTATCAGTTGATTGGTATTACAATAGAATAACTTACATTTGATTTTACTAAAAAAAAAATACTAGGGAAAAAAATTATTTAAAAAAAGAAAACTAACGTATGTAAATGTTTGAAGCAGAAAAATAGATATTTTTGTTGAAAATAGTTTACTAAGCAAGCAAAAACAAAAATTTTTAAAACTTTAATAAACCTATTTTAAACTTTAAACTGCAAAAAAGCTAAAGTTAAAAAAACCCTATTTTTTTAACAAAAAAGTCTTCACTATATCTTAACTATGTTTTCTTTATTTGAGTCAATCAAAAAATAAAAAGAAGGTATTTTAATTTTATTTTGAATCAAATGATAAAATATTTTCAAATTTTTAACAGCTTCTGCTTTTTTTGAATGTTAATTGATAGCCAAAAAACAAGTTGCAAAAAACAAGTCATTTATGTTTTTGAATTCGCATTTATGTTGACGAAATTTTGTAAATTTTGATACAACAAAATGACAGAAAATCGCCATCAGTTGTTCACTTTGTGAGGCTTTGGTCTATGCTTAAGTACAACAAGATCTTTCAGCTTTGGTCTATGCTTAAGTACAACAAGATCTTTCAGATTGTGATTCATGATTTGTAATAAATCATGAATCACAATGGCGTCTGCAGTGGTGGATATTGGGCGAGGCGAGTGAGGCGATCGCCTCGGGCCCCCTTTTTTACAGTCATCGAAGAGCCCCCCTTTTTTGAAAATGGCGCGTGTAGTTTTATTTTGTGGTATTGTACATGGTTTCATGAACCTCAAAAACTCTCAAAAGTTTTCAGCAAATAGGTGAAATTTATGTCACATAATATGGCATATAAGGTAATGTTGGCAGAACACTTAAAATTTAAAACAAAAATCCATAAAATCTCTTCAATTTCTATGTATTGCAGAACAACTACATAATGTAAACTATTCTTAATAGTCAGATTGCTATAAAAGTTATCCAAAGGTGATTGAAATTAAGCAGTAACAACTCTACCACTAAAAATATGCTTAAGAAAAAAAGAAATCTTATTTTAAATTTACATTTTTCTATTGATAAAAATACTACTTAAAATTAGTTGTATTTATGCATCAATATTAATTACTTTCCATAATTGCAACAAAATAATGACTAAAAACAACAACATAATTAAAAAATTTACAAACACTAGTAATAAAAAATACATTTTTTTTCTTTTTGTAGCAAATGCTTCATGTACAATAGAAACCAATAGAACACTAAATCCAGTCTGCAAATATTTTACATTAACCAAATTTATATAGAAATTTTCACTTTTTTTCAAAGTTCTAAGTTGATTCGTATGTAATTTATTTTTTACTTGACTTTTAAGACTTGATTGCAGCGTTTTTTAAAGGGTTTAGCATTTTTCAAAATTGACATTTTGACAACTGGTTTGTGAGATGATCTGGTAAAATCAACAGCTTGATTAAAGTTAAAATTTTCTATATTATCATTCTGAAAAACTTAAATTAAAAATTATTTAGGTAAAGTATTTTGATTTTAAATGACAATTTTAAAAGGTAACCTAACATAGAATAAGCTAAATGGCTTCTTACATTAAATTTAATCGTAATTATCATTTGGTCTATCTTGCACAAACAACCACAACATCAAATGGTTTTGAGAATATTTCACAACATTTTTATTGTTTTTACAATTTTAGTTTAAAGCTAGCTGTATAGCAAGTTTGCATTGCATATTTGTATTCCTCCCAGACAAAAATCTTCAAAAGATTTAATTAAAGCAGTATAAGCTGAAAATATTAAATAAATAATTGGCTGCTTTACAGTGGCGTGCGGTGAACTTTGAGACTAGTCATGCAATTAGCATGCCAAAACCGGGTCATAAAATTGGGTTTATTCAAGACCAATTTTCGTCCTAGATTCAAGGCGATCTCTAAAAAAAAGTCATTACTTAAAAACAGTGGTGGGTATTCCAATTTAGGGGCCCGAGGCAAGAATTTTCAAAAATTGATATAGTCTGAGAAAAAAAGGAGGTCTGATCTGGGCTTGCATATTTTTCTCCCAAAATCAAGGTGTTCTCTAAAAAAAAAAAAAAAAGGTCATCGCTTCTAACCAGTCTCCAATTTCTTACTTTTTACCCTAAATTCTCTAAAATAACACAAAAAAATAGGTCTCCGTCTCGGATCGGCCTCACATTTCATCCAAAACAAGTAATATTTCTCATCCAATTCAACAATATCCACCTCATCACGTATAAAAGTTTGTCATGCAATTCCTAAAAATTTGGTCATGCAACGCATGACTTGCATGCCCTGACCGCACGCCACTGCTGCTTTATAATATATTAATACATTAACAAATTTTTATTTTGGGTTCGTATTTTTTTCACTCATTTGCCTAAAAGCAAGCGTAATTATGTTTTTGTACAAACTTTCTTAGCTTTCAAATGTAATTTAAATTTTTTTTTTGTAAAAATTAAGGTATTCATATTTCAGAAAAGTTCATATTACCAGTATTTCTTAATCTTTTTTTTGGTAAAAAAACCATAACTAAAGCTTCTCTTTCTAATAATGTTTTAGGCCATAAATTTTTTGATTCTTATGATAAAACTTGTTGTACATTGTGGAGTCGGCATAATTGTTGAGATTTAACATTATTTTGCTTGACTGGATTAATTGTTATTGTTATATACTGTATATATTTTATAAAAAAATTGTTTTTGTTGTTGTTGGTATGTAATCAGTGCAAATCTGTTTTTACTGCTAAAAAAGGATCAAATTTTTGTCTGTGATAGTAGCCTACCTATTTAGTCAGTTGAATGTTCTGTTGAAGTACATTTTGACAAATTTATTATTTTTTAAGACTATCAAGACTATGGTACAAATGTTTATTTTGTAGTGGTGAGAAAGTTTCAAAAATATACCTCTAATTGATTGTATGCATGCAACAGTAGTCCAACAAATTATAACTTTCAAATTTGAACCAAGTTCGAGTCCTTTTCAAAAAGCTCGAACCGATTCTAAATTCAAGACTACCAAAAATGATGTAATTTTAGTATAAATCCATGAAAGCATGAATCTGAGTCTACAAAAAATTCGAATTTTCAAAACCATTTTCCTAATTCGTTTCTATGCATTGCATATAACCTAGCTTACTAAGCACACAAAACCAATTCCAAGTCAACAATTATTGATTTGAGGACTTGGGTCGAGTCCTTGTTTTTGTAAAAATGGGTCAAATCGAGTTTAAGCAATGATGAATTTCAAAAACTTAAAAAAAATAAACAGGTTATTTTCCCTATAGTATAGAAGTTATATAGATTCTTTCATTATCAGAGACATAAAAATACATAAATTACGTTAAATTAAGAACGCGCTCGCAGAACGTTATGACATTCATAAGAACGTGTTGGTGCAAACCGGTGCACACTCCCTGAATCCCATCACTGAATTCAAGTCTGTCCAAGACGTTTTCAAGTAAAAAAAAGTATTTTAGTCAGAAGCATATGCATAGGAGGAAAGAGTTTAAAAGTTCCTTTAAATTTTCTCTCACTTTGAAAAATGAAGAATATGCAGATCAATTAAAAGACAATAGAGCAGTAAACAAGTGTAGAGAAAAAAAAGTTTTCACATTATTTTAGCTTTTATACTAATTGTGTTTTTGGTTTGTAAACCCGGTGCTACGAAATTGATCAAATGACAGTTAATCGAATGACAGTTGATCGAAACGACACTTGATTGAAACGAAACTTGATTGACACGACACTTGATCGAAACGAGATCAGTCTGAAACGAGATTTGACCAAAACGACACTTTATCGAAACGACATTTGATCGAAACGGCACTTGATCGAAATGACAGTTGATAAAAAAAAAGATTTATTTTTGTATGTTTCTGCGATTAAATAATCTGTAATTAGATTACTTTGTTACTGTAAATTAGATTGATGAAAAGCAGAGGCCAGCAGTAAGAAGACAATTTTTTTATTTTTTATAATTTTTTGCCAATGTCAAGGAGAAGTTTTTTTAACAAGGTCTCTGGGCAAAGGACGATAACAAGTTTTAGGGGGGAAACAAGTAGATCTTTTGTCATGGTTATGTTCATTAGATGCTTATTGCATCATTCTTTTGATTTTTTTTACATAGTCAGTTATTTAGAGGGAGGAGCATTGTGCCATGGCTCTACCCTTGTAAACCTTTTGCAGAAATCAGAGACAGATTTACAGAAAAGATCTTATTTTTAGAGATTTATGATTTTGGGACAAAAAATGAACGAAACCGGGAAAGATTTAAAGTACTATGTTTTTGGGACAAAAAATTGACAAAATTGGGATAGATTCAAGGTTGTAAATTTTTTCTTTCATTATTTGATCAAATGTAGTTTTGATTAGGTGTCGTTCGATTAACTGTCGAACCACGTGTAAATCTTTCATGATAACTTTCTGTGTCTGCCACTAATTTGAGTTATTTCAAGTTTCGTATCAGAATTAATTTTTTCCAATATTTCGTAGCCTATCTTTCTAGATGGCATTGGTAAAATGCTAATCAAATTCTTGTGACGTCATTTTTGTGGGCCCCCAATTTGAATTTTGCCTCAGGCCTCTAATTTTAAATATCCACCACTGGGTGTATGCTATCACAGTGGCTTGCATTGTAAGTACCAGCCTGGGTTTAATATGTAATATTGTTTCCTTGGCAACAATAAGCTGGATAGACGTAAGTCGCACCTATTTAGCTTCAAATTAAGATAGTTTTAATCGGAATGACTGGTTATGAATCAACTGTAACTTATTAAAATCAAACCGTAAATTCGTTTTAAAGGATTCAGGTTGTAGAAATATCTGAAAGTTTACATTGAAATGTTACTTAAATATTCCAGTCCACAGCACCAGAGTATCCAACTAGTCAATAGCGGTCCACTGGTCAATCGTGGGTTTGTTTTGCCCTGCTATAAAACAGTGAACATTTTCGGACATTATCATTGCCTTAAAGCCCTAAAGGATATTCAGTGCTCCGCAACTTTTTTTCAATCACTGCACACCTCAAAAACTTTGAAAATTTTGGGGCATATCTTGACCAAAAAGTAAAAAAATTATTTTATTCTAATATAAAATACACTTTATTGTTTATTTTATTAAGATATTTGCATTTGTTTTGAGCACAATCGCTGTGGGTTGAGATAAATTAATGGTACTCAACTTGGGTGCTGCTGTACTTGTTGCCGTTTTCAATTGCTAGGGGTGTTGCTAACAGTTGAAAATTTATTTTAAACTTCAAAACCTTGATTATGTTATAAGTTTTTTTGATAGTAAAAAAATAACTGAAGAATTATTTGGAGGTGCCGCAAAATGTTTATTTTCTTTGAGAAGTGCCGGAAGGAAAAAAACTTGTGAACTACTGGGCTGAAATTTGAAAGATCAAAGCTAACTTCTTTATGAATTTTTTTATATAATACCTGTTATTCTTTTTGGTCAATAAAAGAGATAAAATCTTTGTTCGCAGAAATAAGAAGTTTAATAGCTGCCTCGAGGATGTTGTTATAATTTTCAAAAAATCCAAACTCAACAATATTTTTTCTTTTATACTATCCAAAGATAGTTTTTGCATTGAAATTTTAGCATTAGCCGCAAAAGGATTTTGCACAAATGAACTAGCATTCTCTAATGCCATGTGCCTTTCAAGAGAGAGAAAATTTTGATTTATTTGCAACGTCACAAAAATATCAATAATGCACATTTGGAGTCTGGCTAAAATTTGATTGAACAATTTGTCTTGCACCGGGTTTTTCAACAATTTTTTATTGTATCGCTCCCAATTTCCAATTTTTAAAAATAACTACCCG
The DNA here is from genome assembly GCA_963680785.1 of Diplosoma virens. NCBI lineage: Eukaryota > Metazoa > Chordata > Ascidiacea > Aplousobranchia > Didemnidae > Diplosoma > Diplosoma virens. Next base: position 56,921,261 of record OY796881.1, on the reverse strand, counting down.
ATAATAATAATAATTGGCATTATTTGTATCAACAATGCAACCAATTTAAAAAATTTTATTTACATTGATTTTTATTATTTTTGGGGCTGATACTTTGCTGCTAAATCTTTTATATTAGGTATTGGAATATATTTTGTGCAATTTACTTGATATTTTTTTACAAAATTTTGTAAAATTTAATAGCTAAGCTTGTGACAATTTATCTCCCCCCTTAGCTCAACAATCGCCTCTATTGAAAATAATTGAACTGAAAGTTGTAAATTCTTGCAAAAAGATAAAACTTTCTCTTACAAAAAAAGTATTTCAAATTAATGTTATCTTGCGGCACATCTAACATCTTCCTGCGGTACACCAGTTGCGGAGCAGCAGCCTATATGAGCAGCAAGAGTTGTGTAAAAATTTTTTAATTATAAAAAAGCAAAATTATTGATTTTATTGCTTAATGTCAAAGAAAATCAAAAAAGAAAGATATTTTATCTAATCGTACAATAATTGGGCACGTCTTTACTTTCTTTTTATGATAAATCCTTTGCTTTTTCAACAATATTGTAAAAAGTCACAGTTTTTTTAGTGTCTTAAAAAATCGCTAATTTGTTTAAGATTGGGAAAAAAATTGGGACCTGATTACTAGTTTGATTGATTGGTCTTCTGTCATTGTTATTGTTTCTCTGACAACTTATTAATCAGTTTTTTGCCATTTTCTCAATCATAGAATTGAGATCAAATGTGAAGCTTTGGATAATTTCTTCAAACTAAACGAATTGAACTGGGGAAGGTCGATTGGCTGTACAACTGATGGAGCTCCATCTATGCTGGAGCATAAATCAGGATTCAAAGCTCATGTGACAGCTGTGGCACCCAACGCGACCTTTGTTCATTGCTTCATTTATAGATTCGCCCTTTGCGCGAAAGTACTACCACAGAATATGTTATGTTTGAACCGAGAAATCAAAATGGTAAATTTCGTAAAAACTTCTGCCCTAAACACCCGGTTGTTTAAACGTCTTTGTGAGGATCTCACTTCTGACTTCAACTGTCTTCTCTACTACACAGAGGTGCGCTGGCTGTCCAAAGGTAATACAACAAGGCGCCTGTTTGAACTGCGAGATGAGCTTCTCAAATTCTTCAAGGTAAAAAATCATGATTTTCAAAACGACATGGAGAGCAAAGATTTTCTTACAAAATCGGCATATCTATCAGACATTTTCGAAGTTCTGAACGACTTCAACCTGTCGTTTCAAGGACCCAATTTAACTGTAAGAGAGTTCATTTCGAAACTGAGAGCACTCATTTATAAGCTGGACCTCTGGGCAAAGAATATTAACAACCAAAGCTACGGAATGTTCAAATGCCTCACTTCCGTAGAGAAAAATCCTGATGGTGGCATTTCAAAAGAAATCATTGGCCATCTTTCTTAACTTAAGATAGAGCTATTGAATTGCTTTCCTGATGTTGCATGCTGTGCTTACTCCATCAACCCATTCTTCATTGATCTAGCTGATGTGCCTGTGGGGACCGGAGAACAAGAAGAACTAATAGATATTCAAACTGATGAGACAGCAAAAATAAAACATAAGGAATGCTGTCTTATCAATTTCTGGTTAAGCATGGCATCATCGTACCCGAATCTAGCCCGTCCCGCTGTTTCCCAGCTATTGATTTTTCCATCTACGTGGGAGTGCGAACAGGTGTTTTCGTCTTTGATGGCCATCAAATTGAAAAGCCGAAATCGTCTTGGAACGCCTGAACATGATTTTCGATGCGCTTTCAGCGAAGCTGTTCCTCGCATTGACCAGAGGGTGAAGAAAAAAAACAACTGCATCCATCGCATTAAACTATTTGCTGTTCGTTTAACGTGTTCGTTTAGCTTTAATACAGCTACATGCTAATTTTTCTTTTATTCTGATGTATGCTTTTTAGTTTGAGATATTCTAGTCAGTTTTAACTTAGGTGGTACACAAACACTGTACAAAAGCTCAAAATGGTACACGAGCAAAAAAAGTTTGGGAATCACTGAATTAGCTAAATGCTTACTTCTCTTCTTCAACCTGTTCTCCAAAACCTTTCTTCTAATTGTGTGTCTGATTCTTTTACCTTTGTAAAAGAATTCAGAAAATTTGCGTTTTCTCCTTCCTCTGTCTTTCTTTGTTCTTTTGACATTTCTAGTCTCTTCACCAACGTTCCGCTTGCTGAAACCATAGAAATCTGTGCTGATGCCCTTTACAATAATGACTCAATGTCATCTCTTTTCCGTGCAACATCTTTGTCGAATTAATGCAGCTAGCCACCTCCTCTGTGGAATTCAGCTTCAATAACAACATGCATCGAAAAATCGACAGCGTCGCTATGGCTCACTTCTCGGTCCAGCATTAGCTAACATTTTTGTTGGCTACCATGAAGCAAAACTTTTCAACATCGCAAAAAGGCGTTCGTGTACTTCCGATACGTTGACGACACTTTCGCCATATTCAACAACGAAGAAGACTGCAACACTTTTCTCACCAACCTCAACTCCCTTCATCCCTCATTGCACTTCACCTACGAAAAGGAATCTAATCACTCTCTCCCGTTCCTGGACGTGTTGGTAGAAAGGCATGATTTGGAATTTCTAACTTCAGTGTACAGGAAACCCACCTTTACCGGCCAGTATCTAGGTTGGAACTCTTTTAGCCCCCAGAAACGGAAAATCAACCTAATTGGTACTCTTGTTAACAGAGCTTTTATGATCTGTTCTAAAAGCAAATTTGACCCAGAGCTTGGCAAAATTCGTTCAATTCGATTAGAAAATGGCTACCCGGAACATGCAATCAATTCGGCTTTCAAACGAAAAGTTCAACAACTAAATTCTAACCCGGTTCACACAGTGGAAAAGTGCTCTGTCTACCTACACATCCCATGGATTGGAAATGTCTCGATGAAGTTCGAAAAGCAGATTACGTCTGCTGTAAAACGCTGCTTTTTCTCCGTCAAACCACGTGTTATTTCTAACACCCGACAGCTCTTACCAGCAACTAAGAAAGACAAGTTACCTTCCCATCATCACAGCAATGTTATTTACCAGTTTGTGTGCCATTGCGATAGTCGGTACGTTGGTCGCACGTCTCAACGGCTAGAAGAGCGAATTAAACAACACGTTCCTAAATCCATCACCAATCCTCCTGCCTCGCACAACCGCCAAAGCCTTTCCCGCTCTTGCAAGGATAACATACGCCCACAACAATTTCACGAATCCGCCATTGGTCAACATCTTCTTGACAACGCCCAATGCGCTTTTCACTACAACAACGAAAAATTTTCTATTCTCGCTCGAGGTTGCTCTTCTTTTCTCCTTTCTGCTCTTGAAGCGACTTTCGTTAAATCTCTTAATCCCCTTCTGTGTAAACAAAAAGAATTCGTCTACTCTTTGAAAATTTGTTAATCGTGTCTCTCATTGGCTAACTTCTTTCAGCCAATGAGAACTCTGGATTCCTCTTTATAATCCAGTTCGGTTTCATTTTTGCTTTATTCTGACGATTTCCCTTGAAGAGTGTCAGATGAAAAGCTTTGGGAAGAAAAATCTTTTACTTCACGCGATCTTCAAATTTTGTACTATCAAACGTCTATTTTATTCTTTAGCTTTTCATGCGTTGAAAAATGTTGCAAGCTATTTAAGAACAGTTTCGCAAGCCGTTAAACATAAAAGCAAGTTTACATCAGACAAGATGAGTAACATGGCTGAAGATGAATTTTATCCTTGGACTGAAAGAGAACTAAATATTTTGAAAAAACATAAAGAATATCATAAATATATGGTGGATTATATTCAGGGTCTGATAAGGGAAGGTCCGATCTCTTTTCCTTGCAAAAAACCTACAAAAACGTTACCAGTAACTATCAAAAAGACAAATAAACTTTTGGGTGAAGAGTTAGACAAATATCTTAAAAAAAAACTGACTTCAAATTTTGGTCCTAAACCAAAAAGATCTGAAGAAAGAAATTTTGAAAGCTTGAAGTCGGATTTGGGTAAATGTTCTAAGTACGAAACACGTTAAACAAGCATAATCCGAAGTTTCGAATCGATTATGGAGAATTGCTAGACGAATTTCACGGATTTTGGATTCAGCAAAGGGCTAATGAAACTGTAACGTTAAGTTGGAATGATTGGTTAATAGATAATAACTTTGAAAATGAAAGAAATGTAAGAAGAAAAAGAGAATTGGCACGATTTATTAAATCCCTTCCACATCTTAAGTGTGTAAATATCTCTCTAAATGAATTTCATCGTCGAAAAAAGACATAGAAGCAATGTTTGCGGCATATCTTCATCTTAAACCATTCTGGGGGAGTAAAGAATTGACCACGCCTACCACCTCAACCAATCGAAATGAAGAATTACCCCAAAATAAAGAATCGTCTAGAGTTGAAGCATTGCTTGAAAGAGAAGAATCGGCGTCGGGAGGTGAAGAATTGCCTATAGATGAAGTATTACTTGAAGAAATGGAATGGGAGAATTCTTTTACCGGTCATACTGCGACCGCGGAAGGCTGCATCCACGAGCGACGTTATCGTGATTTGAACGTAGGCATATGATGACCTGTCGATTACGAGTCTATCGCTTAGCGCACGAGCTAATCAAAAGCTCGAATATACACTTATTTAAAGTTTCATATTCACTTTGTTTTTAAACGCTTGTTTATTTAATAAAAAAAACTTAAACAAAAGTGTAGATCGTTAAATTTTTAAAAAAAGATTTTTTAAAAACTAAGATTTAGAATGCTTAGACATCGAACATGGTAAATTCCCAAATCAATATAAATTTGAAAAAATAATAGTAAAAGTAGCAAGACTGTCAGTAGAGAGCTCAATGAAAACTCAGAGCATTAAATTAAGTTAAATTGCATTAAATTAGGTTATTCAAATAGATTCTATTTGAATAAGAAAATGATTGCAAATTATTTACATACATACATAATTTGCAATTGCAAATCATTTGCATACACCAGGGGGAAAAACGCTGCAACCCCTGCCTAGCAGAAGCGATTTGCAATGGTAAATCATGTATGCAAGTCCTTTGCTAACTGAATTAAATACATCGATTTGCAATTGCAAATCATTTGCATACACCAGTGGGGCTAAATTCTGTAACTTCTGCCTAGCAGAGAAGCTCGATATCTTGCAAGCCGACCAGCGCACGCTGTTAAACAAGGGATCCGAGTTTGTCTCCAAATGCCGACACCGGAACAAATTTAAACTAAAGAAAGTCTAGCCCGATTCAATCTTTTCAAAAATTTTTAAATTGTATTTTTAATTTGAATTTTTGATTTTTAAAGTTTTAAATTTGAGATTCCCTACTCCCACTCCCCGGTTTACGCCACTCATTGTTGTCGTGTTCCCACTATATTTATTCCTTTACCTCCTGATCTCCTCTACAGCCATTTTCTCGCCGTCCGTTCACGCCTCGCCACTTCTGTTAGAACATTCTCTCTGTCTCATCACTTATCGCGCGTCTGTAATTTGATCGCCAGCTACGTAGGTGAAAATGCTTAGCTTTAGTTCAGTTCAGTTCAGTTCAGTTTTTTTTATTTCTGCTCCGCCACATAAACAAGACATAACATAATGTTGAAAAGTTTGTGAGTTGTTAAAAGACGGGGTTAGAAAAACGAAGAAGCAACGAAACGAGTTGACGTGTGACTTGCTAATTAGCGATAAAAAGCGTGACCTATTGTATTATATAGAAGCAAGGTTGCTTCACCTCATCATAAAGTTGTGTAAAAAAATAGAAAAAAAAAAGAGAGAAAATAAAATATAAGACCGAGGTTATTTACTTTATAAAACGCTGCTATGGGGGTGGTGTATTGGTGGGACCATAGCAAAGTTGGCTCGAAGAATATGATCAGTCCTTAAAATACAATAGATGTAAAAGCATAAACATATTCCACCAGCCCAACAGGCAAACAAATCCACCGAAAGATATCTTGTTGTGGATCAAAAGATGATTTCTCGAACAAAAACCTCAGTAAAGAAAAATACAAAAACAAAAACATTAACAGCCTTGGTAAAAAAAAAAAAAAAAAAAACAAGCTTCCTTACAAAATTTTGAGTTTTAAATTTTAAATCTTAAATTTTAAAATTTTAAATTTCCCATCTTGTTTACTTGAAAATTTACTCGATAATTACTTTTAAATTTTATTTTATTTTAATCGTTCAATAATTACTTTTGTAATTCGTTTAACAATCAAAAAGAACTTAGATATAATGTAATAATTTAATAATTACTTTATAATTAAGTTCTTCTTGAGTATAGTAACAAAATAAAAAATTTGAAAAAATTTTGGGCCCGCAAGAACAATTTTCACGGTGTCTTTTCTCTTTTTATCTCTTAGATCAGTGGTTCTTAACCTTTTTCTACCCAGCGCCCTTTTTTAGAGATTTCCATAGGCTGTCGCCCACCATAATGTAACTGCTAAGATGATGAGTTATGCAGTGAAGTGCATAGGATTCTACACAGTGGTGGATATTCCGATTTAGGCGCCCGAGGCAAGAATTTTCAAAAATTGATGTTGTCTGAGAAAAAAAGAGGTCTGATCTTGGCTTGCATTTTTTCTCCCAAAATCAGGGTGTTCTCCAAAAAAAAAAAAAAATGTCTTCGCTTCGATTTCATCTCTGATTTCCCTATTGTTCTCCCAAAATCAGGGTGTTCTCTAAAACAAAAAAGGTCTCTGCAATGAGATAAATACCGTACACCTTCAGCGCCCCCAAAAATGCCCCCTGAATATTTCCGCCCTCCCAAAAATCAAAAACGCCCACAAAGGGGCGGTAGCGCCCAGGTTAAGAACCACTGTCTTAGAGCAACTGGTTAGTTTTGTTTCTTTTTTACACTCACTCCAATTGGTTTTTCTTTGAATTAGACTTGACAATAAATTGTGATTAGTATTTAGGAAATACACATTTATAAGGTAACGCGTGCGTAGTCTGTTGAGCTACGTAGAGTTGAATCTGTTTTGATAGCCAGCAGACATTACATTGACAACAAGGATAAGATATAAAAAAACCGTTTGATTGCGTCAGTAACGGTGTAGGAACTAGATGGATTAAGTAGAAGAGCATTTGAAATTTATGCACATACAAGAAAAATAAGTAATCAAAAGCAAAAATGTAGTATGCTTTTTAATTGCGGTGGTCTTCAACTTCAGAATATTTTGTTTAAATTAAAAGGAGATTTGTCGAAGTAAGGCGATGCTGCAAAAGCGTTAACAGAATATTTTCAAGGTAGCATAAATGTGCTGTATGATCGCCATGTGTTTGGGAATGCAAATCAGTGAGATTGAGAAACAATCAAACAATTCATTACGCATTAAAGACTGAAAGCAGAAAGCAGAAACATGTGAATTTACTGAAGTTCAGGAGTACATACGAGATCAAATAATTAAGAAATGTAGCTCAAATGTATTGCGTCAGAAAGTTTTAGAAAAAGGAAAAGAATTAAATCTGGAAATACTGAGAAAAATTACAAGGTCGTATGAAACCGCAGCAGCTCAAATAGAAAATTCTGCGAAGCCCAAAGAGGTCAAGCTAGAAGAAAGAAAAAAAGTAAATTGTTTGTTAAAAAAGTCAACTGCTGGTAGGTATGTTAATTTTAATACACCTAAATTGCTATAATCAAGTAAATCCTGGTCATCAAGAGAAAGATGTTAACTGTCCGGCAAGAAATCATGAATGTTGTAATTGCAGTAAAGTAGAATATCAAGGGCGGTTTTATAAAACTAAACGTGTGCTGAATAATAAAAAAAGAATTTAATTTAAAACGTCAAAGTGCAAAACAACTTTGTGATGAGGAAGTCTCCCGAGGTGTGATTCAGATTTTCTGTTTGCTTTGAATATCATAGATCAAACTGTAAGACAAAAAGTGAATATGTAAGACAAAAAGTTGAATGTAAGACAACACTGTAAAGCAAAAAGTTGAAATGGCAATGCTTATTAATTTTGGAGCAACATTTAATATTTTAGACCGACAATTGTGGGAATTTGTAAAAGAAAATGCAGTTAAATGTAAATGTTAATTCACTAATAAAAAAAATTATGCTAATGGAAGTAAAGAACCGTTAAATTTTGCGGAAGGTTTTAAAGCAGAAGTATCCTTTAACAATAAAGTAATAAAAAATGTTGATTTCCTTGTGTAGGCAGGAGAAGGTGAATCGATATTAGTACAGGTACAATAACATACAATAAGTACATTTAATAAAAATATTATTACAACTGATTTAAGACTCAGAAGAATATCTGTTTATTTTTGTATTGAAAATCACGGTGTGTGGGTTGCACACTTTGCCGCATTGAGTGTGCGCCTCTGTTCGTTGTCCCTTTCCAGAGACTCTCAAACACCCGTGTCCCCTGCTCAGAGTATTGTCCCGAAAGTCAAATGAAGACCAGAAAAAGAAGCTTATCACTTTAAAACTGTCTCTGATTTGTTCATTTTTGTTTCAAAAAACTAGTGAAGATTAAATAAGGGCTTCTGCTCGTGGTTCCCCATTAAATGCCCCGCGGACCTCTTTGAGAACCCCCTACTTAGTTCAAACGTGCAGTAAAGAGCTAGCTTTTTTGTTTTGTTGGTTGTTACAGTTATCCATGACTTATCTGTTTTTTTGAATTTATATAGAATTAGTGAAAGGCAAATGGGCTACGTTTTTATATTCTATTTGGTAAAGGAGAAAGTAATTGGATAATTTAAGGGCTAGCGACCAAGCATTTTTAAAGAGTCAGCGACCAGGGATTTTTAAGGGACACGTTTGAATGATTATTTTTGTAATCTTTTTCCTGACGCATGTGTCAACGTATATTTTGTTAGCTGTAGGCAGTCGTGACACAACCGTATGCACGTGCTTTATCAAGAAGTTCAGCCCAGGTTTAATGACAACCACTCTACCTCAAGGCTCGTTGCACTTCGAGCGTTTCCGAAAGTAGGGTTTGTTTTATTAAGTTTTTTTACTTCTACCAACGCTTAAGCGCTGAAAGAAAAAAATTAATAAATAAACAAAGAATACTCCCACCAACGCTCGTAGCCGAAACGAGCCTTAAGTACAGTATATGAAAGGAATTTTGTGTGGTGTCCGGTGGAGCGCTGGCGCTGGCGCAATGGCGCGCTGACGTCATCAAAACTGCGCCTACGGTCAGCTGGGCCTACGGTTTCGAAACCTAGGTTTCATGAGACAGAAAACCTAAAAAGTCGAAACCCTTTTTTTTAGTCGAAAATCTATTTAGTTTCAAATTTAAAGGTTGTTTTTAGTCTTTTTCGGTGTTATGCAGCTTTAAGATTGATAAGTTTTATTGAAAATGATTTTATATAGTTTGTACACAATTACTACGTATTTCGTGTATTTTCGCAGTGAAGCGTGAATGTCGTTTTAGAAGCTGAATTGTATTGATGCTAACATGACCTTAAGTAAACTCTAACTATTTCCTAAAAGAATCAATTTACTATGTCGCTAGCTCTTAATCTCAAGCTTTACCAACGCTATAGTCGAAACCCTACCTTCTAACTCAAAGATGTCTTGATTTTATTTTAGCGTTTATAAGAATGACAGTAGAAGACTTAACAACCTCGATTTTGTTATACCTTTGTTTAAATTTTCTTGAAAACCTTAATTTTTTCTAACTATCTGCAATTTTTTTCTCGGCAATCTTGATTTTGTTATATATCTAGGTTTATTTTTTTCTTGGTAACCCCGATTTTTGTCACTCCTATCTTTAATTTTTCTTAGTCAACCTTGATTTTTGTCACACCTTTGTTTAAGTTTTTTCTGATAAACCTTAGTTTTTGTCATACCTTTGTTTAAGTTTTTTCTAATAAACCTTGGTTTTTGTCATACCTTTGTTTAAGTTTTTTCTAATAAATCTTGGTTTTTGTCATACCTTTGTTTAATTTTTCTCGGTAACCTTGATTTTTGTCATACCTAAACTAAATTGTTGTCTAAACAACCTTAATTTTTGTCATGCCTTTGTTTAATTTTTTCTTGATAACCTTGATTTTTGTCATATTTTTTCTTGACAACCTCGATTTTTGTCACACCTATCTTTAATTTTTCCTTAATAATTTTGATTTTTGTCATATCCTTGTTGAAGTTTTTTCTAATCAACCTTGATTTTTGTCGTACCTTAGGTTAATTTTTCTCGGTAACCTTGATTTTTGTTATCATAACTATCTTCAATTTTTTCTTAACAACTCGATTTTTGTCATACCTTTCTTTAATTTTTTCTTGATAACCTTAATTTTTTTATAACTATCTTCAAATTTTTTTTCTCGACAATCTTGTTTTTGTCATATCTATGTTTAATTTTTTTCTAGGCAACCTTGATTTTTTTGTAAATATTTTCAATTCTTTTCTTGACAACCTTGTTTTTTGTCATAACCATCTTCAATTTTTTTCTAGGCAAATTTGATTTTTGTCATACCTTTGTTTAATTTTTTCTAGACAACTTTGTTTTTGTCATAACTATCTTCAATTTTTTTTTTTTTTTTAATAAACCTCGATTTTTATTATACCTGTGGTTATTTTTTTCTAGACAATTTTGATTTTTATTCTAACTTCAATTTTTTCTAGCAAACTTGATTTTTGTCACACCTTTGTTTAATTTTTTCTTAGTCAACCTTGGTTTTTGTTACATCTATCTTCAATTTTTTTCTAGATAAATTCGATTTTTGTTACACCTTCGTTCAATTTTAAAACTTTTTCTCTAAGCAACCTTGTTTTTGTTATACTTATGTACAATTTTTCAGAAATTTTTCTTAGTCAACCGTGATTTTTGTTATATATATATGTTTAATTTTAATAGTTTTTCTTGGTAACCCTGATTTTTAGATATCTATCATTTCTTATTTTTTTTCTTGACAATCTTGATTTTTGTTATACTCTGTTCACTTAAAAAATTTTTCTAACAAGCTTGATTTGAAGATACCTATATTTAATTTTTTTTTCTAAACAAATCTGATTTTTGCTACACCTTGTTGAATTTTTTAAAATTTCTCTTTGTCAACCATGATTTTTATTATACTTTTGTTGAATTTTTAAAAGTTTTTCTTTAGGTAATCTTGATTTTTGTCATTCCTATGTTCAATTTTCTCCTAAACAAGCTTGATTTTTGCTACACATTTGTTTAATTTTTCAAAACTTTTCTTAGTCAACCTTGATTTTAGATATCTATCTTCAATTTTTTTCTTGACATCCTCAATTTTCGCTATACCTTTGCTTAATTTTTTCTTGGCAACCTTGATTTTTGTCATACCTATGTTTAATTTTTCTAGACATCCTCGATTTTTGTTATACCTAATCTTAATTTTTTCTTGGCAACCTTGATTTTTGTCATACCTATGTTTAATTTGTTTTAACAATCTTGATTTTGTTATATCTATGTTTAATTTTTTCTTGGTAACCTTGATTTTTGTCATACCTATGTTTAAGTTTTTTCTTGTCAACCTTGATTTTGTTGTACTTACCTGTATGTTCAATTTTTCAAAACTTTTTCTTATTCAACCTTAATTTTAGAAACCTGCATTCGCATTAAGAAACCAGTGTAAAAAATAGAGTAAGCGAAAAAATTTTTATAATGCACCTTAACTTATGAAACTTAAGCTTAACTGCTAGTTTAATTATCAGTCAAGTGCAACAACCGTTATGCTAAAAAGTTTTAAATTTTTTCACTTTTTCTAACAAAATTCATCGTAACGTTGAATATTTTACTGCATTTTACCAACTAAATTTTTTAAAATTAACATTTTTTAAGTGTGAAGTCAAATAGGGCCAACGTAAGTAAGATCAATTCCAAGAAAAGTCGGTTGTTTTTGGAAAATATAATAAGATTTTTTCTATCAAGCCCTATTACAACTAGTTGTCATATCCAAACGAAAACAAACCAATTTGAAATTACTTTATAAACTTTCTAGCTTTCTGACCAACTCGAAATCTAAAACTAAACTTTTCAAATAGCAGAATTTTTTAAAAAATAGCTAAAACTTCATACGGTTTTGCTTGGGATAACAAACACAAATAAAGTAATAAACCCACAAATTTAGTCTTTTATCTTGAATATTGCTAACATCTGAGAAAAAGGTTTGGACATCAACCATGTGAAAGAAAACGTCTACGGGTATTAAAAATTAAACTTTTTAATTTCAGTTTCCACAACAACGTTTTGTGGTCAAGTTTTAAATTATTGTACTAGTTTAACCAAAATATTATAGTTTTTCTTTCTCCATATAAACGTTTTAACCAAAAGTTTCATCAATTGATATTAAAAATTGATCCATGAATATAATTTTATTTTTGTGGTCAGGCTCTTAAAACTGTGAAAAGTTTAAACCTAATTATCACTATTTAAAATTTTCTCAAGAGCCTCACATTGTAAAGGTTTTAATTTGGTAACATCAGATTCCTTCTACGTAAAAAAAATTTAACTTTTTGAAAATCCTATTTTTTTTCCAAGTCTCTTGCATTTTAAAGTTACGGAAACACTAGCTTGCTTAAAAAATCCAAAAAAATTTCTCCTAAAAAGTGTAAGTTTTTTTTCCAAGTGTCGCAGAAGTTTGTTAGTTTTTAAACCAAAATCGTAAAAAATTGTACCTTATTTTTGATTTTTGCTATTTTTCAATGCATTACAACAATTCAATCTCAAGATTTTTGTCACAATTGTTTTCTTAATTGCACAAATGTTGTAATTTTGTCAAAGTCTTTGTTTAATTCTTGCACAGAGACAAATATTCGTCTTTTGAACGGTTCAAAAGTTCTCATTTTACTTAGTTTTTTCCTTTCCAAAGGGAAAAGAGTCATATTAAAGATTTAGAATACTATTGTTTAACCCTTTAAGGAACAGTGATACATATATGTTGTACCATGATTGTTATTAAAACATAATAAAAACACTTTTGTGAAGGAATTATAATTTTAATTTTTAGGTATTTGTGACATCATTATTAAACCATTGTCATTTTATTTTACAATCACATTCTTATATCACTTAAATGGTTCACTAAATATCGATTCGATTGTTTTAAATACTAAGCAACAGTACAAACATTTCAAAGTAAACTGACAAAAGTGACTTGCAAGTCTTTTAGACTCATCTCCTTATTAAAAGATATTTATTTTTGACTTAAAGACCTTTTATTTTCACCTTATAACTTAAATGTTTTGAATCCACTTTGCATTAAAAAGGTGTTTAGCATTACAAATTTTCACAAGATTTTCTCAAGTTGAAACCATTATGATTAAAAAATAGCAAATTTGACGTTAAAAATTGTTCGATTTGCAAATCAATATCTGTTTTTAACAACTTTTTATTCATCATATGACGTAAATGCGATGCTTTAAATTAATTTTATGATAAAAAAATTAGTCAGCCTTACAAATTTTAACTAGTTTAAGTTGAAACCATTTGTGTCCCAGAAAATCAGAAACATTACGTTTCAGCATGATTTAATTTTGCATTTTTACAAGCAAACTTTTCGAAACAAACCTACATTTTACTTTGTTTACCTTCAATAGGAGTTTTATCTAGGATGTTTTTTTAACCTAAAATTCTTTTTTATTTTTTAATTTGAAATCACAACTTGTGTATTTTCTTTTGCAAACCTACTCTTTTTAAACTATTATGCACGTAACTTGTACAGCAAAACAAGTTCTGTTTTCAACTAGTCTGTTACATTTTTATTTTAAAAAATTCTCTTGACTTTATATATTGTGGTCTTTAGTTATAAAATTTCTTTTATCATGTTTTATAAGTTTGTTTGATGGTAAAATGTTAGATAAAAGTTATGATTTGGAAAAATAAAAACACTATTCTTTGATAAAAATTTTTCCAAATCATAACTTTTATCAAACAAACTAAATGGCCTTTTTTTTTTTTTAGAGAACAGCTTGGTTTCAGTAGGAAAAGTAAAAATTTAGAAAATATTTTCCAGCGATGACTTTTTTTTTTTTGTAGAGAACAGCTTGGTTTCGCTATGAAATTTTGAAATCTTTCATTTGTGTGGCACATATGAACTAGGCTTGAATAAAATTGGCGGTTCAGGAAAAAAGGTTGGCCACCCCTGCTGCAGCGCATAAACTTTATAAAATCGTTTTCAAGAAAACTTATTAACCTTAATGCTACATAACACCGGGAAAGACTAAAAACAATCTTTTAATTTGAAACTAAATAGATTTTTAACTAAAAAAAAAGGTTTTCGACTTTTTAGGTTTGCTGGGTCATGAAACCTAGGGTTGGGACCTTAGGCGCACTGATGACGTCAGCGCTCCACCGGACACCACACAAAATTCCTTTCATATACTACTTACGCCATCATTAACTTTTGAGCCTTAAAGTTAGTCTTTAACGCAATAGCGCAACGTTGCTTCGTTCTGAAGAAATAGAACATCAATATTACATCATAGTTACAAGTAGAAGAAACAGAATGTTTTTGAATATTTTTTTGAAATAAAAAAGAAGAAAAACGATGTAGAAAAAATACGCTAAATACAGCCTTTTAAAAGCAACCTTTAGAAAAATACGCTAAATGAGCCCAGGAGTCCTACAATCGTGTTTTTTAAACTCTTTTCTGTGTGCTATAAGTTTACAAGTTTATTTTGTTCATTTAAACAGATTCTTTTGTAGATTTAGCAATTATTTTATTAAATATAAATAGCAATGACTTCTAATTTTTCGGTAGCTTGTATCGTATGCATCAGCTTGACTTTGCTATGCGGAATTGCTTCCTTGGCAACAACAAGCTGGATAAACGTAAGTCCTTTAACTCCCTATCTTCAAGCTGTTTTTAATTTGTTATAAATCGCAAACTAGATCGCAAAAGCAATGATGATTAGAATTGACAAAAATGAGACCCTGGGAATCGTAATAAAAGTTAAGAACTTTTTCAGGGTTCACTCTATGAGAATGGGTTGAGATTAGGTAAAGTGTTGGTCAACGTGACGGTGAACGTTGTAAAAAGTTCAAAGATTATATGTCATACTGATTTTACAGTTATTCAACCTTTAATCTGAAACTTTTTTAAAACAAGAATTGAAGTGATGACGTTTGTTAAAATGAAAAAAATCTTGTAAACGCGTTTGTTAAAGACAAAATCCAGACAATTCAACATCACATCAAGGTCAAATATTTGCCTAAACTTGTGGCTATTCATCTACAGTAATTTTGTGAAAATTAGTTGACCAAAAAGTATTTAATTTTAAAAATTTATGCATAAATAAGAAAACACAAATAACAAGTTTCTATTTTTTTATTTTTTTGTTTCTAGTTTTGAATATCGACTGATTTTTACTCTTTTATATGTAGTACAGTCGACTCCGCTTTATTTGGACACCGGATAAGCCGGACAACCGCTTTATTTGTACAAAAGTCGCTAGAACGGAAAAGTCAATATCAAATATTTAATTTCTCTCGTTTATTCGGACAAGCCTACGCTTGATTTGGACAATAAATGCCACTGTACTGCCGCATTAACATTAAATCTGCATTAAATATGCTTTCAGTTTTGAATGATTATGATGCAGTAATGAAACAATAACTTTGTTAAACAGGGCGTCCAAGCGAACCCAAATCGAATCCGTAAAACGGCATTAACGTTAAATTTTTTTGAACCTGATCGAAAACTGAACACGAAAAACAAAATTTGCTGAATCTAATTCAGAACTGAATCAGTAAAACTAAAATTTTTTGAACCTAAACCGAAGTTAAACCCATAAAAATAAAATTTGTCAAACCTGAACTTGAATCGAAACTTTGTTTTAAATGGTTCCGGTTTAGACGCTCTGTTTTTAATTTTTAATTTATTTATATAGGCTTAGATGAATAACTACTGTGTATTGGAATCGCTATACAGCCACAATTTGTTTGATCACCTAGTTGTGTGTGGCAAAAAAAGTGACATCATAAATTACTTTTCAAGCGATAAGTTAAAATAAATTTAGGCATATTGGCTGAATAAAAATAACATAATTTCAAGTAGTAAAGTGAAAAATTTACAGAAAAAAGAAGCGACAATTAATAGGGCATCGTCTGAGATGATCGGGACATCTAGAGAGAATGAAGTGGAGAATTTGACAAGAAGAGTTTATGAAACGATAATAGTGGGTAATACGAAAAGAGGAAGACCGAAAAAAACCGGAGGAGATGGTGGAAAATGATATGAAAAAAGAAACTTCCGAGAAGAGTGCAGGTACTGCTACAGACAACTGGACGATCCTGATATTTCAAGATAAAGTCCAGGTATCAACAAGCAAATGGAAGGTGATGAGAGAGGCCACAAAGAGAACGAAACATACACATTTCGTCAAAAATCAGATCTAGACTATGACGATTATTTTTAATTTCTGAAATAATTTAGTGTAGGCGATGCATAACTTTTTGCTCTTGCCAACACCGTTACAGAGTTAAATATCGTTTCTACTATTAGCGTGGAATGGAGCATTCTTTATCTGTTTTATTGATTATTTTACTCTTTTCCGCGCTTAAAACGGCAAAAAGCACTAAACAAAGCAAAAAACTCAAAAAAAAGAAACGAATTCTTTATTCGACGCTCGAAGTGGAAACGAGGCTTCAGTTTTAACAAATGGTCGCTGGTGAGCTATCATGGTAAGTAGATCAAATTATATATTAAAGCCTAAAAATATTAAATTTCATCAATAATATGCTTACTCCTGCCCATTGTAATGGAATAAAATGTTACAATTTTTCAAGGATCAAATTTAGAAAATTTCTTCAAACACAACTTATAAAACATAGTATCTACTAATAATTTCTTTGATCTTGCATGTTCCAGATAAACTTGCAAAATTGGTTAACCTAGGCTGCTATGGTCACACTAAAGCCATGAAAAAAAATTTTTAGGCCTATAGCCAATTATTTAGCCTATTTTGTACTAAAGATAAAACCAAGCAGTATGGTTATAATTTCTACGAGAAAGGGAGTAATTTAATCAAGTTGAAATGAAATTCGTAACGAGTAAAGTGCGTGAGACATGTGCACGGCCGTTTTATTATGCAAGGCCGCATGCAGTCGTCTAGCCATCGGTTGTGCACCGTTGGCTTAGTTTTAGATGATTGATGATCTGCCATTTAAATGAAGATTTAACCGGAATTACTTGTGTGACCACGGATCATCTTAATTTAAATTTCTTTTTACTTTAAAACACGAGAATTAAATTCCAATTCTATTTCTTTTTATTTCAGCTCTGTCACCGCAATTATTGAAAATAAAGGTATATATATTTATTGGCAAAACTTTGCCTTTTTTCGTATTCAAATTCAAAAAGGGTGGGTATAGGTGTTAGAGTGGTTGTTAAGAGTCAAAAAAGGTGAGAGCAGCGTTTCCCAACCGTTTTTGGTCGCGGACTATTTTCTCACCAGCGAAAGTCTGCGAACTCCAGGTGCATCAATTTTGAATTAACGTTAGCCGAAGACGTAACGTAACCGGACTCTGTGAGAAGAGACCATAAAGCAAACACTTCAGGACTTTAACAAAGTCAGTTTATTTTCCACATTTCCAAATTTCAGTGGGGACCTTGCCCTTGAACTTGCATCACTAGCTTGTCTATTAGGGTCTATTGTCGTCAACGCACATCTAATGTCATATTCTGGTTGAAGTTGGTTGCGATACTTGGTTTTTATCATAGCTAGGGCTGAAAATTCAGCTTCGCAAAGATTCGTAGTTTGAAAAGGTAGAAGAGTTTTTGTTGCCTGCCAACAAAGATCAGATAGATTGTGTTCCTTTGATTGTACTTCAGCCCAAAATTGAGTCAGAAAAACATTTTTGAATTTGTTTTTCCACAGCTGTCGACTTTGCAGCTCAACCATCGGTTCAGCAATGCAGTCCATTTCTGGGTGAACCTGCAGTCTGGGTGAACCTGCTGACACCTCGAAAGGACATCGCACCCAATTAAACGCTTTGCTGTAATCATTAGAATTAAGAGATATATCTATCCAACTCGAAAAGAAATGAAGAAAGATGCTAAAAAAATATCTGACTAATGTTGCGCAACTAAATTCTTCTACAAATACGTTAAATGCCGAAAACGCAGCTATTTTTATATGTTCCATTAGATGCATCCACAACTCCATTCTAGCTTTAAATGCGATAGTATTTTTAGACACATCCAAAAATATTTTGTCTTTTCCCTGCAAAGAGGTGTTTAGTTGATTTAAATGGCTGAAAAAATCAGCTAAGAATAATAACTTTGCAATCCACTCGTTGTCACTGAATTGGTCTGAAAGTTCATGCTTCTGTTCTTTTAAAAAAGCATTGGCTTTGTTGCGTAGGTTAGCTACTCTCTCCAGCACTTTTCCTCGTAATAGCCAACGGATGTTTGAATGATACAGGAGTCCACTGTGTTTAGCTCCCATTTTGTCACAAAACACTCAAAATAAACGACTGCATAAACGGTGGGTTTATACAATTGACAACAGATTATACAATTGATACATTTGCTCTAGCTATTTTTCATGCAACAGAAAAGGAATCCCGCACTGCATCTTTTTGAGTGTAGGCTACTCCTCCCCAAATACTTGGACGATCAATACGACTTCTCTTGGCATGCAGTTCTTTACTATTTCGACTCAAGATGACGTTTAAGTTTAGTTTCTTTTAAAGAGCTGTGAGCTAAAACTTCCAAGCACAACACGCACTGTGGTCTAACTTCCATTTACCTCAACTGATGTAAATCCAAGTTTAGATAAAAATACTTGCTTTCGTTTTGCCATTGAAAATCAACTTACTGCAGTTTTAATTTTAACCTAGTGATTGTGGCTACCACTGCCACTCTAAAAATTTTAAATTCATTAGATTTTTTTTTAAATCACTAAATGTAGGAAAAATATCATTTGACCTATTTTGAGCTTGCTCAGCATATTAATTTATTTAGTTATTACTAACATTAACTAACAGTGATACCCATCATTACAGGCCTAATAGTTTCAAGCTTATTTGAATTATCCAATATGGTTATATTATTGCAAGATAATATCTGTAATCAGAGAAAACAGAAGGGTTAATAGAATTGTACGGTAAACTACCAGCACTAACATTAAGCACAGGAATGATAAAACTAAATGTCTACTCCAAACTAGCCTATAGCTTTACCAGTGTTATAGCCCAAGTTTTGAAGATGCCTAACATAAAATGATAAATGAAGCTAGATAATAAAGACTACAAAACTTTGCTATCTATAAATTGTATACAAACAGTATTGGTTCTACTGATTGACTGGTAGCTTTCAAATCTCAGCCTTTCCAAAGCTATCTTTTGTTTATCCAAGTGAAATATCAAAAAATTGTATTTACAATGCTATGTCAACTCTATGCCACTGCATGCATGAATTAAATGCATAAATCTGAAAGAACTGTAGTTTTAGAACCAAAACAAAACAAAAACAAGATAGCTCTCTGTAATTGTACGCTTTGTAATGAACCACATCAAGAAAAACAATAAATGTATGGTAGGCCAGAACAATGAAAAATTTATTATACAAAAAATACCAGTAGTTTAACTGATTAAAGCAAGGAAATAATATGAAATTTGCTTTCTATAAAACCTCGATGAAAATCACTAAACATAGCGAAAAATCACCAAGAGTAGTGGCACTGATTGTGGCCATGTGATGATGTGAGAGTTAGATAGCAAAAGAGATAGCGAAAGTGAGCACAAAAAGCATTATAGTTTTGTTGTGACGCAATAAAAGATGTACATTGCTAATCTAAGGACTACACGAACTACGCCACTACGGTATTACGGAACATTCAAAGCATGCGCAATGAATAAAAAAATTTTATTGAGTTAAGTACTTAAAATTAAATTTAGTTACAATGTTACGTTGATAAAAACATCATTGCTGTTTGTATCGATCAAAAACAAATAATAGTTTTGCCACTTGTTGATGTGCTTGCGGACTCAATCAAACCTTCCGCGGATTCATTTGAGACCGCGGACTCGGGTTGGGAAACACTGGATTAGAGTCAAAAAGAGTGGGTATTACATAACATGTTGGAAAAAGCTTTGTTCCGTGTGGTTGCATTCGTTTTAAAAAATCCTTAACTAGAGCAGAAGAAAGCGGAAACATACAAGACATGCTGGCTAATGATGTTGAAAAAAAGTAGGATATTTATTAAAAATTTTTTTTTCAAAACTCACATATGCTGAAGGCGAGAATAGTTGAAACTTCGTTCAAATATTGGATCAACTCGGTTATCTGTGTTGGCATGTTGCAGCTGTTGGATTTGTTGGCTATTTTTAGCTTAAATAGAATAGACTTTGTCTAATTAATTACCTAACAAGTAAAAGCTGTTCAAAAAATTGCAAGTTTTTTTTTTTTTGTATTATTTCTGTTTATTTTTAGTTTATGTTTGGGTAGCACGTTTAGTTTAGTTGTTAGAACGTTGTCCATTACCTCGTCATATCAACATTGTGTAAGGTTAATATTTTGTTTTAAGCAATTCGATTAATATGCTGACGTATGCAGGAATTTGTTATGGGTGGGGAAGGTGAACGCCGAAAACGCGATCACTATAATCCGTAATGTCTTTTACAAAAGAGAGGACGGGTGCAATAAAATAAAGAGGGCCACTTTTAAAGATTTACTTTAAAAAGCAATTTTTAGAATTATTCATTTATTCTATTTTTATTTTTATCCTCCTAACTCCCTGACTCAGAAAAAATTGTTGGAGTCGCTATAAATAGAGCAATTATCAAGATATTACATTGACCTGCTTCCGGAGAAGCAGAGATATTGCTGTCCGGTTAAAAAATTTTTTTTGTTTTCCATTTAGAGGTATGATCGAACTTTAACCAAGCAGGGTCAAGTGCCGTAAAGTGTTTTTCCAAAATACAACACAGAGTGGCGCGAGTAGGCTTTGAACTGCAACGGTGTCAATTACGTTCGCGGTCAATCAGGCGCTGTTAACCATTCGACCACGCTGCCAACGAATGCAAAATAAATAATATTTTTTATTTTCTTACTTGTTGTTTTTTGTAAATTTTGTTTTGTGTTGCATTTTTATTTTCATTCTGTTGCATCTGACAAAGTGAGCAGTAGTGCACGAAAGCTTGTGCTTTTAATAATAATAAAAAATTTCTTCGCTAGTGCACAATTTTGTTCTTTTCTGTGGATTGACTGTAACAAACTAAATTTAAAAATCCATGTCCGGTTTCCGCGGGATACTGCTGCATTTAGGCTAAATTAAAAACACAATCTATCTTGTTGCTGTAGATCTAGTTTTCTTGTATTCCTTCGTTCTTCTGCTAAGGCTTGTTTTCAAACTGAAAAAAAAAAAAAACTAGTTTTAGAAAATATTTACATAAGATATTTAGGTGGCGGCAGTCAAACGAATAAAGGCAAAAAGGTGTTGTTTGGCCTATAATTTGTAAAAGAAACCGAAAAAATTTTAATGAGTTGTAGTTTTAAAAATTAAAAATTTGATGAATTTTTAAAAATGTTCTAAAAAAATTTTTAATGCAAATATGTTTGATTTAAATCAAAAATCACGTCCTTGTAAAACATTTTTCTTGTTTGATACTACGTTTTCTAAATATTTATTCAAATAATTTGAACAATAAATAAGTAGTGCAATTAACTTACTAGCTTTTCGAACTTTGGTTTGGAAAGCTTGTAGAGTGTTAATCGGCAAAAGTCATTAAACTCATTATTCTTATTTTCTGACTAAGCTTTGAACAAGAAATGGCCTTTGATTTCTTATTTTTTTTAAGAATTTCATTAATTGATGTTATTAATTATAACATGGCATCGCATGAATTGACTATGTTTTTCAGGGTTGCATTTTGTTTGATGAAATCATCAAAGCGATGAAGCATTTAGTGAATTCAGAAACCTTTCAAAGTCTACAACGAACTTTAAACCCACTTAGGGGGTCAACAATCTGCTATAACAGTGGAATATTTATTGTTTCTGTTGAAATGCCAGCCTATCATGTTAGCAAGGGTACTCAATTTAAACGTAAGTAGCCTAAAATGTGTAGTAGGCTTATATATTTTCCAAAGTATAATTCTGTAAAAAAACCGACACCAAAAGTGTCAACTCATCCGGCAGGTGGATTTTGTTCACGAATCTTATTTGAACGTTTGCTTGGATTGACGACGAAACTAAAAGTTCGTCTAAACAGATGATTCTAAACTCAGCAAAAATAGGATAGAGTGAAAAGTAATGACTGAAGCGGTATGTTGTGGTCACAAATCTGGGGATAGTTGCTTAATGTGACCAACTAGTGGCCTGTTGGACACCCTTGACCTGATGGCAAGATATTTAAAACGTTATACGAGCTCACATTAAAAACAGCTGATTTAAAGAATTCATAGCCGTACCAGTTTAGGAGGGGGGCAAGGGAGACAATTGCTTTGTAAGTCTTATAATTTGGGCAAAATCAGAAATATTTGGGAAGCTACAAGAAAATTGAGTGACAATATACGCACTCTGATGATTTCACATTAAACTTATATTAGGCTTAAATTAAATTAACAAGTGAGCATATGAAAAAATAAAATAAAATACAAATTAGCTATTAATTAACATCTAGTAACTATACTGCATCATACAAGCTAAATGAGGTTTCAAAAAACAGCAGTGTGGTGTAGCAAATTCTGTTCATTTGATCCGATCTCTTTTGGAATAGGCGTATAATTTTAGAAAATCGAAATTTTTCGAGAGCTCGAATAAATTAGAACGAATTTACAGATGCACGCATTAAATCAAAGGAGCAACTTTTTTTAACACAGAGTTAATTATCAGAGAACACGCACAATTTGGCATCAAAACAAAAGCCCAAAAGAACATTTAAAAGTCAAGTAAAGACTAAAGAAGCTATTGCTTCCACTGCCATAGGCCTATCACCACAACTGTTGAACCTACTTTTTGAGGTTTTATTTTCATAAACATTACAACAAGATAAGTAATAAGTGAAATACTTAACAGGAAGAAAAGTAAGAGCGTAGCAGTAATTGGCTATTCGCCACATTCGTCACGCAAGTCATAAGTTCCCATTCTTTTATTGCTTAAACCAGTGTTTTGCAACCTTTTTTATATGGCGACACACTATTCAGCTATATAAAGTTTCGCTGCACACCCCATTATATTGGTTAATAATAAAAAGGTCTTCACTGAAAATTTCTCAATGATTCCTCAATTTTGTCCCAAAATCATGGTGATCTCTGTAAAACAGAAAAAAGGTCTTCACTTTGAATCAATCTCGTATTTACATATTTTTCTTCCGAAAATCATGGTGATTTCTAAAAAAAAGTCTCGTATTACCGAAATGCGAGATCGATTCAAAGTGAAGAGAGCTCTGCGGGCCGTACTTTGGTTACCCCTGCCCTTATTAGTCTTTTTCCGAAGTCTCTCGCAACACACCTGGAGACTTCTCACGACATACTAGTATGTCGCAACACACTGGTTGGAAAACACTGGCTTAAACTTTTAGTATAAAGGTTTTTCCAAACAGAGCTTTTTAATGCCAAAAATACTAGTGAATTTTTGATTTCCGCACAGAAACACTTCCACTGCGGCCTGTGAGTGCGGCGCAAAGGAGCAAACAGCTGAGCACGTAATAACATCTTACCCCATCTACCAGCATCCAAATGGAGCCCGTACTCTCTCAGGTGTCGAAAAGAACTTAATGACCTGGCTGAAGAAACATGTCCGGGCATTTAGTGGACCATCGAGCTCCCGTCCATCTTCCCATTTCCAAACAAAAAAGAAGATTTATTCTGGTCGTTAATCACAACTGCACTATTGTACTCGTACATCTTTATAGCAATTCTTCAATACTAGTTTTATATCGAAAGAGAACTTTTTTTATTCAAGCTAGAATTTTGTCTGCGAAAAAGAAAACTTTTCTTTTGTGGATCATTGTCAAAATATCTAACATTAAAAACTAGTTGAGTTTTTGTTTATAATGATAGGTTGTTTTATTTTGATATTGATGCAGTCAAATAAATACTGGTAAAAATTTTAATTAGTTTGTCTTATAACTGTGACAATATGTCGGCCATGGTATCTTTGCACCAGCTCAAGACAAGTTCATACGGTGGCACTTTCATTTATCACAGTCTTATAAATTTCTTGACAGCATAAGACTATTGCGACAAGTTTATCAGTAACTGTTGTTTAGAGTTGCTTAAATGATTTGCAACTTACTGCGAAGTGATAAAGCTGCTGATTTCCAGGGCCTTATCAAAAATAAAGGTTTACTTTCTTATTAATCAAGTGGTTGACAATTGCTATGTTGGTTTGACAAGCCGAAAAAACTGATTGCTTTTATCGTTTTTAAAGACTCGTGTGCTTGTTATTTATGTGCATTTATATAATTTTGCCATAAACAAAGCATAACAACAAAAGGATCGTTGAAGGCCCATTTGCGCTGCGAGCGTAGATTTGTTTTATTATTCTTTTTTGCTTCTTTCCACGCTTAAGCGCTAAGCAAAGCAAAAAAATCAATAAAACAAAGAATACTCCATTACGCGCTTGTAGTGGAAGCGAATCTTTATTTTTCTCACCAGGTGAATGAATTTTGTCGCTATATTGAACTGTTCAATATTAATAGCTTTAAACTTAACCTAAAAAATTTGTTCAATAATAATAATTACTTTAGACTTAACCTAAAAAACTTTGCACTACAGTAGAAAGCCGTTGTATATCACACACAATTATTTCTTGGCAATTAATATTCAAAATTCAGCGAGATAGGTCAGTGTTATAACACTTTTGACATGGATGCAGAGGGATACGAGATTGTTCTCGGTTTACCGGAAATATTTCTGCTGTCCTTTTGGGAAAAGCACTTCATGACGATTCTTCACTGGGTAACGCTGCTTAACTACTTGGTAACTTGGCATAATACACAAAGCAGTAACCAGGCCAGTTTGGCCACAAGAAGAAAAGAAAATTGCTTAAATCGTGGGCGCCCGACCTTTTACTCATCGCGGGCCAAATTTTTGTTTGTAAATCTATCGCAGACTGCAATCGATTAAGTAATCAAACCGTTTTGATTTTAAGTAGTATTTTATAATTAATTTTTCTGACATTGAAAATTTAAACCACAAATTAGTTGGAACTTGGAACAAAAAAATCATTGCTTTGCATTTTCGATCACAATTGGTTTAGAAATCAATGTGATAATCTATTTTTTTTGTAATCGACTAAATTTGTAGTTGAAAACCTGTTATAAAAGAGATTATTTCAGAAATTACAAGTTATAAAAAGACTTCATCTTAATTCGACGTGTTTTTTCTGAATGAAGTGAAAAACCTTTCTTGTTATAAAAATTTTGTATTTCGATTTTTGTTTAGAGATACTGCGATAATTCAAGTTGATTGAGCCAATGATTAAAAGTTTCTTGGCGGGCCACCGCTTGGGAAACCCTGGCTCAAACATTGTCCATGTAACCGGGCGAATTTTTTGCGTTTGCTAAATAGCTAACTAGCTAAAAGACTGAAAATTGTTGGAAACTGAAGTCGTGACATTTTTCACGCAAAGACACGACTCTAACGTGGTACATTATTTGGAAACCCACGCATTAGTACAGTGAATCTTGTCCTATCAAATGGGTCACTCCAGGTAAATTCTAGAAACTTGTTCTTGTATATTTTAAGTATAAATCAAAAACAATTTAACTTCTGTTTTGGGAACTACATTTTATGTTAACCATTGATTTTGACAATAAGAACTAGAGAAGAAATCTATGCTTTATAGCAGTGGTGCTTTACGTTTTTAGTCACAGACCTCTGTATTAAGTCTACGGATAAATTTTTTAAGAGCAATTCTAAATTGTAATTTGCAAAGTTTTTTAAAATTTTGTCCAACTTTTAATGCACTCGCGAATCCCATGCACCTTTTCCATGGACCATTATTGCCTTATAAAAAATGTGTTAGAAGCTTCCCAATTGATTATTAAATACATTAGATAGGGGTTCCGCAAAATTTGAAACAGTTCTTCAAGAGATCGGTGATATTAAAAGATTAAAGAGCACTGATCTATCTGAAGTGCACCTTCTGAAGCCCACACAGCCCGGCACCGTTAAACAATTTAATCACATTCGTTTTCGAAAAATTAATAAACATTAGTGCGTTTCTTTAACTGTATCGCGAAAAAGCAAGAACAAGACCAAACAAAATGCGATTATCTACGAAAGTTATAGACACAACTTATGTCATTTAAATTTAAAATTGGCATTGGTCTTTTTCATATTCTGTATCCTAAGTTGGTTGTGAAATGACCAAGAAGATTACGAATGTTAAAAACAGTTTCGTAAAGCAACAAGATTGTATTTACTCGTACGTTAATATTCTTCTAGCAGTTTACTTTTTAATTCTTTCAATATATTATAACTTTTCAAGACTGTATTATCAGCATTCCAAGTACAACAAACTTTATAGTAAACCAAGTTCTTTACATTGTTATGTAAAATTGATAAGCTCTTACGTTAGCAATGTCAAATTAATCGATAAAAGAAGCCTTTTTTTTTAGTGATGAGACGATTAATCGGAATCGAGAATCGAAAGAATCGATGATTTTTAAGAAATCGGAATTGGCATCGGAATCGAAAAATTTTTCATAAAAATTTCGATTCTTGAAAACGATTCCTAATTTGTGTATTTATCTTTTATTATATATTTTTGTTTGACTGTACAGGCACATACTCGTATACACTACCAATGTGTTTAACTGCTACTTCTGAATAACTGTTATTAACTGCTCTTTTGAAAATTTTATCTGTTACTTTTAATTGTTAATCCATATTTACTAAGCCAACTAAAAACTAACCAATAGCAATCGTGACGTTACTATTATATCAAAGACAGAAGCAGATAAAAAGTGACTTTTTAGAAAAAGAAAAAGTTTTGCAAGGATTGAGCTGTAAAAATTGTTAGTCTATTATGACAAATAAAGGTAAATTTTAAATGGCAAGAATCAGAATCGGAATCGAAAATTTTTGTTGGAATCGGTATCGGAATCGAAATCGAAAAAAAATTGGCATAGTACCATCACTGCTTTTTTCCATTACTGTAGATGCATTACCACTGGATATATCATTCTCGACTTAGCAAGTCAAATCAGTCAAAAGCTTGTAACAGCTTGCTGGCAGATAGGCCTAAGGTGATATCAGTCAGATAAGTGTGATTTAAGAAACGATTGATCTTTGTCACCAAGTACTGTGTAGCTTTTACTGATGAACAATTTGACGTCTTTTTATAGACATTCTTACAACTAACAGGGTTATGATAGTAATATCATCAATTTTTATTTTTAATATATTACTCACTATTTTTTAATGCCTGACATGGATGTACTTTGTTTATCTACTACAAGCACAAGGGTTTGCCTTTGCCTTTGCCTTGGTTTTTAGTAATTACTTTTAAAAGGGCGTTTATATTGTCTTTTTCAGCTTTTAACGGAAAAATTGGAGTTGACTTTTCAACCTTCACTTAAAAACCAAATTAAACCAACCTTAAATTCCCATAAAATTAAAAAAAAACTATTTAAACAGCTGTTGCCGTTTTACGAAATGATGTAGATATTGAATAAAATAGGACATTATTGTTTCAGCAATATGAAAATCACACGCGTTTTGTATGCTTTAGGCACTATTTACTAAACTTGTTCTCTACAGAAATTTGAATTTTGATTGAATTTCTACGTTTGTTTTCTATTTTAGCAAATCCTCAAGACCAATTTATTCACGCCGTGGGTGGTTTTTTGATATGTGCCGTCATCCTGTTTATTATTTCCTTGATATTTCTTGGTCTTTCAGCCAGATCCAAGTCGACCAACTGTGAAAGAAAACTTACTGCGAAATCTTACTGTCGAATCGGCGTTGGAATTCTTTTGTTAGGAAGTAAGTGACTTGGAAGACTTGTATAATTGTGTTCATAGCAGCTCGCCAGTTTAAGATGTGCCGTGCTTAAATCGTGTTGTTTGTTTTGCTTTATGCTTTTCAAAATTAGTAAAGATTGTCAAAAATCGCGTCGACCACAAATGGTAAAGCATATCAAAAAAAAGTTTGATCAAAATTTGTTAACGATTATTTTTAACTATTAAAAAACGTTTTGCTAGATTCTTCTCAAATGTATTAGAATCTTAAGACAGAAATATATAGTTTAAAAATTTATGTCCAAATTTTATCGGATGTGTAAAAAAATTTACTTAAACTACAGCAACTAGCAATTAGAAATTTATCAGGAAATGGTTGCCCAAATTGATCCGCATGGGTGTTTGCACAGTCATAAAAATTTCATAAAACAACTGATGACTAATATGTGACTCTCCTTCCAAGTCAAATTTGTAATAGCAGGCCAAAATGATAAATGTTTGTTTAAAGAATTTTAGGCTTTAAAACTTTTTGGTAGCCTCGAAACCAGGGCTGGGGAGTAGGAGTAAGGAGTTAGAGCAGTCAGAGTTTTTCCAAGAAATAGGAGTAACAATAAATATTCATTAGCCTACTCCTTACTCTTCTACTGTATTATTGGTTTGCCATACTGTCTGGAATTTTTAGAACATTGTAATCAAAAAACCGAGACGGATTGCAAGTGAGAGCTTTTTTTTTTTAGAGAACTCTTTGATTTTTTCACGAAAACGGAAGAATTTGAAACTTATTCCTAGTGAGGACCTTTTTTTAGAGAAAACACAATGATTTTTTCACAAATATTGAAAAAAATCTAAGACTGTTTCTAAGTGGAAAAATTAAAAAAAAACTTATCCCGGAGTAGGAGTAGGATTAAGAACAAACATTTTACTCCGGAGTAGAAGTAGGATTAAGAAAAAACAGTTTACTCCGGAATAGAAATAGGAGTAGGAGTGAATATCACCACTACTACCCAGCCCTGCTAGAAACTACTTTTGCTGTTAGTGGAATTGCAATATGTTCTATGGCTGTGCTTTTTTAACCAATTGTATTGTATACTACAGGATGTCTCTGATGTTTAAGAAAAAGAGTGTAGCAGCTTTTTAGGGTGTGCAGAGCCTTCAAGGACTTTATCTGGGTGGCCGAAAAGTCCCAGGACACTATACATGTATTTTCAATAAAACACAGTATTTTATAATGAAACACACAGAAACGTATATATTCAACAAAAAAGAGAACTTTATTAGAAACACAGCAGAAAACAACTAGAGTAATTTAGTGGTCTAGGGGATCAGTATGTTGGCCCTCATTGTTCTTGCACAATTCCATTCGCCTCCATGTTCTTTGTGCCATTTTTTGGAGAGAATTCCTTGATACGCTAGCAAAAGCTGCAATAATCGCATGCTTTAGCTGATCAATGGTTTCGTATCTAATACCAGAAACTTGACCTTTAATAAAACCCCATAATGAGTTGTCTGGAGTGGTCAAGTCGGGGCTTCGTGGTGGCCAAGCAAAAGAATTTGATCCGCGGCCAATCCATCGATCAGGAAACTCTGCATTTAGCAGCGCTCTCACAGGAAGTGCAAAATGTGCAGGTGCACCATCTTGCTGTAGCCATACACGATCCTTAATACCAAGTTCTATTAACTTGGGAATGAACCACTTTCTAATCATATTGGCGCTCCTCAACAGTAAATACACTGATGTCACTCATGACCTTAAATAACCTGAAAAAATAAATCAAATAAATTGTTTTAACAAGATTAGAATATTAAAACTGCATTTAACAATATTTAACAGCATTAAAATATTAAAAATAGAGTGTCCTGGGACTTTTCGGCCACCCTGTAGTTTAGTATGACTATTAAAATGCCTATCTTTTATTATTTAATCTTTCTCACAATAAAAATTGTATGATTAAGAGAAAGACCTTTTTTGCAATTCAATTTTTCAATCATGTTTTTTCAATTATACTGTATATTCATTAGAAGGATAAAACAAATGGAAACCAAAAAGGAAAGAAAAAGGTCTTTACTTCAAGTATACAGTACTTTTTGTAGACTTTAAAGCATGGTTTAGAAGTAGAGTGTACAGATTTTTGAGTTTAGTCAAAAGTGTGTACCGTTACAAAAAAGGTTGAAAAGCATTGTTTATGCGTTTGTTCTATCCAATTGTAGCAATAAAACAATAGAATGTTTTTCAAGCCCTAACTCATCAAAGTTGTATATTTTCCCATTCAATATAATATTTCCCCGTTGTTATCATAAAATTTTTTTTAAACATAAACTGACAATTCGCGTTTTACCAACACACCATAGGATTGGTAAAATCAATGTTTCAACCGCGCGTTTGACCTGTTGTTGTGATATTATGCAATCGATGACGTAGTGTTTTCTTAAACGCTTCTTAATCTTAATCAGCGCCTTCTTCTCAAACAATTATTGGACACGCCTATCTCCAAGCATAATTGTAACAAGTTAAATTTGCGCGTCTATTTCGGTTCATCAGTCAATACAAAGATATCAAGCTATTTACAGTACAGTAAACGAATTAAAAGCCTTCTATTTCAATACGGTTATTTTCGGCTAAGTATATTTTGTAAATGTTAATTAGTGTTATTTAATAAACCTGTGTATTCGTGCAAACATACAACACCTGTTTTAACCCGATGTGAGATTTTAAAGTTTTGCAATAACATATCAAAATAAAAAATATGCTCAACGACTTAGAAATCTTTTAAATGTTAAACCACTATCAATCGTGTTTTTTTTTATTCAATGAATTAAAAAGGTTTTAAATTAATTCTACTACTTATTTTCAATAGCTTTTTTGAATTCTTAATTTTTTTTTATACAAATATGTATTGCTTTTTTTTCGCCACTTAAGTGAATCAGTGATTTTTTTGTCTTGGATCTCAAAGAAATTCTGTACTTGCTGTGCCTATTTACGGTTTTCATAATAAATTTTGTTTTCAGGTATTTTATACGGGGCTGGTATGGTGACATACACCGCAGAACAATCAAAAGTGATTCACAATTACCAAGGATACGTGGTGCAAATTGGTCCCAGTTTTTCTGCACACGCTTCGATGCCCGGATTAAACGGTTTCAGGGGAAATAACTTCGGAGGAAACCTCGGTCGAAAACGAATACAAGCTGATTTTGATTACGAATCAAATATGCCACTGTTCGGTCATGATAGTTACACATCAAATACACCGAGTGTACAAGAGCAAGCCAAATATGCTCTGAAGGCTTTCGACAAGATGGATCCTGTCTTTGGTTATTCATTTTACGTTGCTTGGGTGGGAATGGTTTTTGCTGTTATTGCTCTGCTGTTTGGGGTCTTGGGTTGCCTCGTCAAATCATCAACGAGTTACAACCGCCAGCCATTACCCGTAAGATTTCGAAAGAAACCTATAATGTTTGAAGCTATTTGTGTGAGCAATTGTCAATATATTGATAATTTCTTACCTTTAGCGGCATAATCTGTTTCTCATAAGTTCATGTATAATAAATCGCTTGTGCGTTTTGTTTTTGTGTAAAATAAATAAATCGCGATACATTTGTATATAGGCTACTGTTGATCGTTCGCTTTAGTTGAATTTATATAAACTTTATCGATTTGCACTCCATTCGCAAACCGTACATCTCACCATTATGTGGAAGATTGTGCATATAGCAATTTTACTCAGAAATTCAAACGGACCAATTGAACTAAAAGTTTGCCGCCAGACCGAAGTTATAGAAGTAAGAGTTAGTAACGGCGAAGTACGAATGAAGTTTTTAATCGCAACAAGCGAACGAACTTGATTAAATCTTGTAAACTTGTCTCTCAAGCTTGAGAAAACTTCAAAACAATTAACTGCGCCAACAACTGCGAATAATCACTGGACAACTTCGTAGTGACTAATTAGTTTGTCATTAGATATTTTCCCAAACTTTATTGACGATTGCATGAATCATAATTTTGTAGCCTTTCACAGAGATGCCTTGCATTTATTGCATTTAAAATTTAAAATATGCTCTGAAGGCTTTCGACAAGATGGATCCTGTCTTTGGTTATTCATTTTACGTTGCTTGGGTGGGAATGGTTTTTGCTATTATTGCTCTGCTGTTTGGGGTCTTGGGTTGCCTCGTCAAATCATCAACGAGTTACGACCGCCAGCCATTACCCGTTTTGTAAATCTAAAGATTTTGAAAGAAACGTGTAAATTTTGAAGCTATTTGTGTGAGCAATTGTCAATATATTGATAATTTCTTACCTTTAGCGGCATAATCTGTTTCTCATAAGTTCATGTATAATAAATCGCTTGTGCGTTTTGTTTTTGTGTAAAATAAATAAATCGCGATACATTTGTATATAGGCTACTGTTGATCGTTCGGTTTAGTTGAATTTATATAAACTTTATCGATTTGCACTCCATTCGCAAACCGTACATCTCACCATTATGTGGAAGATTGTGCATATAGCAATTTTACTCAGAAATTCAAACGGACCAATTGAACTAAAAGTTTGCCGCCAGACCGAAGTTATAGAAGTAAGAGTTAGTAACGGCGAAGTACGAATGAAGTTTTTAATCGCAACAAGCAAACAAACTTGATTAAATCTTGTAAACTTGTCTCTCAAGCTTGAGAAAACTTCAAAACAATTAACCGCGCCAACAACTGCGAATAATCACTGGACAACTTCGTAGTGACTAATTAGTTTGTCATTGGATATTTTCCCAAACTTTATTGACGATTGCAAGAATCATAATTTTGTAGCCTTTCACAGAGATGCCTTGCATTTAAAATCTGCATTTATTTTTGTTTCAAAAATCTAGTGAGACATTTTTCTCTTTTCGTCAATTGCCTCCATATAAACATTCTCCTATATTACCCTTTATGATTTCGTTCTTAACGTAGATAAAGGTGCATAATTACTTACATGCTCTTCGGCATTCGGGAGATTACTTTTATCGTATTTTGCTTCTTTCAGAAATATATGCAAAATTATGTTTGTCGCTTGTGCAAAATAATCTTATTTTTTGTTTTGATCTAAATGGGTGCGTAGCTCCCGGTGCTTTATTTTTTGTGAGACAAGGGTCCAAATAGCTCTTTGAATTGGTTAAAGTTGTCGACCTCTCTCTAGCAAGTTGATTTGCTTTGATTATAAGAATGATTTGCTTGTTAATCATTTAAAGGAAACAAGATTAAAGGTTTTAGACCTATAGGTACTTACATATTCCGTATTGTTGGAGAATAAACATCGTTATATTTTTATTACTCAAATTGTTTTATAATTTGTTTGAATTTTCACCATGTCTTTGTTACATTTACACGGGTAACTTCTGTTTCTTTTAAAGGGATGATTTTTTGTCATATTTAAATTAATTCGCACGCGTCTTTCTAATAATTGCATTTACGGTTTGGGGAAAACATTTAGGGCTTGTTTCCTCTTCGAGCGCGGAACGGAGCATTTGTCTGCAGAAATAGTAGAAGCATCATTCGAAATTGCTCACATGATTACTAAAGAGAAGAAACTTAACAACATTGGTGAAACATTGATTAAACCGTGAATGTTAAAAGCAGCTGGTCTTGTCTTGAGAAAAACATACAGCAAGAAAATAGCAATGATCTCATTCTTGGATTCTACGATCAAATCACTCATTGATAAGTTCGCAAAAGACTTTGAGTGTTAAGTTCTAAAAAATACTTCACAATAGTATACCTTGGGAAAAATTGTGGGTGTCTGCATTGATGGTGATCTGACAATGTTTGGGTTTCTAAGTGAATTCATTGCGAAGATGGAGGAGAAAACCCCAATATGGTTGGATTCACTCAGAGGCTCTGAGCTCCAAAACTTTACTTATTGCCATGAATAACAACTTGCAACAATCGTACAAGCCGTCAACTATGTTAAAGCAATTATGTCAATAGAAAACTGTTTACCAAGTTTTGCGAAGAAATATATTCTAAACACGAGACTCTGCTTTTTTATACATCCTTTTGGTGGTTATCAAAAGTTAACATGCTCCCCCGCGCGCATAAAATAAAAGATGAACTTATTCTGCCTTTTGAAGCTCATGGGAAACAAGGTTTGCTTTTGTTAATCAATTTAAAAGAGTTTCGCTTGACTTTGGCAAGCCTCGTAGACATTTCTGAAGCTTTAAACGATTAAAACTTGATTTTGAAGGTCTAGAATATTAACTTTATCAATGAATACAATGCCATCTACAATAACGTGGCAAAACTGGGCTGTGGCATCGTCAAATTAAAAAAAATACAGCTTTCTTTTCAAAATTTGAGATCGCTCGCGAGAAAAATCTAATTAAACATAAGAACGAGATTAACGTTGAGGCAGAGGGTCACCTACGACTTATAAAACAAAAGTTCGAAAGCAACTTTTCAGATTAAGCAGCACTGAACTTCCAGAATAAAAGATGACAAGAAATCTTTTTCGTCTAAACAACAATATTCTTTTCAGATTTGCAGGAAGTATTTTTGGAACTAAAATGTAACTCTAGTTCAAAAACAATTTTGAAACTACCACTGACTAATTTTTGGGAAAAATTTGTGTACATATATTATACAAGAGTATAGGTGATGTAACTATACGTACACTCAGGGTCAAACGTGACTATGAGGCCGATTTAAGGTGCGTTATTTGTTACAAAGTCATAAATTAAACTTTTGGTTTCCAAAAAACAATTACATTCTTTTTATTAACAAAATTTAGTCATTATTGCTCTGTTTAATAGTTTTAGAATTCTTTAATATAATAGGACTTGAGTTTTGTTGGTGTCATCAAGTGGGAGCGAGTTTTGTTTACATGATGAAAGGGGGATGCGTCTCAAAAAGTTTAAAGGCTCCTGGTTTAATCGTTGTATTATCAGTGTTTTAATCATTTCGTCCAGCGTTCTTATTAACAAAATCGCTAATACACGCTAGTGAGGCAGCTTCAAGATTGCTTCCATTCAGATAAAAAAAGAAACAACAGTGAAACAATATCGGGTTTTTTCTCTTTTAATAAAAATGTTTGTTAAAATCAGAGATTTGAGGCATGCCGCAAATTGTGACCTCGTAGAGAAATAAAGTTTTTTTTACTGTCGGCATTTGCTTAAACAAGATAAATTGGTTTGTTTTCAGTAATAGGAATACACGTACTGTACAACTGCAAAGCAATAAATTTATTTCAAGTTTTAGAAATGGAATATGATTTTGTATCAAAGCTAAGAAAATTTTCAACATTAAGTTTTCAATTCAATTTAATTTTGGTACATTTATAATTCAGTGTTTGAACCTCAATTTTTGGCAGCATTTTTATATATTATAATATACATTTCTAACTAAGACTGATTTATAAACTATACTTTACCTTAACTTGTAAAAACCGATCGCGAAATTTTTTACTTTTGTAGTAAAGACAATTGAAACCAATGAAACAATAGCCATTGTGAACGACAATAGCCCTGCCAACTTTTAGTTTGAAAATTTAGTATGAGGAAACAACGAAAAACTTTTGAATCTTTAAGAAGGTCTTAGAATTATGCACAATCAAAAGTTTTTTGGTGACCACTTAAAGAGAGGTCATGATTGTTCCACAAAGTAGGTTATGAGCTTCTTTGTGGTACAGAATTTTAATATCGCTTTAAACAAAGTCGATTTTATCGGAGACATAAGCTTTTCGTGACGCTCTCATCAGTGGCAATCGCATCAAAATGCGACGAACCAGAGAAAATCAAGGTATTTATAGTCTGAACAGTTGGGAGAAAGGTGCTGCAGTTTCAGAAAGGAGAAAGGCACAATTGCACAGAATCAAAGAAGTGTGGTGCAATACAGTGTAATCTCGGAAAGGAGAAAGCAGAAACACTGTTACTCGCAACTTAGGTTATTTAAAAAGTTTTAATGTGTAAACAAATTCCTTTTGTTTTCATAAAACCGGATGTTTGGTTTTAATAAAAGTTGCCTCGAGTAGACACAGATGGAACGAGTTGCGTGCCACAGCAAGAATTTTAAAACGTTTGTCGTTATAGTTTGCAGCACATAGCTCGTTATCAAGCAAGTGTTCTCCAAGGAACTCTCAAATATACGGGACACTTCTCAGGACCAAATCGTTTGGGCATAGAAAACTGAGCAATTTTCTAGGAAATGTTGCAGTCAATAATTGATTCAGGATAACCATTGTCCAATAGAATGTTCTTGATATGCTTAATTTCCTCGTTTAGTTTAGATTTGGTGCATATCATTAGTGCCCGGTGTACCAAAGTTGATATAAGGTTTGTTTTTTGTTTAATGGGACTAAAAGATTCCCAACGTAAGTACTGTCCAGTAAAGGTAGGTTTTCTATACACACTTGTTTCAAAACCGGTAACTGTTCGTTCCACGTTAACGTCGAGAAACGGTAAACAATTATTTTTCTCTTTCTCAAAGGTAAATTTGAGAGAAATTGAGTAGGTTATCTGCCGCAAAATTTAAAGATTTAAGCCCCCTTCGCCCCCTGGATCCGATCATGAAAACTTTAGCAAGCATATGAAATCGAAGATTCAAAATCAAATTCCTTTACAATTTAAATCCCTAAAAACTGATTTGACTCTAAATAAATTTCGCAATTCTAATGTTAAGAAAACTGAAAAATTGTACAAGTTTTTCATAAACAAAACTATTTTTTCGTCGGCAGCATGATTGATTGGTTAAAACGCTGTGCTCATGATCAAAACAGTCTCGGTTTAAATTCTACTCGCGCCATTTTGTTGCGTCTTTGGAAAAGACACTTTTTGGCACTTTCCCCTGCTTGGTGGTCTTGGCAAGCAGTTTTAAATTTTAGTGATATCTCTAAAAAAATAAAAAACCAAAATAACAAATTTCAACCTCACAACAACATCTTGGCATCTCCGGAACCAAGTCCGGGTAATTGCTTGCTCTATATATAGCGCTTCCGACACTTTCCAGCGAGTCAGCAGGGAGATACAATAAAAAATGTTTTTTTTTAACTAAAAAAGAGTTAGCTAGATGTGATAAAATGCTTTAAATTGCTTTTTTTTAAGTATAGCACTGTTTTGTTATTGAATAAAATTAGTACTAATATTACTTTAAAAAATTAGTGCTTCACGACACGTCACTGAAAATAAGGTAAACTTAAGTCGCAAGTTTTAAAACCTTGTAAAGAAATCTTAAGTAAAAGGTTGTCAACTTGTTTGCTAACCTGATTGCCTCTTGCTGTAAATCTTTTTGGTTAAAATTTTTCCGATTCAGTCTGCTTACGCTCAGAAGCTTGACATGTCTAGTCTATTTCATTAAAAGCTCTCAACTGCAAACGAGGTTAATCCTATGTTAGAATAAAATCTAATAAACTTTGTGATATGATAACAAACGATTGTACTTGACCAGTTTAAAACAATAAACTTAATCAGATTTTTTTGTAGATTCAGCAATCATTTGTATAAATATAAGTTTTAATGGCGTCTAATTATTTGGTGGCTTGCATCGTATGTACCAGTCTGGCTCTGTTATGTGAAATTACTTCTTTGGCAACAACAAGCTGGATAAAAGTAATTCCTTTAACTCCCTATCTTAAAACTATTTTAATTTGTAATAAATCGCAAACTACGTTGCAGAACTGATTATGCTTAGAATTGACAAAATGAAAACGTAGGAGTCGCGATATTTTTCAGGGTTTACTCAATAAAAACGAATCAGAAAAGAACAAAAAATTGTTCACTAAAGTTGACTTAGTTTTTATTAATTCGTCAGGTGCAATCCCAATGCAATCCCATCACTATAACTCTGCGCCGAAAACGTCGCGATAGTAAGTACAATTCATACAATGGCGTATTTAGAATTTTGGATGGAGGACTGTTTAGCGCCAAAAGCACAATCACTATAATCCATGATATCATTTATAAAAGAGAAGGCTAATGCAACAAAACAAAGAGAGCCAGCCATTTTTAAAGATTTACTTAAAAAACCATTCAAATTATTTATTCATTTATTTTTAATATTATTATTTTATCTTTGTTTTTATCCTTCTGAATCTCTGACTCCGAGAAAATTTTCGGAGCCGTTATACATAGAGCAACTATCAAGGTATTACATCAACCTGCTTCCAGAGAAGCCGAAATATTGCTGTCCGGTTGAAATTTTTTATTCTATTTTTCGAGTTTATATTTAGAGGTATGATCGAAATTTAGGACTGCATGCAAATACTACACTTTTTAAGCCCTAATTTTTTTTCAGTTAAAAAAAGCCTTTACTTTATTCAAACAATTTGTTAACTGTCTTAGTATTACTATAAACCTTTCACCATCTTTATAGAGATTCTTTAACCCCCAACTCTCCCTCTTTTCTGCACACGCCTATAGATTTATAAATAACAACTGGTTCTGAGCAACGTTGTTGTTTAGAGCTGGTGTTTGCGATCGAAACGCTCGTGTTTCAAAACCTATCCGCACCATTCTGTTGTTTCCTTTGGAAAGACATTTTATGGCACTTTCCCTTGTTTGGTGGTCTTGGCAAGCAGGTCTAAATTTTATTCATGTCTCTTAAAAAGCTGAAAGAAAAAAATTTCAACCTGACGACAATATCTTGGCATCCCGGATGCAGGTCTGTGTAATTGATTGTTTTATGTATAGCGCCGCCGACGCTTTTCTGCAAGGCAGCAGGATGAATATTGAGAAAACACTAGAGCAGGGATGTCCAACCTTTTTCCAATTTGGGCCAAATTTCATATTGAGTCAAGGTCGGTAGGCCGCAAAAAGCTGTTCACGCAGAATCTTGCACCGATTTCTTAATTTTCGTTCCGAAATTTATGTGTTCTCTGTAAAAAAAGAAGGTCTTTATCTGTTTTCTCGTTAAAATTTTTTACTTTTCGTCCCAAAATTCAGCTGTTCTCAAAAGTGAGCGCTATCTTTCTTTCATTTACTTCTCGCCCGCTGAGACACGCTGGTAACATTGGAATAAAAAAAACAAAGATAGTCTTTGCTTCTCTCACATTCGCTTCTCTGAAATAAAATTTGTAAAATCATAATATCGTGCAAGTCTAAGGCTGGCTTTACACGATCAAGTTTCTTGCAGAAAGATTCTTGCCTCAATATTCTATCTGTGTGTAAAGTACCGCGCAAGATCATTGAGCAAGACTGCTAGCAATATTGTGCAATAAAAATCTTGCCATGTGTAAAAGCGCTTTTCAAGAAAAAAACGTGTCTTGCTGCAATATTGCTAGAAATAGAGCGAGGTTCTATTTTCCAACAAGATTTCAGCAAGT
Organism: Diplosoma virens; assembly: GCA_963680785.1. Taxonomy (NCBI): domain Eukaryota; kingdom Metazoa; phylum Chordata; class Ascidiacea; order Aplousobranchia; family Didemnidae; genus Diplosoma; species Diplosoma virens. The sequence continues at coordinate 56,882,153 of OY796881.1, read as the reverse complement.
TTTTGCTAGAAAATGCCATCGTGGTCAATAATAGACGTATGTGCAGCTCCTGCAACAGGATGTTATAGGCACCCAATGCAGTCCTGCGTCCAAGCCAAGGTCATATCCAGCAATTCCGCTTTTTACGTTGTTTATTTAAAGCTGCCACCACCCTTAATGCTGCTGCCTGTCGTTTTCTTGCTCGAATCATTTTGAATATTTTAACATTGAATACTGACAAACAAGCAGGCCTTACGTGTGCTTTACCACTTCATGCTTGGAATGAAAATGAAAACGAAGTGTAGGTTTATTTAAACCAGTGTCGGGGAACCTGATTGTAATCGTGGATTGCATCCCCAAATTCAAAAATTAGGTGTGCAATGTAAATTTAGGGTATTTTTATGGGTGAAATTAACAACCTTCTGGATGGAAATTTTATTAAGCATGGTTTTTACCACTTTTTGCCTGTTACTTTTCAGAAAAAGGTGGTAATTTCCATGCTCTATTCTATACTTAAGATGCTTGTTTCCATCACTCATGTTGGCACGAACAAGCAAACATCCTTGAGGGTGGAAGTAAACATGCTTAATTTTTTTTCAAGGACAGACCACACTTCTTCATCTGATTTGTCATGTCAAGAGATTTTTTTATCTTCAATTGCATTAAAGTCGATAGTAGACCAAAAACCTGTATTCGCATGACGAACAAGATAGAGAAGAGTTGTTCTGTCGATTCACTAGCTTGTTTGTTTTTCACTCGACATTAAAATTTTTTTCTGGAGGGCTTATTACCTTTTTATTATACCCTGGTTGTCAAAATAAAGGAAAAAAAACTTCTTCCCAACCACACGCGGGCCGCAGGTTCGCCACCCCTGATTTAAACCTATCGTGACGAAATCAATGCGATACGTGCGTAATGTTGCTGAAATATTGCTGGATAAACACCTTGTAAATACATCAGCAAGTTTCTTGCGCAAAAACCCCAGACATTTCTTTTTGCAAGAAGTTCAGGCAGTAAAAAAGCTCGCCGTGTAAAAGCTCGCGCAATATTTGCCATAAGAAACTTGCACAAGAAACTTGATCGTGTGAAGCCAGCCTAAAGGCTTGTTTCCACTACGAGCGTGGAATAGAGCATTTTTTGTTTCTTTTATTGATCTTTCCGCGCTTAAAATTAAAGCGAGCGCTAAGCAAAGCAAAAAAATTGTAGTCAAATGTAACCTGATAAACAATACTTACAATAGATAGATTAATTTTATTAGCAACACTACACATTAAAGTTTACGTTTACGTGTTTTAAAGTTATTTCTATATAAAAAGCATAACACCATTAGTTATCTGGGGCATTTCTTCTTGGTAATGTAGCCGCCTATCTTGAAATCTTATAGTAGTGGCAAGACCTACCCAACGCTCTGTCAGATGTAGCCGGGTCTTGAATCAAGGCATATCTTTCACGTTGGGGCATAAACGCTTAACGCTTTGTTAAATTAAATAAATTAAATTGGGGGTGCATACACTTTGACAAAAATTTATTTCTATAAGCTCAGTTTTGAACAATTTTAAGCAAAATTGCTGCTTTCGTATGCAATATCATATGATGTTATCCTTCACTTCAACATTTGATCTCAATTCTGTGATTGAGAAAATGGCGAAGAACTGATTAATAAGTTGTCAGAGAAACAATAAGATTGAGAGAAGATCAATCAATCTAACTTGCAATCAGATCCCGAGTTTATGCCCAATCTTAAACAAATTAGCAATTTTTTAAGACATTAAAAAAAACTGTGACTTTTACAATATTGTTGAAAAAGCAAAGGATTTATCATGAAAAGAAAGTAAAGACGTTTCCAATTATTGCACGATGAGATAAAATATCTTTCTATTTTGATTTTCTTTGACATTAAGCAATAAAATCGATAATTTTGCTTTTTTTATAATTAAAAATTTTTACACAACACTTGCTGCTCATATAAGACTTTACAACTTTCAGTCCAGTCATTTTCAACAGAGGCAATTGTTGAGTTAAGGAGGGAGATAAATTGTCACAAGCTTAGCTATTAACTTTTACAAAGATTTGTAGAAAAATATCAAGTAAATTGCACGAAATATATTCCAATAACTAATATAAAAGATTTAGCAGCAAAGTATCAGCCCCAAAAATAATAAAAAGCAATGTAAATAAAATTTTTTAAATTGGTTGCATTGTTGATACAAATACTGCCAATTATTATTATTATCGGGTAGTTATTTTTTAAAATTGGAAAACGGGAGTGATACAATAAAAATTGTTAAAAACCCTGTGCAAGACAAATTGTTCAATCAAATTTTAGCCAGACTCCAATTGTGCACTATTGATATTTTTGTGACGTTACAAATAAATCAAAATTTTCTCTCTCTTGGAAGGCACATGGCATTAGAGAATGCTAGTTTGTTTGTGCAAAATCCTTTTGTTGTATCAAAATTTACAAAATTTCAAAAACAAGATTTACAAAATTTATAAAATTTACAAAAACAAGATTTTCTGTCATTTTGTTGTATCAAAATTTACAAAATTTCGTCAACATAAATGTGATTTCAAAAACATAAATGACTTGTTTTATGCAACTTGTTTTTTGGCTCTCAGTTAACATTCAAAAAAACAAAAGCTATTAAAACTTTGATATTATTTTACCATTTGATTCAAAATAACATTAAAACACCTTCTTTTTAATTTTTGATTGACTTACAAATAAAGAAAACAAAGTTAAAACATATAGTGATGACTTTTTGTTAAAAAAATAGCGTTTTTTTTAACTTTAGCTTTTTTGCAGTTTAAAGTTTGAAATAGGTTTCTTAAAGGTTTAATTATTTTTGCTTTTGCTTGCTTAGTAAACTATTTTCAACAAAAATATCTATTTTTTTGCTTCAAAAATTTACACACGTTAGTGTTCTTATTTTGAATAATTTTTTCCCTAGTAGTTTTTTTTTTAGTAAAATCAAATGTAAATTATTCTATTGTAATACCAATCAACTGATAACTGAGGCTTAATATGCCATTTGGCCTTTAAAAGAATTTCTTGTCACGTTTTTTTCTAAATAAAAAAACAAATCGCGCAACACAATTGATCTCCGCTTTGGTAATTTTTTTGAGACATCATTTTATTGAATTAAAGTCAACATCACTTCTTGCGGGTATTTTGTATGAAAAATTAATAGAAAAAGAATAAACTTATATTTATGACGCAAACATCTTGCATTCGACTCTAAAACGTAAGGTTTAGCTTAATTGCTACTCCAGCTCAAACCTAGTTAAGTATACTTCAAATCACTGGTTTCCCCAATTTGTATTGAAATGCTTCAAAAAAACGGTATCCGTTGAAAGTATCAACAACAAAATATCAACGACAAAATATCAACTGACCAAAATATCAACTCTCGATATTCAGAAGTCCCTATATGATGGGATGGTGGAAGGTTAGTGAGAACTTATAGCCTCTGTGCCACTCTTTAACAGAGTAGTGCCCGCAAGACTTAATTTTGGTTGCTGATATTTTGATCAGTTGATATCTTGTAGTTAATATTTGACACTAATCCCAAAAAATCAATATGGTAAAATCTCTCAAACAGCCATATTTAAGAATTAGTGACAACAAAAATGCTTTGTTTTTGATAAAAGATTAATTTCTCTGAATAATTGTTTATTACGTTTTTCATATTTATTCGGGTCAATAAAGCTGCATGCAACTCTTTGCGTGAATACAAAGGCAGGTCAATTTAAAAAAGAAAAAAGAATGTATTCCAGAAGCAAGTACCTGCTCCGGAACTATATGAACAATATGTACAGTATTTAGTTTCACGCCCAAGAGGTGGAAAATATTAGCAAAGCGGATTGGTTCTCGCTTCATGGCATATCTGGTACCAGATGGTCAGGTCGAGTAGAGAGTGTAAAACCCTTTGTAGCGCACCTTCCAGGCGTCAAGTTGGCTTTGGAAAATATGCTAGAGCTGAATATCCCTCCAGAAACCATGAACGAAATCCATGCAGCTATATGTTATGTTAGGTTCTTTACCTGCATCATAATGTCATTCGTATGGCACAGAATATTAGTTTCTATTGATTTTTGCAACAAAGTCATTCAAGCTAGTGATGCGACTTTAAATATAAAAGTTGTAATCATAAAAAGCTTGCTTGTACAACTAGTGCCTTTTCGAGACATTTGGACAGCAATATGGAATAAAGCTAAGCTTGTTGGATCAAGCCAGCGGATAAAAGTAAAATTGTTCAAAGACCGTAATTTAACTGTCAGGAAAAGAACAAGATTTCAATATGAGAATACACTTGATAAAAATGAATAAAGCAGATAAATTTACTTTCGAAAGCATATATTTTTATGTAGCATTGGATAATGTTATTGGAGAGCTTACAGTTTGTTTCAGTGCTGCAAAACAGATTTCTGATACCTTCAGCTTTTTTTGAAACTACCAAACGATGCCAAAAAACGAATTGAAGCTCAAAGTGACTAAACTAGAAGAAAAGTATTCTAAAGACATCAGTAGTGAAAAAGACCTTGTGCAGGAAATGAATCACATAACAATGGTTCACAATGCCAATTTTGGTAGAAAACAGTTGGGTGCATTCGAACTGTTAAATGCTTTGGCAGAGTACAAATTAGAAACTATATTTCCCAACCTTAGTGTCAGTTTGAGAATATGTCTTACAGTATCATCCATAGTAGGATCAGCCGAAAGAAGCTTCACCAAGCTTAAATTCATCAAAATTTATCTCAGGTCCACTATGGTTCAGAATCGCCTGACAAATCTGGCTAGGCTCAGTTTTGAGTCAGACATTGCAAAACACATAGACTTTGACGGTGTAATTTGTAGTTTTGCCAAAAAAAGGCACGCAAGGCAACGCTGTTTCAATAATTAAGTTAATTTACCAAGTGTTTTATCATTGATATATTTTCTGCAGGCTGTAGCCTTTATAAAATAGTGAGCATTTAGATAATGAATGATTTAGGTATATTTGTAAATAAAATATAAAATGGATATGCATAAAGTTTGATTAAAATGTAAGTTGATGTAAAGCAATTATGAGAGTTTGATAAAATGGTACACAGATCGTTTTAAAACATTACCAATTCCTCAGAACATATAACATGATAGTGCAACTGAATCATATATACTTCGTAAAACTTACAAAAAGAAAACCAAACTGGTGGTTTTTATTCACTTAAAAATCTGAAACAAAAAATGAATATAAATAACAAATAATTAAACAAGAAATCAAATTAAGAAAAACGCAGCGAGCTTTTTCCAAACACAACTAATCATAAACTGAATTTAAAATGACAAACAGAAAACTTTAATTAATTAGCGAGTTCCACAACGTTTAATCAATGATGAAATAAGATTTCATCACAATCTTTTCACCTACGATTTAAAATTGATCAAGCAAGCAAAATAAACACGATAAACGAAATTTTATTATGTATCGTAAATATTGTTTTAGAACCGATCTGGTGCCTTCCTAATTCTTAAAAATTGCCTTAACGAGACATCTTTAGAGACAAGCGGAATAGAAAACGTGGTATTCGACGTAGAGACTGGGCAGGTAGGTTTTGTGTGGTTTGCTCAGGAAGCGCAGGAGGTTTAGAGACGTCAAAAACTGTTATCTTTTCATTTGGAATTGATCGGGTGGGGTTGTTAATGTTTTCACGTTCTTCTGATGTCTGGATGGGAGTAGATCGACAAAGTGCGAGATCCAAAACAGTAACTGTCACTTCATTATTGTTTTTCAGTCGAACGTTTGCAAAATTCATGTTAGCATCAAGTAGTTCGACTTTATCAACCAAAGGATTGTGTTTATTTCTGAAAAAGCGTCAAAGCAACACCGGTCCTAGTTGTACTAACTAGTTGGGAAGAGTGCGACCAACCATGCTGCCTCCATTGAAACCGAGAAAACGTTCATGCGGTGTAGCGTTTGCTGCCGTGCAAAGTAAGAATCGAACCTAGTGCAACGCTTCGGGTAATACTGATTTTCATGTAGATTCCAATTGTCGATAAGTTTGAAGTAACAAACGCACTGTCTTCCATACAGTCTGATTTATTCTTTCGCATTTAGAATTGCCGGTTGGCTGGTAAGGAGTGCTTTTACTTGCAACGATTCCTCTTTCGGTCAAAAATTGCTTGAATTCTTAAATAAAAGGGAAGCACTTCTGTTACTGTGGACGTAAAGCGGTTGACCAAACAAACAAAACAAAGTACTCATACACTTAATTACAGTTTCCGTTTTCATATCGTTACAAAGGAAAGCAAACGGAAATCGGTTAAATTCATCGACAACGAAAAGTACGAACGGTCTCTTACTTTGCAAAAGACCTTAAAAATCTATGCTGATTCTTTCCCATGGACGCATCGATTTTATGAAAATGTCCATTGGTTTGGCATAAAATTGAGGTTTTAATTCGGCACAAATTCGACAGTTAGCACATATTCTTTGAACATCTTTAACTGAAAAGGGAAGGTTTTTTGATGGGATAAAATGTGAAAGATTAGTGATACCGGGATGACCTAATTAATTATGAATATCACGAAGATTAAAAGGGTGGGGAGATATACAGCTATTTGCACATGATATTATCATTAAGAGATGACGGACAAATATTTTATTTTTTGGCTTCGATCTAGCACTTGTTTTGCATCTTCGTAATTAGTACTTTCTTCATGCATAAGTAAATTCGATGTGAAACATAGTTGAATAAAAGAGATAGTTTATTAAGCTGCGGCTCATTGTCAGCATTCCTTCTCGTCGCTTCGGCTGAAGTTAGAAAATATTGAAAAGTTTTGAGCCAGTGCTTGTTTATTTGGTCAGCTTCAGGTTCATTCGGTTCGTTTTCTAGAATTTTCGGTTTAAGTAATTTATCCATTTTTAAGTGAATAAAGTCTTACAAAAAGAAAACCAAACTGGTGGTTTTTATTCACTTAAAAATCTGAAACAAAAAATGAATATAAATAACAAATAATTAAACAAGAAATCAAGTTAACAAAAACGCCGCAAGCTCCTTCCAAACATAACTGATCATGAACTAAAAATAAAACAACAAACAGAAGGCTTCAATTAATTAATCAGTGCGCGCTTCAAAGGCGGGCAGGTTTCACAACGTTTAATCAACGATGAAACAAGTTTTCATCAAACTAGGTATGACTAGTGTTGAAAAGGGCGCCCATAAAGGTCTCGTACCGGAACATTTTTTCCTCTCAGCGGCCCCTGATTGAATGAATTTGTTTTATTTCGTTAATGACAGCCAGTTTCTTTCTTTTTTTTTTTTTATTATTTATCTCTTTGTGGCAGTTTTTCAATTTTTTAAAGAGGCTTAAGCTATTTTGCAGATGAGCTCAGTTGAGCTTTCGATTTTTACATTATAGAATAAAAATTGAACTTTAACTAAAGCAAACTTATCTAGTTCGTAGAACTGGTTAAAATTAATGGCATGAAATAAATAAAACAATCTTAATAAAAGTATAACACAGTAGTTTAATCTCAATTTTTTATAGTTCGTGGCTCTTTTTTAGAGACTCTGAACACCATTGGCTCCTGCTCAGAATATTGCCCCAAAAGACTAGTGAAGATTAAAAAAAGGTCTTCTGCGAAGGCTTCTGCATGTGGCCCCCAGGAAAATGCCTCGTGGTGCCTTAAGCGGACGACTTTCTGGCCTTGTTACACAAAATTATGAATCTTTTAGAAAAAAAATTATTAAACAACACTGATAAACAAAAAACAAAAATAATAAAAGCACAGTTTGTACAGTATCTTAAAGGCCCGTTTTCACTACGAGCATCGGAGGGAGTATTCTATGTTAGTTTTATTGCTTCTCTTAGCGCTTAAGCTTGGAAAGAAGTAAAAAAATCAACAAACAAACAAACAAAAAATAATCTCGCCAATGCTTGTAGTCGAAACGAGCCTTAAAACTGCCACTCTACGAAGACTCCGGCGTGGTGTGTTAAAAATTTCCTTAAATAAACGCAAGAAATTAAAATTAACAAAATATACACAGAATAGTAGAAAAATCAATGTGAAACATGTAGCTGAAATTATTTAACGTGTTATTGAAGCATAAAACAATAGAAAGCAACAAGAAGTATTCATTCAAAAATGAAACTAGCTTTACCCATATAATCCTAAGTGAGACTTTCGGAAAGTTTTTTTGCATTACTGTGTGCTTAATATTAGGTCAAACTGACAATGTGGCAACTATCAGCTGCATACTAAGATTTTTGTCTGTCAGCCTTGATTTGTAACAATTTTTTCTGGTGTTCAATTTAGAAAAAGATTGTTTAAATTGGAACGTGCTTCGAAAACTGATGAGCATTTGAGAACGTTAGCTTTCAAGAAACTCTTTCTTCGCTACATAAACATCATAGAATTCAAGCAACGGCAAGTTGAAATACATCGCTCTCAGCGTGTCATCACTCTGTAGTTTTATGAGTTTGAGTTGGAGCCCAGGGGTGCAGAAGTGGATGTAACATCGAAGGGGATAGGAAATACATCAATATTCAGCTGTTTGCTTTTGGTATTCTGAAATCAAGGGGGTTGACTTTGTCAAATCGATTCGCAAGCCGCACAAAATTCTCTCGCCGGCCACATGCAATCCGCCGGATGCATGTTCGTCACATCTGATCTACGTAGTGCTTTATATTTTTCTATGTATTCTGTACAATTTCTGGGTATTTCCAGACCTAGAAATTAAAACTCAGTCTTTCATTTAAATATGGCTTATAACAGCAATAAACGTTTATCATTTAATCCGGTCCCGACTTATTTTATGGTAAAATTGATAGATCGCTAATTTTCTGTTACCTTTTTGTGGCTTGCGTAAAAAATCGTATCTTTTTGCGTCACATTGGTGAGATAACTTGCGAAGATAGGATGCTGGGCCAAAATATTGTGAAAACCTGCTCTATTTCTGGCCTATTTGACAGCTGAATACTGCACGCAGTCTGGTGTCGCCCAGTGGACGAATTACAGATGGAACACTGAGTACCGTAAGAATACATCCAGGTTCCTTACATTCGTATCTATGACCAATACCAAGCCTGTTGGAATGGGCTTGCTTCGAACAGGTTAGGTTAAATTTAATTGCCTGCAGACTGGCACTGGGCAATTCCATTCGTCCATGCACGATGAGCTCTCTCGCTCCTTTAACGGATTCCGAGTTCGAAGACCACAGACAACGTCTTAGCAGCGTATCCCACAGCGTGCGTTGAGCATGACATGGAGTAAATGGTCTGACAACTTTTGATGACGAAGTCCGATGCTGGCTCAACACCATCATTGCCAGCATCTGATCTGGACAGTACAGCACGCTGGGATATTAAAAAGATAAACCCTCTCTCTCTCAGTCCTGTTTATGTCTGACCCAGAGTGGTGGTTGCCCTTTCGACGACGAGAGCCCTTTTATTTGAGAATTGTTGAAAATATTTAAAAAGTATCTCTTTATTTTTTTGAATAAAGTTCAACAATATCTCTAAGTTACTTAAACATGTTAAGTCCATTTAAAGATAAACAATCCACAAATTTTCCAGCTAAAAATAAGCAATCCTGAAAATCAAAGAGTTCTTTATTTTTACCAGAACCAACATTCTTTGCATGAAGCACAAAAATTTCCAGTTTATTGAAAGCTTTTTATAAAATCGTGACTAAGTTGACAGCAGAGTGTGATCGCTGCCTTGGCTGAATGTTGCGCATCAAATTCAGGAATTGAATCAAAGAGATAAAATTCAGAAGAAGCTTGAACTTGAATTATTTTAACAGCGGTCGTGCAAAGATCTCAAACATCAAAAACTATGTTTTGAAAAAAATTTTGTGAATTCAACTGAAAACGTAATGATCGCCACAAAGCGTAGGTTGAAAAAATCTGTTTTGTCACAACAGTCAAATTTGATTGGATGCGAATAAATCTACATCTGTGTATTTCAATCTTTTCGGTATCACACCTCTGGAGTTAATTTTGCGAATTTTGGGAAACCCTGTTTTTACCAACGCACATGTTTGTTTTTCATTCTTTTTCTTTCCGAGTCATAATTTGCGCGTGCACAAGCTGCCCGCACCTGTTTTAAGCATTAATTATTAGTTGATTTCTTCCGGGTTTTAAGCATTGTTCTTTTCTGTAGTGTGTTGAATTCCAATCAAAAGCAAAGCAAATCCTTTGCTGCTGTGGATTGAAGTCTGAGAGACTTAGTCGTACTAGTGTTCCCGATTAGATTTTTTGTATTTTCCTCGTTTGTGTGTTGTTTTTGCCTTAATAAGCGCCGACGTAAACAGATCGGCAAGATAACTGTGTTTCTTTCTTGTGCTTCTGATCATTGTCTTGTTATTTATAGAATTCCGCTTTGCTTCACATCGTTTTGCAAATAACAACTTCTGTTATACCAAGTTTTCTTTTTCGAAGACGAAACGCATAGTCCGACACTTTACCTTGATGGCAATTGGCTAGTTCTCGCACCGATTACTATTACAACTTACTAATACATTTATTTATAACCAATGGTAAACACTTAAATATACGAAACATAATAAAAACTTAGAAGGAACTCCGTTTAAAAAGCTCCCGTCCACAATGAGCAAGTTTCAACAAAAATCAACAAATCAACAAAAAAGCAAAATTTGTTTTGATAAACTTTATCAAAAAAATCTGCTTTTCTTGTTTTACTTTTAATCGTCCACAAGCCGCAAACAATCATGGTTAATATTTTTTTTCAGTAAGGTATACGTCATTTCGAACTAGGGTTTGAACGAATTCCGCGAAACGCCGCAGCACCTTGCTTTGCCGTTAATAACCAGTCAAGTCACGAATGTTGCAAACAGGTTTAAGTCATTTCGAACTAGGGTTTAAAAACCAGAATCTCCCGGGATTTAGTGCAGTTTTGTATTTTCCTTTTTTCGGTTTTAGCAACAAAACTTCTGGTTTTTTCTGATGGTAAATAATATGTAACAAAAAAAGTATACTTTGTTAATGTTTTTTGATCATATTTAAAATTTTATGCCGGCAAACATTGATATTGCTGATAAATTTTAATTTGGCCAAGTTCTTGTATTACTGTGATTACATTGTTGCGTTAGTCGTTTTACAAATTCGACTATGAATATAAAAATTAATATTCTAGTTATGTTAAGCACTGCGACAACAAAACAACTTAAATTTTCAACTTGCTGTTTTTTAAAAACTTATTCAAACTTAGTAAATCAAGCTTGAATGATTTTTTCTTTTTGATTTTACACGTTTTGCTCTTGTAGTTTATACGTAAAATTTCGGGTTTTTTCCGGAAATTAAGTTGATTTTTCTTGTTTTCCTAGATTTTTTTCAAAACTAATTGGAAACCCTATTTCGAATGAAATCATGCAGATTTTTTCTTTAGTATTCCGATTTCCTATAATTGAATGTTGTTTTGCTAAACACGAAACCAAGGGTCGGCAACCTCCGCCAAGCAAAATTATTCGGCACGTGACATGTTAGTTAGATATTAAAATAATACAGCCCGCTGTCTCCTTTGCAATCCTAATTTTTAAGTTGATTCACTAAAACTGTGATAAATGTAGCTGAAGCAATGGTGCAAAAACGCTTGATTTTTAAGTACAAAATCTCGTGTAAAACAAAAAAATAGTCTTCACTTTAAATTTGTGTAAAGTTGCTCCTTTTACGTCCCAAAAACTAGTAAAGAACAAAAAAAAGGAGTCTCCAATTTGAATTTGTGTGACGGCTACTAAGACTTTGGTAAGTGAAAAAAGTGCGGCCCACCCTAAATTTTAACTTTGGTTTTGGCTCGTGAGTCGTGACATGCAAAAGTTTGCCTATCCCTGCATAAAACATCAAAGAAATACATTTTTAAACTTTGCTTCCGTCAAAATTAGTTGCAAATTTATCTTTGCGGTTTATAATTGCTTCTGGTTTGATAGTCAATTTTTTTAAGATCTATTTTTTTTTTTCAAAGAAATAAACGATAGTTACTTTGCAAAAATTCCAAGACGTGATTTTGTTTAAAAAATATCATACTCTGACTAAAAAGACGGAAAAAAAATTTTAAGCAAGTTTGGTCCAATGGACTTTACACAAGACTGGTGCTGCAAAAACTCTTTGAAATAACAAGCTGAGAAATACGAAACTTTAAAATAGCTTTTAACAACAAATGCTTCATTTAAAGCTCTTTTGTTAATTAAGTAGCCTTAAAAAAGGCTGTTTTGAAAACTCGAACGTTTTCGTCTAGCTCTCTTCAGGAGGTTTCGCTAGAATGAATTGCAGAACTGAATGTAGTATTTCAAAAGTTATAAAGCTGATTCTGATTGGCTAAAAATTAAGGTTAATAATAGTTATCATAATAATTGAAAAGTATTAATAAATAAAATCACGTTTCGTCAGCGTAAGAAATTTTTTTTGGCAAAAAAAAAGGAACAAAATTATGCAAGCTTTGTGTTAAAATTTATAACTAAAAAAGAAAATTTTTATAATTATGCTAACAATTTATGTTTGTAAACAAACTCTTTCTGTCTACACAAATTAGGTTTTCGAAGAGTGATGAAAATTGATTCTAAGACTGATAAGTGGAAATTGGATCGTGCTTTAGAGAGAATAAAAAATTGATTGTCCTTATAGTGAGATGCACATTTTTGGTTATGTAACAAATGGTTTCCAATCGCTGAGTCACAGTGCGATATTGAATTAGCTAGTTTACCTGGACGTTCTGGTTGTTTACGTTCTTTACTGGTTCTATTCCGAATAGACTTCGGCACATGCTGGCGGATTCTGTCCTGCAAACGTTGAGACGTTCGACCCACGTACCGACTATCGCAGTGGCACACGTATTCGTATACGACGTTACTTTGTTGAAAAGTGGGAAGAACGTCTTTATGTATAGTAGGTAAAATTCGTCTGGTGGAAAAGACCACTCGTGGTTGGACCGCTACAAAACAATTATTAATAGATAATTTTATTTTTCTTTCAAATTTCAGGGAATTTTCGCCAATCCAAGGTAGTTTTACATAGACAGGACATTTTTTGGGGCCTTCTTTAGTGTTTTGTTGGAAACGTAAAAGTTTTTTAGAAATTCCCGAATCAATAAGGAATTCTGGATAACCATTTTGTACAAGAATAGAGCGAATATTATCTAGTTCATGTTTTAATGTGGATTTAGAGCAGATTTTTAAGGCTCGATGTGTTAAAGTATCAATGAGATTTGTTTTACGTTGTTTTGGTCCGAAGGAATTCCAGTGAATATATTGACCTGTGAAAATGGGCTTTCGATAGACTGAAGTGATGAATTTATTATCAGATTTCGTAACAAGTACATCCAAAAAAAGCAGAGAATTATTGGTTTCAATTTCACTGGTAAATTTTAAGGAGGGGTGAAGCGAGTTAAGACAATTTAAAAATTTTTGGAATTCAGTTTCTTTGTGATAAAGGGAAAAAGTGTCATCAACGTACCGACAGTATACAGTAGGTTTTGAAATTTCATTGAAAAGTTTTGATTCATAATAGCCAACGAATATATTTGCTAGAGCGGGACCAAGGGGACTACCCATAGCAACTCCATCAATTTGCCTGTACATAATGTTGTTAAAGCTAAATTCAACAGAAGTGGTTGCAGTTTTCATCAGTTCAATAAAAACATGTTTAGGAATAACTGGAGCAGGGAGGTGACCGTCGTAAAGTGTTTTAGTACAAATTTCAATGGTTTCCGCTAAAGGTACGTTAGTAAATAAATACGTACAAATATCAAATGAACAAAGAATTGAATCATTAGAATTTACTTTGAGTTGTTGTATCATTTCAGCGAAAGAAAAGGAATCATTAATACAATTAGATGAGTAGAGTTCTAATACGGGTTGTAATAAGGCGGCGAGAAATTTAGCGAGTTCATGTTGGGCAGATCCAATCATCGAAAGAATAGGACGGCAAGGCACAGCTTGTTTGTGAATTTTTGGAAGGCCGTACATTCTTGGTCGTTGTGAGCCGGTGGGTCTAATAACTTCATAAACGGTTTTCGGGAGATCATCACTTTTAACTAATTGAAGTAAACGACGTTGAAGTTTGGTTTCATTTTGAGCAGTATTATCAAATTCATTTACAGGCTCAAGGCATTCAAATTTAGTTACGTCAGAAAGAATGGCTACCATTTTTTTGTCACAGGCGGAGATCTTCGCTCAATATTATTAGATCTCAATATTACAAGGTTGAATCTCAATCTGAGCCGTTGACCTTGTCCAGCAAGTATAAATTGTGAAAGTATTTTTATTAATTTTCTATTACGACGCCTGACCTTTTTCTCAGGCGAAGCCACCAGGCATTAGGTCACGTGAATAGGCTACATTCTGTTAGCAAGTCTGGGGAAAATAATTAAACAAAAAGCAGTAATGGCGTTTGATGGGACGATCAGCCTACAATGATTTGGGGGAATAACAAAAAATCGGTACAAGTACGAAATACTTAAAATTATGATTGGAAACATGAGGCAGCAAACTGAGCAACAAATACACCCAATGAGCGGATAAGCAATTCGTTACTAACGCTAAATATGACCTGCGAAAACATTTTTGCAATGGGCTTTGCAAAATCAAAGCAAATGCACGCACGAAAACAGGTTTGCAGCAATGAGTTTGTTACAGATCTTCCTCCAGGTTTTTCGTAACGGAGCAGACAAAGGCTAATCGGTCCATTGGAAATCGACCAAAAAAAAGGTTTACAATGTAGCAACAAATCTACAAAAGCAAACAAACGGCAGCAAAAAGATTATTGAAAACAACACCTTATTAATTACACGCAAAGTAGCACAATACCAGAAGTACTCTGGGTTGTTAGTACCAGAGTTGGAGAAGGATGCATTTGAACGAGACTGCGCAAAAAAATAGTTTTGAAAAGTGTAAAAATTGTCCCCTATCCTAAAAGCAAAACCGTGACCAGGAATATATTTTTCAATAATTGGATGCCTGAATAAACGTTTCCTTTTAGCTAAATTTGACCGAGGGTTCCTATTCACATAAAGACGAGGGCATGAAGAGAAATGTGGCCGAAATTGTAAGTGATGCAGTAAAGTGGCATTAATTCGACGGCTAACGATTTCTCGCAAAACATCGCCTATAGTAATAGCAGCAACAGGCCTACAAAGAAGAAGTACCAAAGAAAGAACTTAGCCTGGAAATTTTCGACTTAAAATATAGTAAGCAGTTACAAAAAGTTTTGGATTTGGCATTCAAAAAAGTCGAGGTTTAAATTAAGTTACAAAAACTTTCCTGCAGCAAATTTGGATTCTCAGATAATAATTGAGCAAATTGCCCGTGCTGAACTGTGACTGAAGTTTGAACGCGACAAAGAAGGCGCTTGAAACAAAGACTTTTTAGCCATCTGCATTTGTGAGTCGAAAGAAACGAGTGAGACAATATCACAAAGCGAATAAAAGTTTGATAGGTCGGCCAGTGTTAGAAGTGTTCGGAAAGTTTGGCGCAGTGCGCCTATTACAGCTGGTTTTCACCGCTCGCATTACTGCGAACGAACTATTAAGGCACGTTTATACGCACTGCAACATCACGGAATGTTTATAAATTCAAAATAGAGCTTGTTTTTACTCGCAACAAAAAAAAAAAAAAAAAAATGGAAACGTCTGCGGGTAGAACAGAGTTCTACATGGGATGCCTGTAGAACAGAGTTCTATTTTCTACAGGCATCCCATGTCTAGGCACATTAACATCGGCATTAAAGAAAGAATTGCTTAAAACAGTACGTGGTTTAAAGTATTTCTTAATTTCTTAAAAGTGGCTTTGTTAAAAGATTAAGTAAATGGCGAAGCGGTTGCGTGGTGGACTTCACTAATATTTGCAGGCAAGTCATTCATAAAACGGTTCGCGTTAGTTGCGTCAGCGCGGCGGGGCACCTCATGTGAAACTGAAGTTTCAGGTGGAAATTTGTTAGTGACGCCATCCGTGCGCGGTCACGAGAAAGGCCATTTAATTGCATCACTCAGGCTTTTGCAGGAAATATAATTTGCGTAATTTATTCTAGAATGCGACGTGTTGTGTCGACGATACACAAAGTTACTCGGCAAGAAAAAACAATTATTAACTACATCAACACCAAGGCCAAAATGACGAAGAAAGTCGGTACCAATGAGCAATGATGAAAATATCAATATTGGCTATTTTAAAAGTCCACGGAAGCGTGTAACGTACCCCAATATCGATATTTAAGATATTTAACTTCTGGTACACTGCACCGAGGCCCCGAATGAGAGGCCCCTCATTTTCACATTTTATTGTAAACTATTTGCGTCAAAAACTAAAGTAAACTTGTTACTATTTCGTTTAGAATCTACACATACGAGCGTATAACCTTTTGGTTCTTACGTTCTAAATCTTTTTGTTTAAATAATTAGTGAGATTTTTGCGCGTAGCCTACTTAGGATCCCTCTCTATATCCAGTTAATATTTTTTTTTTGACTCGACTCTTTTTTGCTTTTATAAAACTTATATGTTGATATCGAATCAAACATCATTTGCATTCTTTGCGATTATTATTACTTTGTGACGAAATAGTTGTAATCACAAGTTTTTAATTGTTGCAATACGCAAACTTTTATTTTGAATTTGACAGCAGCATACCTGGAACCACAAGCTCGCAAAAGCAAATGTCAGGACGCTGCAAAACTACAGTCTTACTGAGAACAAAGATACTACAGTAAGTGAAAATGAAAATGTAAAGCTCTAGCCTTAAGCCTTTGCAAAATACCTTTGTATATTTTAATCATTAAAGGTCGGCAGTAGGCTATTATACGTATTTAGACTATGTCTCCTGGTGCTGAAAAACTGGTTCGATTCTCTTTTCGATTGCAAGTATAATAAAGATGACAATTGATTTTGGAAGTTTCGGTACACGCTTTTAGAATTATTTTATAACTTTACTAACTGTTGTCTAAATTTATTTAACTTTTTAGGTTTTCAGTAACAATATTATAATACTCCAGTTGACTATGATTTAGTATGAAAAGAACTTATCAAAGCGGACCAAAAAAAGACTAGCTAAAAAGAAAAAAGTAGCTAAAGCAGCCAGAAACTGTAAGCGATTGAGTTTGTAGTTAATTCAACTACCAATATCCGAGCATAAACATAGCTTAGCAACAGCCGAGCAAGTAACTTTGATGAGTTGTAGGCCTATTAGTGACAACAACAAATATACTACGCAAACGGTCATAGAACAGAGACCATTTCCATAAATTTTGTTCAAGAAGCTGTAGCAATATTCGTAAACCTTTAGTGAGTCTTGATAATGATTCATCTGCAATCGGATTGCACATACTAATAACGGATTCCATTCAGCAAAAACAGCTTGATATAAAAACTGCCGCGGACAAGGATATGATGGCGCTGCAATGATGAGCGGGAAATACTCTGACTTGCAAATGACTCCACATGCGTACTACTGTACGTACATTGTGCTTTGCACAGAGACCGGTCAATTTTACGACAGCATTAAATCAGTACATACGTAATTCTTTCCAACGTGGCATTGTGTAAAGCTTCAAAATATTCATGATTGTTCTTTCTCAAATCCTACATTAAAAGCGTTCGAGTCAACTTGGTGGTTTGGTCGGCATGATGCCGTTTATGTTTTAAAGGATGAATTTTGTGACGTAATGAAATGCTTGATTCACATAATATTTACGAGCTAAAAGCCAAAAGAAAGACGTGCAGCTGTGACAATAAACAAGCAGATGGAAAACTTTGACTTTGTGGTTTTGCTGGTTGTCCAGTGCAAGATTTTGCAAATCGTCAATATTAATGTAAATCAACTGACTTAAAATTTCTGGCCACAAACTTTTGATGTTCAAGATATTTTTCATAAATGTTCAACTCAGAAAAAATTTTGAGGCAGTAAGTTAGTTGCATCATTAATCACAAAAGTTTTCCGTGGTTTTAAGTTTCATGCCTCAAATTTCCTCGATAAAAAATTTTTTGTGATTTTGCTAATCAGCAAATGACTTAATTAAAAATTTTTTTGTAAGGCCGAATTGTTAAACAAACAGAAAAAAACACATTGATTCCTGCGCTGAAAAAAGTTGACCAATTGAATATTATGCCCAAAAAATTGGGGCCCAATAATGGATGTTTGCACCGGGGCCCCAATTGAAGAAATTGACAAATACTAGGTCTTTTTAAGCAGGAAGCATGGTTGTATTCGTGATCCGAGAGCCGATCAAACCTGTGGGGGACCCAAGCATTCGTCGACCGATATCTCTGCTCTGTGTCCCCTACAAGATCCTCGTGAGGCTTATCTACGGTCGCGTCGAGCCAACTATTGATCTACTATTCCCTAAAGAGCAGGCTAGGTTTCGACGCGGGAAGTCAACCGTAAATCAAGTTGTTCTGTTGACACAGAACATCGAGGATTCTTTCAAAGTTAAGACAAAGGCAGGTCTGTATTTTTCAATCTGACAGCAGTTTGTGACACTGTCTAGCATCGTGGTCTTACCTGCAAGTTGCTGAGGCGTTTCCCAGATAAGCACATGCTCAAAATGATCATGGAGCTTGTCCAAAATTGAAGTTTTACCTTTACTATCCGTGAAAGCAGGCAAAGCAGGTTACGCCGTCTAAAAAACGGTGTTCCTCAGGGTCGGTCTTGGCTCCCCTCCTTTTCAACACCTATACATACGACCTGCCTTCCACAATTTTCAGAAAGTTTGCTTATGTAGACAATTTAGCATTGTTGTCATCTTCTGGGAACTGCAAGGACTTTTATTCGAAACATGATTACACTTTCAGCGTATTTACAAATTCGAAGGCTAAAGCTCAGTCACACTAAGACGGTGAGGATCAGTGATGTAGTCGAGACCACAAACGTTGAGACCGAGACCGAGACCCGATAATTTTTCCGAAACAAAGACTGAGATAAAGACCGGTAAATTTCGAGACCTAAGGTTTGAGACCGAGACCAGAAACAATCGTAACCGAGACTGAAAATTTTTACAAAAATATTAACATAATTCATTTTCAATATTTCAAAAACAATAATTTTTTAAAACTAAGATCACATTCAACGAGAGCCGAAAACACGATCACTATAATCCGTGATGCTTTTTACAAAAGAAAGGTATGGTGCAACAAAAACAGCCACTTCTAACAATTCACTCAAAAAACAATTAAAACTACTTATTTATTTAAACTTATTATTTTATCTTTACCTTTAGTCTCCTGATTTTTTAACTCACAGGAAAGTGTCGGACCCGCTATATATAAAGCAACTGTCAGGTTATTACATTAACCTACTTTCAAAGCAACGGTGTCAAATACGTTTACCATCGATTACAGCGTTCTTAACCATTCAACCAACTCAACCAGGCTGCCGATGAATGTAAATTAAAAGTGAAAACCTTTTTTGCTCTTTACTTTTTTAAAGCCCTAATTCTGTTTTACTTGTAATTGAAAAAAGTCTTCACTTTATAAAACAATTTTTAAGCTGTCTCAGCCCTACCATGAACTTTTAACCATTATTTTTATGGAGATTTTAACCATTATTCTTTATGGAGATTTTTTAATCTCCATCTCTCCCTCTTTCGTGCATACGCTTATGGATTCATAGATCACAACTTTTTAACGGGTAGTTAAACAACTTTTTGGGCTTGTTGCGCCATTCTGTTGTGTTTCTGAGAAAGACATTTTACGGAACTTTTCCTGAGCAAGTAGTTGCAAATTCAGTCATATCTTTTAAAATACTAAAAAAACAGAGAAAAAGTTTCAACCGGACAGCAATATCTTGGCATCTCCAAACGGGTGCCGAAGTAATTGCTTGTCACATGTATAGCGCCTCGCTTAACTGCGAGGCAAGAGGATAAATGTAAAGAAGAAAATAAAAAGATAAAAAAATATAGGGTTGTGCAAACGTTGTGACTCGCAAGGCCACCATCTCTTCACTTTTATAAATAATCGAGGGCCATAATTAATAAATCTATAAATATGATGTTCAAATTAATTCATAAAATTTATTGCAACAAGAACTTTTTCGCTTCATTAAAAAAATTAAAAAATGGAGGATGTAATCAATTTTTCGCGGGGACGGGTTCGATTTAGTTTCACGTGAAAGATAATTCAAAATAATCGTTCGTTTAACAAAAGTTTAACCAATTAAAATTTACTTAAATTAAAAATTTAATTAACCGTATTTAAATAGAATGCGAAAAAAAATAAAGAATTAGAATTAAAACACATTTCAAAAAACAATTTAAGACTTCGATAGAAATTATTATATGTCAGACTTATACTTGCTCGGTTATTAACTTTATTTCGAAGCTTTAAATCTGCCTCATTAAAAAATTCATTTAATAATGAAGATTTTTCTGAAAGATTGAATTTTTACGAGGCAATAAACGAAAGCGAGAAAGCTTCAAAGTGAATAGCGACGTAAAATAATAAAGTTTCGATTACACTTCTCCACAATTGATTTACAAGCAATACAGTATATCATCATTATAAAACACGTTCATTAGTTTGGAAATTTCTTAGTGTAGCAAATTTTTTTAAATTTGTTAAAGTTTTTGAAATTTATGTTCAGCTGGTAAAAAGTTTTTTGAAATTTTGTAGAACTTAATTCAGTAACTCAGTACGTTTTCAATCTTATAACCTTTCGGTGCCTGTTATAAAGGCTTTCACCGATAACACAATCTTGGCTGTCCACTAAAAGATAGAATTCTTAAATCTTATTATTGGATCAGCCCTAGGAACCAGGAACAGCAAAAATATAGTCTAGCTAAATCACAGCTCAGACTACCACAATATCTTCTTTATTAAAAGATATGCCCACATCCACTTAGGAACCCACAATAGTATAAATCAACAGCAAATACAGATTCAGTAGCTTAATTCTTCAGCAATCACGTAGACAACCAAAGACTTGCGATCAAAAACTATGAATTCCCACAGTTAACAAATTTTCAATACTAAGTTACCACAACAAATCATAATAATGCTTCCGAGCGAGTCTTATATTTATATCACTCGGTCATAAGTATCTGGAACGTTCTGAAATTTACTCAAACCAAGTTAATCACAAACAATCACTATTACGTCATAGTCAAAACAGGTTAAGCGGATAATCTAGAATTTACTCCAAACATTACGAAATTAAGCAGTGTTGCCATTTTCTAGTAAATAAATGTAAAATATTTAAATTGCTTATAAAACCGTTATTTCTTCGGCTATTTGAGCCGGACCAAAGCGAAATCAAAGAGATATTTCAGGAGATTGTAAATATACATAATCGGGGCAATTTTTAAGAACGGAACACTTAGCTTTTACAATTTTATGTCTTAAAAACTTAGAAAACAGAAAATCATTATATATACAGTTATTTTCTTGAAATAAATAATCACTAAAATCAAATTAAAGACAGAAAAAAGTTTTATCATTGTAATTTTGTACCGTTGCAGCCCAGGGGAGATATACAAAACAATTTAGCCCCAACGTGTAAAAGTTTGAACATCCGTGATCTAACCCTAACTGTTAGCGATTTATAAACTGCATCCTCTTATGTAATTGCACTCCTGCGATATCAAACTAAAAGAAATTCAAAATGAAATTTTTATTAATCGTGTCGCGGGCCATATTCTGGGCATTCACGGGCTATATTATGAACAGATCTGAACTTTATTATTGTATTCTGTTGTACTGTACTACCCTCTGTAAGTTATATCTCCCAGCAACTTCATTGTTAACATAGTGTTATCACTATTGGAGTCTATTTTACGACATTTTTAAACTGACTATTTAGAACCCTTAGTTTCCAGTTGACGTTAAAATCTTTTTTTTATATCAGTTAGTCTGATTTAAAACACACCAGCAAAATGTACAGTATATTGCAGTGGTTCTCAAACTTTTTCGGCTTATGGCACACAAACAATTTATAACTTTTTTTGCGACACACTTGATAGAATAAAAACAAAAAGCAGTTAAATTTAAATGAATTAAGGCTCGTTTTTAAGTTTTTGCTTTTGATTTTTGTCTACGCTGAAAATCTATATTCACAGAGCTATAAAGATGAGAATGAAAAGATTGTTTGAACGGCTTTTTGCTAATCAACAATAAGATTTTTGGGTCAAAAATTATACAAGTTTTATTGAGAAAATTTTGATTCGAGAAAAAGGTCTTCTTTTGCAAATCAATAAGTTGCATTTCTTCTTTGACTGATAGGTTGTTTTTTTCATTGCTTTTGTAAAGATTAATCACACATATTGTCGGTTAGAAAGAAGTAATGTTGGAATGGCAGTTGCAGTTGGAAAAGATTATCAGTCAATCTTTCTTTTGGAAAGATTCATTAACAGATTTTCTTTAGAATTTGTTTAGTCATAAAATCACCTTTTTATCGATAGAATATAGTTTTCCTGTTACCGCAGTGATTATATTTGATGATAGTTTATCGGACAAAAAAGAAAAAAACATGACTGCAGCCACGAAAAATCATCTTGAAAACTCAACAAAGCGTTTTAACATTTTCATTTTCAAAAGCCGGAAAGCTAAAATTTTTGACCACAATAACACAAGTTACCGCGGTCACAATATTAAATTTTTGAATTTTCTCAAGCCGATAATTTAAAATTGCTACAAGATATACGTCTGTATTTGCTGCAAAATTTGCTGCGAAACAGGCGTAAATCAGTAAAATAATGGGTTTTAATAATTCATTTAAATTTAATATTTTAACATGGTTTTTTCGACAAACGAAAGCAATAAAAACATAGATGCAAAATGAAACCCTACAAAATTTAAGAAAACGAAAGCATTTGAAAACTTGAAACGACCCGTGACCTAACTCGTGAAATACTTCCACTAGGGGGAAATTCTTCCTGGTCTGATGCAGTGGAAATGACCTCAATATCTAAGGAAGTTAATCAGATTATATAGCGACAAAATTATTTATTCAGACTAACACTTACCAGTCCAAAAGCATATTATTGGAATTATTATGTTTATTTAAAAAGTCACAATCGAAAAAAGAACCGTTTTAGTTTAAATATCTCAATAATTATTTTCCTGCCTTACAGGAAAGTGCCAAAGGCGCTATACTTAAGTCGACGTCCGGGGATTATCCCGACAGGGCCGATCTGTTTCCGGAAATACCAAGACATCAGTTTTCTGCCTAGTTGAAATTTTTACTTGTTATTTTAATTTTTATTTTGAGATGAGGTACGACTGAAATTTAAAGCTGTTTGCTAAGACCGTCAAGGAGAGGAAAGCGCCGTAAAGTGTCTTTGCCAAAGGCATAAAAGAATGACGCGAGTAGGTTTAAAAGCGCTACTGTGTCGTTTGCGTCCACCATCAATATGACACTATTAGTTGCTTGGCCACACAGCCGACTGATGTTAAAAGTAGTCACGATTCCCAAAGTAGGCAATTAGATTAACGATTAAGAAAAACAATATTTAAAAAAGCTGATTTAGTTAATTAAAGTGAAATTGAAATTGGATTTCGGTGAAGGCTAATTTATGTTATTTGGTAGATCAACAAAAAAGTTAAAATGGCTCTAAACATACAATTTTTAGCATTAAAATGTGCCAATCTACTTTTTAAGGAGTCATAATTTTTCCTTGACAATTAGTGTGAAGCAAAAATGTGTACTGTAGTTACTTGCACTGCTCGCTTTTAACCGTAAATCCTTACATCGAGATCTTCACGAAAAGAAATTAATCGCAAAATTTAAATTTAAACAAGCATTTACTTTTATTGTTGATGCGATAAGATGTGAACGAGTGAAATCTTTTTAATTCGTATGTTTATTATGCAAAGCCTATAAGCTACAACACAGAGCAAATAGTCAACATTGGCTAAATTGCGTCCCATACAATATTGCCACTAAAAATATCAAGATGGTAATTCAAACTTGATCATTGGACTTAGTGAAAAATTTAACCGAAAAGGTTAAGAACCGCTTATCTAAAATTCATGTTTTTTAAAAGGCTTCGAGGCACACTTGAAAATCTCTCACGACGCACTAATGTGCCGCGGCACACAGTTTGAGAATCACTGATTTAAGTGGTTTGTATTTTTGAAGGTTTTGTTTCATCATTTTATTACCAAGCACACTAAATGCACAATTGAGTTTTTTTTTTCTGAACGATAATAATCCAAATAATCAAGCTGGTCAGCACAAAAATAAAAAAAAACAAAATGATTCAATATTTAATATACCCTATCGAATAAAAGTTTGGATGGGAAAAAAATTTATCGTTTACGGTAGAAACAGAATTTATCTTTGTATTATACAAGTTTTTAAAAACGTTTTTACATTGAATTTGTGACTATATGGAATTTTGAAATGGTTTTTCTGATCGCTAAATGCAGCAAAGGTTGAACAGATTGAACCACTTAACAAACGTTTTGGTTTGTTTAAGCTTTTTTTAGTTTTGTAAAATTAGGCTAAACTGTCATGAAAATCTCTTCTGATGTTGGAATTTGGAAGAGTTTCGGACACCCCTTAGTAAGTGGCTTTAGTTAATTTGAAATATTAGTTAATTATTTTATACT
The DNA here is from genome assembly GCA_963680785.1 of Diplosoma virens. Lineage (NCBI taxonomy): Eukaryota > Metazoa > Chordata > Ascidiacea > Aplousobranchia > Didemnidae > Diplosoma > Diplosoma virens. The sequence continues at coordinate 56,857,647 of OY796881.1, read as the reverse complement.
TAACATTTAAAACTAGTATTGATGCAAAAATAATGTACTATGATAAATTCATAAAAACGAATGGAAAATATAAAAACATCAATCCATAACAGTCCATCATTCTTTTAAAAGGAAGCTAAAACTTTTTTCGCATTTTCAAAGCCAAATCATTGTTTATAAATAACTGGTCGTTTTTTATTTTTAGTTTTCTCTAATAGTCTAAATCAGGGTTTCTCAAACTTTTTTACTCACGGAACACCAAATCTTATCATTTTAGCCCACGGAACACTTAAGCCAAAAATGTTTTAACTCAAGTTTGTCAAGATATAACAGACGTTAATTTTGCGATCAAAAAACTAAAATTACTGAAGTTCCTTTCAAAACAGAACAAAGTAAAGAAAATAAAAAGTTAGGATCTTATAAAATAAAAGGAATGCAATTTATCACTTTAATGAGAAGGATGAGCTTGCATAGAAGCAGAAAGATGTTTAACGTCTGGCCTAATAGTTGATAGTTGAATGTACATATCTGCTTCAGCATCCAATCTGTTCCTGTATTTTGTTTTTGTGGACACGTATCGTGAAAACCCTGTTTCACATAGGTAGGTTGTTGCGAAAGGCAAGAGTTTCTTCAGAGCTTCTCTTGCAAGAGTAGGGTATTCTTTTTGCACACTTAGCCAAAACTTGCTTGAGAGGTGGCTTGTAAATTGCAATTTCAAATTACCATCGCTTGAAAGTTCGATGAATTCTTCCATAGTTTTTCCAGTAAATGGAGCAGTCGAACAACTAAATGGATTACGAACCCAATCGCAATTGAACATCCCCTTTGGAAAATATAGAAGAAAAGTATTTTGCAGTTCCTGCAAGTGTCGCACAATATCGCTTTTCACAGATTGATCTATTGTGAGATTATTATCTCCAAGAAAGTTTTGCAGCAAAGGGAAGCAAGCGAAATCGTCGATTTTTACATTTTCGCACCAAAATTTTAGTTTTCGTGTGATGGCTGTAGCATTATCTTTTACAGAAAAAACAGTTGTGTACTTGCCTTGCAGGCGTAAGTTAAAATCATTCAACTTGCCAAATATATCAGCCATATAAGAGAGATACTGCAGCCATTTTGGCTCGTGCAACCTGCATGATAAATCAAATTTGTTTTCTTCAAAAAATATCAATAGTTCATTTCTTAATTCAAAAACTCTCGCGAGCACCTTACCTCTGCTTAACCAGCGTACAGATGTGTGCAACAATAAATTGCAATGAATACTTCCCATTTCTTTGCAGATAACAGAAAAAATTCTGGCTTTCAGTGGTCTTGACTTGACAAAATTGACAATTTTTATCACATCATCCAAAACATTGCTAAGTTCAGGAGGCATGGCTTTTGTAGCCAGTTGATGTCGGTGGAGTGCACAGTGGGAGTTGGAACATTTCGGATTTTCTTTTTTAATACGTGACACCACACCTTTTATTGAGCCAGTCATGCTTTTAGCTCCATCGGTGCAGACATCCAAGCATTTTTACCATGGAGTTTTATTTTCGCTCATAAATGTGTCCAAAATCTTGAATATCTCTTCTCCTGTGGTAGAAGTGGGTAAGGTCTTGCACAAAAACAAATCTTCTTGAATGTCTCCATCATAGACATAACGAACAAATGCAAGCAATACAGCCAACCCTGCCACATCTGTCGACTCATCCAGTTGAAGACAAAAGAAATCGACCTGCTGTAAACGAGAGCATACTTCAGATTTTATATACATTCCCATGTCATCTATAAGACGGCTAACAGAACTGTTTGATAAAGGAATGCTCTCCAGCTTTTGGTGGTCACTTTTGTTAAGCAAAATTTTTGCAGCTTCAAGCATGCAAGGCTTGATAAGGTCTTCGGCAATTGTGTGTGCCTCACCTGCTATAGCAATTCTTTTACTTATTAAATAGGACACTTCCAATAGTTTTTCGGTGGAAACTGTTGTTGAATGAATAACTTTTTGCATGTCTTTCACTTCGCGAAGTTTGGCCTTAAAAAACAAGATGTCTTTTCCAACTAAGTTAGGGTGATGGCTTTCCAAATGTCTTTTCATTTTGGAAGGCACAAGAGAACTATTGTGTAACGGTTTTTGGCATATGACACAAAGAGCAACAGGGTAGTCTTCAGAACCTGTCCAAGTAAACCCGAAGCCCAAGTAACTCTCGTCATATTTTCGTTTAACGCCACGTTTATTGGAATGACACTTTGGGCCCTGGTAGGTACAATAAGGTCGCTGTTTGCTAACAAATTATTATCACTGTTTTCAATTAAACCATTATCTTTTACATGTTCAATTTGTTTATCATTTGTTAGAGGCAAATCAGAATCATCACAGGTGTTTTTGAGGTTTCCAGTTTTCAGCCAGCGATCCATTAATAAAAAATACGCGTATGTATGCTAAAATGAACGAATTAGCAGATATAAACACTGCACCTATGCATAGCAATAATTTAATAAAATAGTAACTCATTTAATCAACAAAGTATTAAAGTTGGTAGACAAAATACTGTAACTTTTGAAACATGTCTTTCAGCAAAGCATTTTTACTCTAGTCCAGACTCTCTTTAGCCCAGCGGCCCTAACTAGTTGTGAAATTTCTTATCTCTGAAAGCAAAAAAGCCAATGCTTCTCAACCTTTTCAGCCTTCGAGACGTCCGGTATCATGCGATATGTGACCTCAAGTAACCTCGCAATATGTACAAAATAGGAAGAAAAAGCTTTCTTTAAACCAGAATAGGTTTAAAAAAGAAAACAGTCGTTTTTTCTATAAATTTATTTGTCATGCTCAGTTTTTTTGCTCAGTAAAAAGTTAAAAACTTCGCGGAAGTCGCGGAACACTTTGAGGAAGCTCATGGAACACCTGTGTTCCGCGGAACACAGTTTGAGAAACGCTGGTCTAAATGATGAAGTAAATATCAAGAATTTTCAAATTTCAACAATAATAAAGCAAGGCAACTGCTGTATTGTAAGTATAAATTTTTAATTCTTAATTTGATCATTTAGTTTTATAATATTGGTTTTATAGCTTGTTTTTTTCAAATGTTATGTCAATGTAGTACCAGTTCTTGAAAATGGTAATAATCAAATCATTTTCGGTCACATTGAGCCATTAATAGACCAAGGATCAGTTTTTCAACAAGACTCTGATGATGTAGATTTATTTTTAATACTCTTCAAAGTAAAACGTTTATCAATACCGATTTAACCAGTTTATGGGGAGACAGTAGGATGGATCAGAGCATTGCCAAATTACGGGTGCCACAAAGACTGAAGAAATCATGCTGGCTTATCAGTATTGAGTTTTCCAGTATTTTACCATGCACGGCAAGTCTATCGTATTTTTGGTGATCACAAGAATTGGAGTCATTAGAAGTGCTCAGGTCAACTGGAGAATATTTCTAACTTACGTCATTAGATACTGTTCAATACTCAGTAGCCTTTAAATACGAGTTGTTTTTAAAATTGTAATAATAAGTTTATACGCAATTACATATTTTCAAGAGAAAAACAAACTAGATCTGTCTTCTGCCACAAAAAAGTTGAAAAAATGTATAAAATACGGTGTGGCCTTTAACATTGATTGCTTTATTGATTACCACACTAAGTAGAACAAACTGGCTATAATTTAATGTTTTATGTATTACATTCATATCTTTGATTTGTAACTAATTTGTAATAACTAAAAGTATTTTAATAATAGTGTTAGTATTAGAATATAAAGAGCACTGCGAGATATATACCTTTAGAGCTTTAGTTGGCTGCCGTAATACATTTTGTAAAATGAGAAAAAACTTTCATAAATTTATTTCTTTATTTATTTTATATACAACGCTATGGTACCCACGTCAACACCCAAGCACTCTAACAAGCGAGGAGAGACAAGATATACAGCAAAAAAATGTAACAAAATATGCTTAAAACAATTATGCATACTAGTAAATGAAAAGCAACAGGAAAACAAAACAAAACAAGCCAAATAATAATAATAAAAATAAAAACAAAAAACAAAAAATATGCATATATTAACAAAGAAAAAAAAAAAAAATAAATAAATAAAATAATAAGTAGCTATTCAATCATTTGCAAACACTAGGGAAAAAATCTGGTTAAGGTTAAACTTTTTTACTTTGCATTTAAACTGGGTGATACTGGTAACATTTACAATATTTTCAGGCAGATGGTTCCAAATTTTGTAAGTTCTATGAATGAAAAAGTCATTAGAACGATCAGTGTGGGGTCTAGTTTTAGGTTTAATATGATGAGTATGTCTACGCAAGTCATAACAGTTGTCATTTTTTATAAAATAGTCATTAAAATCCAAATCAATCATATTATTACATATTTTATACAAAAACTCTGAATCAAATTCATTTAAGATTCAGCATATACAATCGATTAGAGTAAGATGAGAAACGTATATTACAGCGCTTGCAAATCGTTCTAGTAAACTGTTTTTGTACAGATTCAATTTTAATAATATCTTTTTTTAGGTAAGGAGACCAGATCACACAATTATACACCAAAATGGGTCTAACATAAGTAGTATATGCTTTAAGCAATATCCAAACATTATTAATGCTGAAAGAGTGTTGGATTTGATAAGCTCTGGCTGAGGCTTTAGCAGTGATACTAAAAATGTGACTATGCCATTTGAGATCATTAGAAATATAAATGCCTAGGTCACAAACAGTTGAATAAGTAGAAATATTTTTGTTACAAATTTGTAACGTACAAGCAGCCAAAAAAATTATCTGCATAAAATTTTAAAATACTAAGTCGTGGTGAACTCAAGTAATTTTCTTTTTATTTATAAGCGAAATACTGCTGATGATGGGCACGATCGCTCTGCGCCATTTTACCGCAAGTGCTCATCTTCCTTTTAAAAGAACTGTTATGTAACAATCAAACAAAGCAGATATTAAAAATTTTTCAGATTTTGAATTTATTTTTAAAAAATATTTATCAAAATAAATTTAATAAAAAATTCAAGTCTTTATATGTCTACAATAATGGTTTAAAAAGTTATTAGTTAGATCTAAACTACCTTTGATAGAACATTAATTTTTATTATTATTACAGTCCAGGATTTTAGCATTGATTTCTGGACTAACTAAATCTGGCAAAATATGTCCAACAACTTGCCATCTTTGCCACAATATACCAAACTTCCTGTTCTGCGCCGTGTAATATTACTTCAAAGGCATTGCAAACTCGTAACAAGGGTAGACGTAAGAAATAAAAAAACAAAACGTTTGTTTAAAAAAAGTTAAAGTACAGTTTGTCGAATTTTAATTTAGTTTCCAACAAAAGCATCATTAATTCTTTAGCAGGTCCTGATAAAATATACTGTACTTTTGACAAAACAGCGCCCAATTTAACTTGATAAAAGCATTTATATTTTTTTCTCCCAGCCTAATGCTAAACAGTTTTATTAAAACAAAAAATCTGATTTTCTTCTAAAAATTAAAAAAAAATATGTAAGTTAGAAAAAAAATCACAAATAGCACAATAATGTGAGAATTTTAGTTGTTTTAAGTTTTAAATATAAACCTTTTTTAAACAAAAGACTCAAAGGCTAATCATTTTGGTCAACAATGACACATCAATCAAAATAAAGCAAAATTGATCATGATAAATATAAAATAGCATATTTGCAAGAAACAAAGTTTTTACAATATTTAACAATTATTTTAAGTAAGTTGTTTTGATTTTTTTAGTTTCATTAATGGAATAAAATGCTTGTTTTGAAGCATCTGTGTTGTTTTCTGCATCGCTTGCAGGTATCTAAAAACAAACATTAAGTTTAATAAGAAATTTTAATTTTTGATTTTATATTTCTTTATCACATATTATTTACATTGAATTTTTATTTAAAGATAAGTTTATTGTTTTAGCAGATATTTTTATCAACAAATATAAAACAAAAAAATTTAAGTCATATTCACTTACAAAAATTGATTCCAAACAAGCGGCATTTGAAGAAATATTTTTTGCTCAAACGGTTTTTCAAGCAATATTTACGGCATTTCTAAAAAATAATAAAAAAACATCAGAAGAAATTAACAAAATATTAATCAAACAATGATGTTTTGTCTAGTATTTTATCGTTATTAATCAGTTACCATAATACTTGTCAAGTCTTTTATCATTATTTTCAATGATTAGGTATGCACTTTTTACATTGTGTTCAATTAAGCAATTTTATTTTATTTTATGAATTACCGCGGTATTCAATTTCATTGTTAATATCTTTTTTATCTCTTGTCGAATGAAAAGTAATTCTGAAACTCTCTTTGATGTAATTGCATGAGAAGGTTGTTTCGTTGGATTATAACTCTCATCTAAATAAAATCTTAATCAATAAAGTAAAAACCTTTTTATCAAGAGCGATTTAAAATATTTCTTTTTTCGAACAGCATCTTGATTAACCTAATTGCTTTGTTTCTTGAACGCAGCGCGGGAGGTTTGCGTTCTATTCTTGGGACAGCAAAATCCGAAACAATCTTTTCAACAGCTTGCAACTAAAACGGCTTAATGCAATTGATTTATATAAGTGAATATGCTTTTGATGAAATGTTTCAATGGAGAGTACTGAAATTTATAATACGCAAAAGTCTATTGACGAGGAACCAAAAAAGACTTTTCCCCAGTTTTATAAAAAAAATATATAATTTTTCCTGACAAAGCAATATAGAAAAGATATTTTAGTGGTGCACAATCGCTAAATAAAAAATTTTTAGAACATAATACCTGATTGCCCTTTGCTAATAACGGCAGCAAATATAAAAGTAAAAACCAAAAACTTCATAATCTTTTTGAAATGATTTTGTTAATAAATAATATAATAAAAAGTATTAAAATATGACAATGCTTCAAGTAGCTCTGTAACAAAAAAAATTTAATTATACATTTTTTTTTTACAGTATGATAATTTTGTTATCTATAATTGTTTTTAGCTATGCAGTCTTTTTAAATTTTACTTTTTCAATAACACTAAAAGCGTTTTTTAACGCTTTTATTGTTTTTAGTTGCAGTACGTATGTGGATGTCATCGTATTGAATCGTTACCAGAAAAATTGTCCTGCTTTTTTAGACTAGTTAATCATTTGTTTGAGAATTTACTGTATTGTTTAAAATTTATTTCGCAGAAACTGCTACGAACTTGTATTTGAGACGCTGTTAAAAGCAACGTTTTTATAACAATGTTTTTAACCTTATATAACAACTTCTTTGTTATGTGTTGTTATATCTTTATGACGTTTCAGCCTTATATAACAAAGAAGTTGTTATATATTATTATTATATAACAACTTCTTTGTTATATAAGGTTGTAACTTCATAAAGGTTAACCATTCAAACAAAATTCAGCAGATAATAGCTGTATATCTGCTTTAGAAAAAATGTTTTGAGAAATTTCGTGCTAAAAATAATAAATACCTTTCAAAAATGACCTGTCAAATTTTGAAAAAAGTGTTATGCAAACGATTACATGAAGGCCAAGTCTGAACTATGTCGTTAAGCTAGACTTTAAAATGAAATCACTTGACTGAGAATATTCTCTAGGGAAATTTTTTACACCTAATAATAATTAAGTTCCGACCTAATTATTAAGTTATTTCTTTGTGGGAACCTTAATTAAATTATGTCCTAGTATTCTACACGAATTACGTTGCTTTTTTTGCAAAGCGGCATCAAGCGACTTAATGTCTGTTTTTTTTAATTATTTTTTCATTCGAAAAAAATTATTGGTTAGCAATGCATCTAATGCATTCAAATATATTTTTTGGTTTAAATTTTTTCTATTTCAACAATTTAAGCAGAGCTTTTGAATATTTTGTTAACTGTTATGCTTTTGAAAAATGATTGAATGGAAATACCCATTTTTGATTAATTGGTCTTGAAAGCGCAAAAATTACTTACTGGAATATGTGAAATTACAAAACTGATTCACCCACTACTAATCTGACAAATGTGAGATGTTAAGTCAACGAAGCAAGTTAAAATATGTTTCAATTATAGGTGCGGTAAATAATGTGAATTATATTTTATAAAAGTAAAGATATTTCGTTGCGACTATTGTGAAATAAAATCTCACAGAAAAAACGTACTGTAATTAATAGTCTTTATAAAAAATATTATCTAGTCCGTTTGTTTGTTCTTCACAACACTGAGTGGAAATGCATATGAGCTATAATCAAAATATTTGTGAGATTTTTGCATTTTCTTCTGAAGCCGAAACTAAAAAAATCACAAAAATATATTTGCCGTGTCGATTCCGTAAAAGAAAATGATTAATAAACCTATCTATCCAATATTTTAATAGGATATAAATGTTTATTTATTTATAGCTTATTGGCAACGATAATTTTTTTAAATTAATATAAACACTGTTACCAGGGATATTACTTATTTTAAAATTCATATGTTCTTCTGGTAAATTCAGAGGCAAGTAAAACTTCAACAAATATAACAGGCGTAATATTTATTAAAGAACTCAACGACGTTTCGTTGAAGTCCTTCTTGTGTTCTGCTTTTACCTGATGAAGTCCGCCCGATGTAACGGACAAAACGTCGTTGAGTTCTTTAATAAATATTACGCCTGTTATATTTGTTGAAGTTTTACTTGCCTCTGAATTTACCAGAAGAACATATGAATTTTAAAATAGATAATTTTTTTATTAGGTGATCAAAAGCAAAACAATTAGCTTAATAGACCTGTTTTGTGAAAAAAGAATTATTTACGAAAACTGACATTGATTTTACATTAAACATCTTTTTTATTCTTGTAACTACGTATTTTGTAAGATTTTTAATGATTTTTTATGAAAAATATTTTTAGAATTTTTATCGCAAAAGCAACTCTTTTAAAATGTATATGCTTAAGTTTTAAAATAACATTAATTTAGCTCAGTAAAAGTGATATTTTTTGTGAAAATTTTTTGATTCTGAGCTTTTATTAGTAGGTTAAATATTCTATACTAACCCTTCATTTTTCAAAGATGAATCACGGTTTTTTTCTGCAAATTATAACTATAAAAAATTTTTAATTTTGGTAAAAAATTTACAAAGCAAGTTAACTATTGTTTGCCATGTCCACTGAATAGCTTATTGTCATTCTATGCATATCAATTTGAAAATTAAATATTTACTTAGACTCATATGACACTATTGCATTTTACTTCAATAAAAAGTAGTATGACTATAAGCCTGCACAGTTTTACAAAATTAATTCAATGTTTTTCGTTGTTTGGAAGAGTAGTAAGAAACAAACAAGACTGGCGCCAGGAGTTTATGCTTTCACTACACAAGCTGCTGTACTGCCCGAATCAGATGCTGGCAGCGGTAGTGTTAAGTCATCATCAGGTTTGTTAGGACTTTGTTATTGTTAGGACGTGTTCTGCGGTTTGTTCATTAGTTTGTGAATTTTAATGCGTAAAATACAAACAATTGTCTAGAACATTAATTTCATGATTTAATAAAAAATAATATTATTTTTTATTTATTTATTAAATCAATAAAAAGTAGTCCGGGAACTTTTTGCACACCCTGTAAAGTCCAAAATAATGTTTTAGTTTAATTTTATGATTGAAAATATATTTTTTCAGCGACCGTTACTTTTGATAAAAATAAATTAAAATTTTTTTTTAAGTTTTCATGTAAATTTCCCGCTGAAAAAATTATATTTTAGTTATTACTTCGTAATTATTAGAAATCTTATTTTTAAATTTTTAATGTAAATTGACCAAATTACTTGTATAAATGTGTTTGTATCATATATGATACACTTACATCATACTGTATATGATACAACATGTGGTAAGTTATGTCTTGCAATGTAAAACTCAAAATGCTATTTTACTTGGAAACAAGAAACTAAAAAAAGTACTAGACCAATTTTAAAGTTACATATGGCAAATCAATTCGGAACATTAGTATTTGACATAATAGCTCAGTTTTATGATACTCTGACTTTGGAGCAGGAGGGTGCGACTCCGATACTCAGTCTATCCAAGTGATTTTTGTTCTTCATTTAGAAAAGACACTTTACGGCAAATCTTTTTATGGAGTTCGTGTGGCTTATACAATTTTCAATCCGCTTGAAAAAAGAAAGCAACAGATCGGCCTCTACGGTCATACAAAAAAAATTAATAGTAAACGTATGATAAAAACAGTGTTAGATAATTTTTTTATCAAATAAAAACTTTATCAAGAAAGAAACCTATTTCACCCAGAATGTCCGAGTATGGCTTATCAGAAGAAACTTGGAAGTACTAGCTTTTCTGCTCTAGTATAGATCTAATGAGTTTCCTGCGATAAGATCACGAGCGCATCAAGCAGTTGAGCAAGATGATGAAGAAAGTTCATCTTGCTTGTAATGTAACGTTAGGTGTTCAACTTGATCATGGTGCACCATTAGAACTTGTTGACAATGTTTACTGATAATTTTCCTGTTCTGCAAAAGACGCTTTTTTATTAGAAGGCAGTGGCTGAAATAGCGGATGGGTGGATTCATTCATTCATTCATTCATTTTATTCTCAATCATTATTAAACAGTTTAACACAAAAATTATAAATATTAAAAAGATCCAGAAAAGGAAGAAGTAGCACAACGTCAGACGTTAAAACATGCATAAGATAATCAGAAAGTGAAAATACAATACAGTAGAAAGCATGGCCGCAACACCTTATATATAGTTACTCTTCAGTTTTGACAGAATTACTCTTAGCCTGAGCTTCCAAGTAGCAGCACCTCACGGCTCATCGGCAAATTTTCTAGAAACTGAGAAAATCTGAGGCAGTCATAAGCGTAAAACAAGAAGACCATTCATCAAAACAAAGCAACTCTTGGTAAAAACATTGGAAAAACGCTTCTTTTTTGTCAACTGTTTAAGCTTGCTTAGATGAAAATTGGCATTTTCTTAAATGAAAAATGCCATGTCAATGTTGTAATATGCATTTTTATTATTACCTCCTCTATTTCTCTTTTTAATTTGCAGGAAATGGTGGGGCGTCCTCTTTAGGCCAACTGTCAAGCGGTTATCCCAACTTACTTTCAGAGATCTCAATACATATACATTGCTGCCAGATAAAATTTTTTAGTTTTTATTTAGAGGTAAGGCTAAAATTTAAGGATATTTAATAAAATCGTCAAGACAAAAACAGAGAAGTGCCATCAAAAGTTTTTACCAAGAATAAAACAAATTTAAGTTGGTTTTGAACTGTAACCAAGTCGATCACGTCACTCTAAATACAGCGCTAATATCCATCTACCTCATCCTGATAACTGTTTTTATTCTAGTTTTACTTTTGTACACATTGTTTGGAAATTTGTGTAAACTTTTCTTTAATAAACGCTAAATTTTATTCTGAAATTTTTTGCAAAATTGTCTTGAAGCACATTTTGTATCATATACAGTATAATACAACCATAAAATTACTCCATTTTTTGTTTTTTTTCAATTTTTAATAAATTAACATTAATTTAGATGCATTTAATGGTTTTTAAGCTTAATTTAAATTTTTTCTGTTTAAATTTAAAAATTCATGCAATAAAGGGTTAAGATAAGTAGGGGTTTGACGCAATGGTATAAGTTTATTTCTGTTGTAACTTTTAGCTCACGTAGGACCTCTCAGTTATTTATACAAAGGGTTGCCGTCACCGTCTCTAAGCGACATAGTTTAAACTTTTAAGACTGAAGTTACTCTAAATGTGTATTGAACTTGCAAAATATTGTTTCACTTAGTGGTGATGATTATGATGTTTTTATAAACTTTCGGTCCCAAAAGATATCAATTCCAAATGATAAGCTAGAAGTCGACGTTATCGTTGAAGATAGTTGTGAACCTATAAGTTCAGTTCATTCAATTACAAAAAAAAATATGATAGAGTCTGCTTAATATAGAGTTTGCTTTAAGTGAAGCTACAATTTCTAAACCTATTTTCCTGGCAGTTTTAAGGCATCATTGTTATAAAGGCATATTACAAAAGCCGATTTTAAAAAATGACCAAGAAAAAAATGTTTTGCTTACTGCCTGCGCCTGTTGGGCGGTAACAAAAATTGTTTTATTATTAGCTACAACAGAAGGATTGGAGATCAAGAAAAATTGGCAAAAAACTCTTTTAAAAACCTTCCAACCTAATTATTTTCTATACCGGCATGTGTGGTGCAAAAAATAGGTAAATAATCAAGTTTTAGAATAAAAGCAATCCGAAAAGCCTTATTTGTTTTTATATTTTGGGATGATCGATTTTCGTACGTCAAAAACCCGACATTCTATGGTATTGCGTTGGATATTATTTTACAAGAGGTTAGTTTAAACAATTCACCGAAGCCGAACGATTAAGCCGGCTTATGTCTGGATTATGTGAGGCTTGCTGTTCAAGTTGTTCAAGTTAATTAACGCAACAAGATAGAGCGATAGTTTTACAATATAATGGAAAAGCAAAAAAAGAAAGAAGTGAATTTTATCAATATAGAATAGTAAATGCCGTGAAATACTTTGACCCAAACTTGCAAGTTCAAAATGATTTGCAAAATCTCAACTTATCGTTTCATTGCTTTTTTTTATTGCGTTCCGGTAATAAAACTCTTTTGTTCTAAGATATTTTTGCAAAAGAAAATTATAGATATATATTTTTGCAAAAGAAAATTATTTGTTCTAAAATATTTTTGCAAAAGAAAACTAAGAGAGGGTTTGGTTTGAACAACTGTAAAAAGAAAACTCCTGCACGAACAGCATTTTTATGTATTTTTTTATGGAAATCGAAAAAATAAAAACATTTTCAGTATCAAAAAATTAAAATTTGAAACTAACCTGCTTTAAAAGGTTACGCAAAAATGAACAGCGGAACGAAAATATAATATTAAGCACCTTCAGTTCTTTCTTTTTAATCACATCAACAACTTCCCTTCTGATATTTGTTTTTGCGTTTCACTATTGACGTAACCATATTACCAAAGCTTTTGCAAGCCTGCTTGTGTCATGCTTTTAAACTTAGGTTGGATTTCTGTGGCCAGACTGATTACCGGTTAATACTGTATTTGGCCGTGATTATTGCTGCGTTAATGCCGTTTGTTGTCTGCAGTTTCGGGAAAAACTTTAATTGGTTGGATGACAAACCTAAACCAAGATATATTGCAGGTTTAAAGCTTATTAAAAACTTGACACCTTTATCCAAGCAAAGGAAGAACCATCAAACATGTTAAGATAAACCACACCACACATATTAAAAGAAGCTCCAGTAGATAAATATCATGTTTATCATTAATATATAAATACATGTATACTGAAAAAAAGTTATAGAAAATAAATATTCTTACAATTGATTGCATTATTTGATTATTAAGTAAATCTACGTAGGCCAATCATCTAACTTAAGAAAAAATATGGTAAAATTAAAAGCAATAAACCAAGAGTCTCATAAATTTTAAAAGATTTTATATTTGGTACAGTCAATAATAATTTTGCCTTTCGGAAAAAAATTTTTTTAAAACCGTAAGCTTAATTTTTGCTGAATGACAAACTTTCTAGTCGGCAGCGTGGTCGAGTTGTTAGAGCTCCGGAATTATGATCAACATGGTTATGGTTTAAAACCTACCCGAGCCACTCTGTTGCGTCCTTGGGAAAGACACTATATGGCACTTTCCCCTACTGGGTGGTCTTGGCAAGAAGTTCTGGATTACAGTCATATCTCTATTAAATTACAAGCGGATAGCAATATCTTGGCATCTCCGGAAGCAGGTTAGGGTAATTGCTTACCTATGTATTAGCATCTCCGTCGCTTTCCTGAAAGTCAAGAGGATAAATATAGAGATAAAATAAATAAAAAATGTGACACAATATTTGATTTATGAATATTTAATATTAAGCGTAGCAATGGTGTTAAAAAATACTTCTCAAAAAAATAGCACAATCAGGAATTACCATAGTTAAAGATTATCTTTACTATGGTATGGTTAATGCGTGAAAGAAAACTGAAAAGATTTTGAGCAGCATAATAGTGGTTCGGTTGAGCGGCATAACTGCGTAAAATGAAAACACACAAAAAAAATCTGACAATAAAAAAGACGTTTAGTCTTTTATTAAGTCTGGTTAGTTACTAGTCTTTTATTAAGTCTGGTTTAGTTGAATCGATTTAATCAATCTCTTGCCTTCTTTATTATTTAACTCCTTTATTTTTTTAAGAGCTCAATCTAAACATATCATTAGAAATGGTATATTTTGTTATTCTACTCAATTGCTTGCGCTGAGATTTTGTCTTACACCTGTGTAATAGCTCAAAAATAATCATGCGAGGTTTGAAAAGAACCTTTTAATGACACTTGTTGTCACGTTCCGACTTATATAATAGTTTGTACGCAGTCACGCGATTTGTGAAAACCAGCTTTAATGATAGACCCACACACATCAAACATACAATACAGCATCACTCTTCCGTAACATTCAGTAACGTGCTGGATTAAAAAAAACGCACCGATGAACATTGCTTCTTTTTATCACTATGTTCTTTACTTTCGTGAGATAAAATATTTCTCATCCTTAAACTCTATCCTTTTTTGTACATTTGTTTGAGCAGAATTTTGAACTTGAGCTCGAAAATAATCAAACCCCACGCATTGACGGCAACGTTTCAAAAATGTTTTGTTGAGCCGCTTTATGCTTAACTGATGATTGGATTCTTAAAAAATTTTTGTTGTTATGGGTTTGATTCACAGATTGATGGCTGCAATTTAAATGGCATGCACGGTTAGTCGATTTACGATGGACCGGTCAATCTTCGCCAGTGCCGTTACAACGATTTTTCCCGAATATAACGAACTCATCTACTGCATGTTGGTCTCCAAAAATTCATTCAATTAGTTTTGTTAAATATTTTGAACATCTTTCAGTTGCTTGTTGCATTTTGCATTTCATTCTTAACTCGCTATCGATTGTTATCGTTTGGTCATACCATCGTTATTTTCTCAAGATGAATCTGATATAGCTTATGTTTTTGCTATACTTTGTTATATTCTCATTTCTGCAATATTTGCAAATAATTAAAATTAACAACTAAGCTGAACCTATATCTATAGTTTTTTTGCGTTTTTCTGCCAATACAAGAGATTAATTTTTTGTTAATTTATTTTTATCCGTGATCTATTCAAGAGAACGCTGTGAACAAGGATGCGATAAAAAAGGTGCAACATTTTCTTGACTTGTTTTATTTGTTTCTATTCAACAATATAATGCATGTTGTGTTTTAAATAATTTTTATATTTTTATCGATTTGAATAACTCAATTGATATTATCACTTTTAAAATCTAAGCCCATTGTTTCTTTCAGTTCTACCATGCAGTGAGCTCGGGTTCTGTACGCGTGATGCAAAATGCTTTTAATTATGAAGGCTTTTATTAACGCCGCTTCTTTTGGTGCAACAATGCATTAATAAGAGTTCTCAAATCTAAAAATATTAATTTTAAAAAATGTTAAATGAAAGAATGCAATTGAACTACTTAGCAGAACATCTTTAAATAACATAATTCAACTATTTAAAAAACAAACAGGAAAATAAAAATTTGTGTGATTTATAATCATCCAATTACTTATGAGGCCATTTTGGCTGGATAATTTGTAATCAGCCATTTTGGATCGATAATATTTTTTGCTTTTCTTAATTGTTTTTCGTTGAAGACATAACTTAAAAATTAATGCATTATACGCTAAGATGATAATTTTTTGCCATTTCAAATGGATTTTGATGGAGGCCTTGAGGCTTATAGTTATATGGCGAAATATGATTATAAATTGTTTTATATGCCGAAACATGTTGCGAAATAATATATTGTACTTTGCTATACAGCTATCTACTTAGTTCTGACACCACTTGTAAACCGTTGGTTGTGCTAGAATTGACTAATTCTTATAACAGACTAAACCTGTCAGTATACGTTATTAACGTTTTATTAAAAAAAGGTGCCAAATTTAGAATATAAAATCAAACTTGATTTTTTACTTTTTTTATAAAATTGTAAGGTACTTAAAATACTAAATCCAAAATGCCAAAGTCGTAACAAATTCGGTAAAGCCGACAGTACGTGACATTTCCATTGTTATTGATGTTTCACAAGCCTATGCACGCTTATTATTTCACTTTGTATTGCAGTTTATTTTAAACAAGCCGGTTGACCTTACTGCATATAGTGTAAATTTTTCAAGTAGTTTCATAAAAATATGGATGATTTTAAGCTTAACCGGCATATCAATTTAGAAAAAAAAATTTACTAGAGGTCGAAAATTTATGCATTATGATCGTGGACATATTGCATTTAGATTGTACCAAAAACAGGATCTTTTGATCACACAGGAATAGCGCTTCTATTTAATCAAATCACATAGTTTACTTTGGATTTTGCACCCAGTTTGGCTTATGTAAATGTAATTGGAAACATTATGCTTGCCATTGAACAGTCATTTCAAAATTCAAGAGCAGCATTTACTTTATAATTTCCGGCTTAGACTTTTCAGCTTTACGCGTGGTACCTTCTTGGTGCCCCTTGTTACAATTTTGACCCAGGCCTTCAAATTTGAATATCCGCCATTCCGATTAGGCCTAGTTACTTGTTTTTAAATTGTTATGAGCTAATTTTCAATCTAATGGTTGAAAGCAATCTTTAGTAAAAGATTATTTTCTATTTCAACAGTAAATTAAGTTTTAAAAGTAGTGTATAAGCTATTAACTTTGATAACTAGAGCAAATTTTTGCAACTTTTGCAACTTTCTTTTACAGCTTGCGACAGCTTTTTAAGTACTCAGAATTTATGTAGTACAATGTTTTAAGCTGTTTTTAGGAATTTTAGATTGAAACTTTTTTCTTTTTTACATGCAACTTTTTACTGCAGCTTTTATTAAGTATGGCGCCAAATGTAAGTGTGATTTAAAAAACATGCTATAAAACTATTTCAGTAGAGTTCTATTCTCATTGATTTGCCTAACAAAGAGCTATGTGACGCATTATTTGCGTCTTAATGTTATCTATGACGTAACAGTTGGCTTACAAGCTAGAAGTTCTACAACCCTAACCAAGTACGACAGTGCCCGAACTCAATTAGAAGTCAAAGTATAACTTGGGTTTTAGCCAAGCCCGCACAAACGGAATTAGGTTGTGTCTAGTATTTCGAGGTCAAGTTTTGTTGAGATAGCTTAATTAGTTAAACTATGTGCTTATAAAAGTACATTAGTTATTTTGCAAGTAAGAAACGATAACTTTGATATGATTAAGACGACAGTCTACGGAATAGACCAGTCAGTAAAATCGACCTTAGGCTACCGGTACCTTTAAGTAAACTTGCTCTGCGGTTGTTGGTAACATACAGAAAATAAGTTTTTGATTTTTAGATATAATACTCGTATATATTGTTTAAAAGAACTAGTGTTATATCAATATCATATAATAGAATTTGTAAAAATTTATACAAGAATGCCAAAAAAAGCGTGATCATCACTTTCCAAGGTGCGAACCTACGAACATCATTTTCCAACGCTACCCTACGGAATTCATGGCCACTGCTCGTGGATAACTGTTCTGTACACTATGCTCTACAATTGTGTCGCATGACAAAAAATTTTCAGTAGACAAACATCGTCAGAGTACAAAACATGACAAAGCCCTGTCGTCAACATCGCAGCAACGACAGCAGCCGCTAAGCATACCATCAGCTAGTGTCGACTGGAATGATTATGTTGGAAAAGTGACAGCTGCTTTCCTTTCAGCAGATATTCCCCTGTACAAACTTGACAATTCTGACCTGCAGGCCCTTTTTAAATACGTTGGTCAAAAAGCTCCATCTGAGTCAGCATGCCGAAAACGAATTGATAATACGGGAAAATGTGAAGTTTATCGAATTTGCAATATTCTCTCAGATAAGGTGATTTTCATGGTCATTGATAAAGCTGATATTTCAGTGTCCAAATATGTAAACATCCTAGTCGGAGATCTAGAACAGGCACAAACAACTTATCTGTCACATTGCAAGATTCTTGATGCTTCACCAAATCAGCAAACTGTTGTACATGACGTAGATGATCCAATTCGCACCCTCCAAAGAGACAGAGACAAATTTCCTTTATTGCTCACAGATGCTCCCAGGTACATGACAGCAGCAGGTCGTGTGGTTAAACAAACGTATTCGAAGGTACAGAGCAGTTAGTGGTGAAAGCGAAGGAAGCAGTTGCGGCTGAAAGCCTTCCTAGAAGCTAAAGAGAAATTTATCAATGTTATACTAAACTAGTTGATAAAATACAAAGAGCAGAGAGCACAACATATACTGTTCCTCAAACCTATGAAAGAGGTTATACATTTGAGTTTGGCAGCGATCCAGCTGGAATAATATTGTGTTTGGCTCACCGATTCGAACTGAATAGTGACGTAAAGGCAATTGTAGAAATGACCCGGCCAAACATCAGTCTAGAACTGTATGCCAAATTGTTAAATTGCCAAGCAACTTCATGCACTGTGGAGGGAATTTTTAGCATGCTAGGCAAACTGTTGGCAAAAGATCGCCATTTCTCCCCAAATAATGTTTGCAAATAGTTAGCATTATATGTGAATAAATCGCTTGAGTAAATAACTGTCGTTTAAAATGCTTTTGTGCATAAATTCAACTTTTTGCAACTATTGTTAAAAATAAATGAAATTTTTTCAATATTTTAGTGCAAAAAAAACTTGCCCTATTGATAACCCCACGGAGGTTTTCATCGATTTGGTTGTTACCGTTTCCAAACAAAAAAGCTCGTTAATTTCTTTTTTAAAAAAGTAAAGATTTATTTGGTCTACATTGCAAAACAACCAAAGTACGAGTACATTGGAATTTTGCAAAGTAAGAGTATAAAACTCAGCGCAACTAACCGCAGAAGATTTGTTTAATTTTCAATACGTAGCCCCATAAAGCGCAATTAATATATTTAATCTTTGACGCTAGGGTTGTATAGTTGAAATTGGATTCACTGGAGTGACATGTTTAAGGAGGAGTCGGAGTTGTTTTTTGTTTTGTTTTTGTTTGGAGTCAGTGTTGGAAGTAGAAGTTGTTTTTTAAGACTTGCAGAAGTCGGATTCGGGAGTCAAAGTTGTTTTCTTAGGTATATTGAAGTCGATGTCGGAGTTGTTTTTGTTTTACGCTTTGTTTTGTTTTACGATACCTGTTTTACACTAAATTAGTTTTTTACGGTTTTGGAGTCGGAGTCGCATCTTTTAGGTTGGAGTCGGATCGTTTTTTAGATATTCTGAAATCGGACTTGAAGTTGGAGTCCGAAAAATTTTTTCTACTCCACGACCGTGCTTGATGCGCAGTGCAATAAAATGTAGCTTTTTTTTTTATTTCTTGGTTGACAGAGCAATGTGCTCAAGGCTTCCAAAAAATAAAAAAGCGTAACGCAACTTCACACAATTGTGAAAATTGCGCAGTGCCCACCTCTGCTTGAATTTCAAAAACGCAAAGCACAATGCGACTTAATTTTCAAATAAAGCTTTGTTCTTGATTTTTGGATTAAATTTTACGTTTTTCTATATGAACTAATTATGCCTTCATTCTAAAATAAAAACCGTTTTTCAATCTTCACTTCGAATTGAAGCCCAAAAGGCACCTTGTCCTCACAAAAGTAGTCAACGTTTTTGTGCATGAATTTTTTTTTTTTTTGTCAATTTACATAGTAATTTTAATTATAGCTTACACATAATTTATTGAAAATCGGAGCTGGAGAAATCAAAACCAATTACAATTCCGAATCAGACTTTACAACTCTGGGTTTTATTTAAAAGCCGCATTATAAAGCTGGACTCCACCTTATTAAACTTTTTTACATAAGCTTTTATCTGTCAATTTCACTGCATTGTTTGGCATAAACAAAAGAGAGTTAATAAATTGCACTTCGCTGGAGTCAATTAATGCCTATGGTAATTGGCGTAAAATCTTCAAAAATGAGTGTTTTAAATTTTTTTGCAAAGTTGTTCAAATGTCAAAAGTAAAAGGTAAAAATGCGCTTAAGTTGATTGTTTTTATATAAAGGTATGCATATAGCACTAACTTTCGTAACCTACTGCCTACTTTTTCAGTAGTAAGAAAAAAAATTAAAAAAATTTAAACCAAAGTCTTTTAACGTAATAGGCTTATCGAAATACAAAGTGGCGTTTATGCGACAGTAGGCTAAATTACAACACTTTTATTACATAATCTTTTATTATAATATAAGTTTAGAATGATCAAAGCAACTTTATGGCCGTGCTATGTACAACGTTTTCAATGTTTGCCTTAACTTTAAAGTCAAATTAAGCACTCTGCCATCCGATTAATTTTGATCAAAATGCATTGATATATTCTAATTTTGCTCCAAAGAGAGGCTAATTTTGTTTAATTAAAAAGATTTAACTTAAGAAACTGGTATCAACTTGAACTGCACTCTTTGTTGTTAGATGTTGATATAAAAAATTATTTTAGCCGTAACTTCTATCAGAGGGCTACTTAACTATAATTAATATCGGTCCTGTTAGACAACTTCAATATTTGCAAAGGCCCAGAAAAAAATTTTACATACGGTTTGATTCCAGCATTTATATTTTTTTAATTTTTATGCACTTTTTGAGTTCTAGGCAAAATATAAATATTGTAAATCAATTAATGAGTGTAAAAAAAACGATTTCTTGTTTTTTTTATAGATTGAGTAATATCACAGTTAGTTGCGTTCTAGAATATGGATGTAATGACCTGGGTTCAATCCTAACTAAATCGCATAAACTGCGTTGCGACTACAGTTTTATTTGTGGAGACGACACATATGCAAAAGAATTTAAAAATAGAATAATTCAGAACACTCGCATTATTTTCATTTGGTTCTTTGTTGCAGTTATTGATACAATAACAAAATTAAAAAGAACAACAAAAATTTTAATAAAAAGCAATAATCACAATGTTTAATAAGAAACATTGCACTTTTTTTTTACCAACTCTCGAAATCTTGGTACCAATGGAGTAATAGCGAGTTGAAGACAGTGGTGAAGATGTTCGTTCGTCATACCAATGACATACACTCATGATTGGAAACTCACATCACGTGACCTGATTTTGTATCGCCCGCTGAACGCTTGAATGCACGAACCTAAATTCAGTCTGATCCAGTTTAGCCAAACAGCTTTATACACTTTTTGAATTAATAATTCAATAAATTAATGAAATAAAAATAAAAAAATATAAAATGTAAGGAATTTATTAATAAACTAAAATATTAACAAAAAAATTTAATGAAAATAAAGAGTTAATAAGCTAATTGACTATATTTATTCAATTGAATTCATTTGTAATCTTTTTTATTTAAAATAATGTGATAAA
This sequence comes from Diplosoma virens, assembly GCA_963680785.1. Taxonomy (NCBI): domain Eukaryota; kingdom Metazoa; phylum Chordata; class Ascidiacea; order Aplousobranchia; family Didemnidae; genus Diplosoma; species Diplosoma virens. The sequence goes on along the minus strand of OY796881.1, from coordinate 56,836,281 downwards.
TTTTTTAAAAATAACTTTGATAAAAACTTTAAGTCTAAATAGCTGTTCTGGATTCTCATTATACTAATTAAATAACTTGCTTTTTTTTAAATTACTGTATCTTTTTTTGGTTTAATTTATTTAAAGTTTGTTAAATTTATTTATTTAAAGTTAATTGTTAAAAGTTTTTGTGTAATAATCTAAAGCAGTTTTATTTAAACTTTGTAGTGAGCCACCGACTTGTCGCCACCAAATTTTTATGGTATCGGAAGAAATATTTTCATACTTGGGAAAAAAATTATTATAATCGGTTTCAGTTTGTGACACTATTTCTTTCTTGTTTTCAAACAAATCATCGAATTCTTTCAAGTTATTCAGATTGATGCAAATAGCCCATCGATTAGATTCCATTTAGATTTACTTAAAAAATTTACGTCTCACTAATTTATTTAGCCAACGTTGCTTATGAATCAATCAATCAAGCAAAATTTTATTTTCAATCAATCAAACAAGATTTTATTTTTTCGTCCACTACACAGCAGATATTTATATTAAAACTCACATATGTGGTTGACAGTGGCGTGCGATGACCTCTGAGACTGGTCATGCAATTGCCATGCCAAAATCTGATGATGCAATCGGGTATTTTATGGGTAGTTAGTAAGTAGGACGTGCAATATTTTACGGGTACGAAAAAATTCTGTGTGAGATTCTAATTTTTAGTCTTAAGATCGTGGCGTTGTAGACCAAGACATGCAATATTTTACGGGTAGAAAAAATTGTTTGTGAAATTCAAATTTTTAGTTCTAATATCATGGTGTTCTAAACCGATTTTCGTCCCAAAATTGTAGCGTTCTCTAAAAAAAAAAAGGTCTTCACGTTCAATTACTCTCAAATTTTATACTTTTCACCCTAAAATTCTATCATTTAAAGTCTATTATGAGGGAAATTAAATTTTAATAACCCATGTTTAGGGAAGCTCATAGGTGCTACACCTTTCTCAAGGGTGACCTGGAAGAAGTTGTGATAGGGTATACTCATTCCTCCCAACATATCGAAGACAAGCTCACAACCGGATGTAGTTTATTCTCACATCCACAGAATGTTGAAATGTTTTGACATATAATAGACGTAAATGGTTATGTAAGCATAGCCTATAAATAATTAACATAAACATAACATATAATCATAGCCATACCAAGCTGAAGGGCAAGGGCGACAATTGGCACACCGAGACGCATCATTGGCAATTTCACAATTTCTCCATCATTGAGCATGCGTTATTTGGGATGAAAGAAGTTTTTTTGTACGTATTTTTTGAGTAGAATTATTTTCATTTTATTGTAAAAAAACCGATTTAGTTTTTAAAAAAGTGGAAGCCTGTTATTTTGGTTTTTGGGCACTCGTCGCATAAAATTCCACAAAGATTGTTTCGTTTCCCAATTTTTTTATTCTGGGAGCGCCAAACCAGGACACTAGTTAATAGAAAAAAATTCGTCCCTAAAAACTAGTGTTCTCTAAAAGAAAAAAGTTTTCACTTCGTATCAGTTTCCGATTTCTTGGTTTTCATCCGAAGAACTTTTAATTAGTCTCGGATTACTTGATTTTCACCCCAAAACAAAAATATTCTCTTAAAAAAAAATCTCTCCCTATAACACAGTGCTTCTCAGCACCTGGGTCGCCGTTTAGTTTGATTGGGTCTCCGACAAGTGTAGGCTAGTTGTGTAACAATTAAACCATTTTCGTTCTTTTGTGTCAATTTGGACCTACTTTTGGGTCGCAACCTAGGATTGACCCAAAATTTTTACTTTAAAAAGAACGAAAATTTGGGACAAAAAATGAGAAATCCGAGACTATTCAAGTGACGACTTTTTTTTGGAGAATACTATGATTTTGGGACGAAAAATCAGAAATTCGAGACTGAATTCAAAGAAAGACCTTTTTTTTAGAAAACACCTTGATTCGGAGACAAAAATTGGTCTACGTCTTAGAACCCCACACAATTTTTTGTCCTACCCAAAAAGTATTGCATGTAAATTGCATGACCAGCCTCAGAGGTCATAAGTTTAGTTCCCTTATTATGCTTGCAATAACGTCTATAAAAAATATTGGGTCGCCAAAACTTTACTCTCGATTTCCGCTTAACATTTGGGTCGCCACAAAAAAAGGTTGAGAAGCACTGCTATAACACCTGAAGTACGGTAGTGAAAATTAGATGATTTAAACTTTTTATTTGCCTCAGTCTTACGTCATAAACTTATCTATATTAAAATAATTTTATATTAAGGATATATATTATATTTTATATTAAAGATATATATTAAGTATATAAATATTATATTAAGGATATATATTATATATACACAAAATAAAATTATTTAATAAAAAAAAGTTTATTACCGACGTTTCGGAATTATTACTCATTCGATTATCAACTGCGTAAAATTCTTTATAATTTTACGTGGTCGTGCTTCTTTATAACTTTTCATGGTCCTGATCGTACGTCCTTATATATTGGCTATAGTTCTTATTCTAAAATTTATTCAAAACTTACTCTCTATCATATCTTATAATTTAATTTATAAAGTTTGTTATTTTTCAAAAATAGCTACATCAACAATCTGACCAATTTTTGTTCACGCTTTTGCAAAAACAAAACAAACTTTTATGTAGTTCAATTTAATTTCACTAACTTGGCATAACTATTAATTTATTAAGCTAAAATTTAATGAAAACTTACACTCTATCACGCCTTACAATTTAATTTAAAAAGTTTATTATTTTCAACAATTGCATCATTAACAATCTAACCAATTTTTGTTCACGCTTTTGCAAAAACAAACCAAACATTTATGTAGTTCAATATACAAATCAATGTATTTTTTGACGACTCAGTCGTCCAAAGGAGCATGCAGTCAAGCGTACGAGTGCCGACGCTCCCGTTGGCGTTCTCTTAATAAAGAAACAAACTAAGAGAAAAGAGTTTCTCATTATGGTATGTATGTCGTTGGTCATACTAATACGGAACTTGTTCTCAACAAAGTTCATAATTGAGAAAGCGAACTCATAGCAGTAAGTGGAGCCAAACATTTTTAGAATTTGAACTGCTAATTGAACGAGCGCAGGAAAATTAACATTAGATACTCTGCTTGCCCAAAAGATTTTCGGTGTACAATCACAGAATGCTTGCTTCAACAAAACATTCTCTTGAAAATCAATTATTTCTAGTTGAATTTTTGCAACAGCCATCCAATTGAATGTGAGTTTTGCTTCCATCAATAATTCTGCGATTTTTGTTAGATTAAAAGGGTTTTAAATGAACAGCAAAAGCTGTTCTCTTAGAACAAAATCACCAAAGCGTTCTTTAAAGTTTCAATTAACTTCTCAATAAATTGGACGTATTTTATATCAGTATCGCCTTACGCTGCTCCAAAAGTTTGGGAAAGTGGAGAAGTTGACGCCGAATATCAGTAGCAAACAGTTACAATATTTTTTAAATGTACGAGCTGTTGAGATTAAGTTGAAGACTGAGTGATTTTTTCCTTGCAGTTTAATATTAAGATCGTTCAGATGTAACATTATGTTTGCCAAAAACCCCGTAGTTTGCATTTTCACGTCATCTTCCAAAAAATCCAAAAACAACTTTACCTTCACACTATTTTGACCCTTTAAGAAAGTGGGCAGCTCCTTCTTGACGGGCCAAAACCTCTGCAAAACTCGTCCTTTGCTTAGCCATCTTACATTGTTGTCCAGAAGCAAATCGTCATAACTTGCATCAATCTCAACAAGAAAGCTTCGAAGCAAATGATGTGGTAGAGCTGACGTTGACCGAACAATGTTTACAATCTTCGTAATAGCCTCCATAACTTTGTAACACTCATCTCCCATACCAGCAAACAACACGGATTGGTGAATTATGCAGTGGTAATTTATCATGTCGGAATTGTTTTCCTTTAATCGTGCTGTTAATTCCCGACCTCGACCAATCATAGATGGAACTCTATCTGTAGTCACTGAAATGATGGACTTTGCATCAATACTCCTTGAGTCTAACATGCTTTTCAAGGCTTCATAAATATCCTCTCCACGTGTTCTTTCTTTAAGATTAATACTCCCATCCAGTACTGGCAAAACTCTTTAATTCCAGCATTATAGTACCTTACAAATACCATGAGTTGAACATTATCTGTCTTATCAATTGATTCATTAATGGCTAGTGAAATGCCGGGTGCATTTTGCAGGCCTTCATCGAGTTGCGACATAAGATTATACGCCAATAATTCTGTTCTTCTCATCGATATAGAATCAGATAATGGAATCTGCTTTATTTTATCTTTTATTTTAGATTTCATTCAATCATTAAGCAACGTCTCAACAGTTTCAAGCATACATATTTAACAACTTCTGAATAAGTAAAAGGCTTCTTGTGTTTTTTCAATATCCAAGCAATTCTCAAGGAACATTCTGTTGCTTTCGCTTAAACTGTCATGGAATTGACTAAAATTGTGACTGACCTCTCATACTGCAATTTCAGCTGATCTATTTTGTTTTTCCTTTCTTCAGTTTTTTGCTGATACATCGATTCAAATTTACTGTGCTTAGTTTCGTAATGTCTTTTCAAGTTACTGCTCTTCACGAAGGTTGTTGCCTTCGAACCACATACTGCTTCGAACCTGATGGAGGCAAAATAAAATCGTACTTCTGTATCCATTCTTTCTTAAAAGATCGATTTTCCTCATCAAATTTTCTTTTCTTTAAAAACGCCATGTCTTACTTGCTTAAGTTAATTTAGTAAATTCTTTAGTAGTACGGTAATAACTTTATTCTCACCTAAAATATGAAATAAAAGTAATTATTTTTAACTCTCAAAACAACGTAAAACTAAAAAACGTATAAGGATTTGAACGCTAAAACTATCGATCTTACTAACTTAAAACTGAAATTTAAGAATTAATTAAGTCTACATGAGTTTTTGTTCAGTACCGTACTATATAAATGAGTACCGGTATATGGATAAGTTAATGGTGGAAATAAAAGGGAAATGATTTTACAAGTTTGAGTTCTTAAATACTTCTGTTCCACGCTAAATAAGTTTATAACTAACTTGCAGGTTAATTGCAAATACAAGATACCTGCCTGCATGTCCCTGCTTATTTTAAATTTTAAGTTCAAAAATATATACGTTGAAACATGTGTCAAGAAAAAGGCTACAAAAAAATTATTTTAAAATCCCTAGTCGCTGACCCTTCAATCTTCGAATTACTTATTTCTTTTTTAAATAGAAAAAACAAGTGGCACATTTAACTTTCAGTAAATCAATATAAGTTCAATTTAAATTTTTAAATTTGTTTGATTACAACTTGATATGATGAAACTTACAGCTACTTGATAATGGCAGGCAAGCCGATAAAAATGCCGCTAAGTGTTTTTTTAAAGGATGCAACTGCATGCGAGAGTAGGATTTTAACCTAGAACGTGTTTATCGATTCACCATTATTACGGTGCTTTTACTTATTTACCCACGCGAAAGAAATTAAACAAAATTATTGACAAATTGATAAAAAAAGCATAGCAAATATTAAGTCAATAATTTACGCCATAGCAACAGAAAGAATATAAAAACACTTTTTTCCCTACTATTCAAGTAAATTTTACAGTCAGATTTACAGAAATTAATTATGTTTTGTAATTGTCGCACTTAAGTATAGCATATAATATTTGCTTTTGCTTGGTTTGTTATAAATATTAAAAGATAAATTTTCGTCTCCATATTTTTTCTTAAATCATTTCATTTTTTTAATTTACGCACAAAAAAACTTGGATTATTTTTGAATAAATTTCATACTTTAAGCAACTGATTGGATCAAAAGAAAAGCATTAGTTTACTGTCCTGTCTGACAAATAGAATTTTAGAATTAGCCTATACATGAAATGTCTTATAATCGAGCTCTAAAGCTCTATAGCAGTAGTTCCTAACCTTTTTCACTCACGGATCTCTTTCCAAAAATTTTACAAGCTACTGACCCAAAATTTTTACGATTTACCCAGACCAATAATTTTGCAGTTTAAGAAAAATATTGCTTATCAAAGTGCTGCTTTATCAAACTGAAATGGATTAGAACCACCCAAAAAATCTCAAGTGACAAAGAAGCGTCGTAAGGAGAAAATTGTTTGGCATAAAATTTCAAAAAAAGTTTAAAATATTGTAGGCGATTTTGCAGAAGACACTGGCGAAGATATAATTACATCTGATTATGCTTTGGAATGCATTAGTTACTTCTGGACAGATGAATGGCTAGAGTTTATTTATGATCAAAGTAAAATCTTTGCTTATCAGAAGTCACTAGCACATGATGCAATGACTAAAGATAACCTATGAGTGTTTTTTGCAATACTAGTTCTCTCTGGTTACAACAAATTACCAAATCGAAGGTTTTATTGGTCAGCTAAAGAACATGTTTAGAACCCCTTGGTATGCAATTCTATGAGAAGAGACACGTTCAATCAAATAATGAAATGTCTTCATTTCTCTGATAACACAAAAGCAAACTGATAGATTTTACAAAGTGAGACAAATATTTACACACATGAATCAGGTGATGAAAAACAATAAATTTAAAGGAAAATTTATAAGCGTCGATAAAATAATGATCCCATATTATGGTTGGCATAGCGATAACAATATATTCAAGCAAAGCCAGTAAGATTTGGCTTCAAGCTTTGGGCTGCATGTGCTTCTAACGGCACTTTACTTCATGTTGAACTTTATTGTGGATCATACATAAACATTCCTGATCATGGATTTAGTCACGGTTCAAATGTTGTATTAGAAATGGTAAGTAAAACAAAAATAAATTCTGGGCAGCATGTAATCTGTGATAATTACTTTGGAATTATTCCTTTGTTAAAAGAGCTTGCACAGAAGGGTATTTGTTGCACTACAACTCTTCGTGAAGATCAGTTGGGAGGAGCTCCAGTCATGGCAAAGCAACAAATGAATAAGAGAGTTCGTGAATCAATGAAAGAGATATTTGCAGATTTTGTGTCACTTGTAAAATGAAAAGACAACAAAGTAAAAAACTGTAGCTTCTAACAAGATAAGAGCTCAACCTTTACAGAAAGTGAAGCAGTGGGAACGTAATCAGAAAAAGCAAGTTGATATCGATATTTCAAATTCTTTATGTGTCTATAATAAACACATGGAACGAGTTGACCTTTTCGATCAACAGGTGGCAGCATACAGAGTAAGATTAAGATCAAAAAGATGGTGGTGGCTATTGTTTGCATGGAGTATCAATGCACAGGTGGTCAATGCTTGGCGACTCAGCAGAAGGAGCAATCCTCATCTCAGACTTTAAGTCTTTTTTAGAAATTTAGTTATTGCAGTCCTGAAGACTTATGGGGTTGAGAAGAAGCGTCCAGCTGCCAAATACTTATCGGAAAGTGCTAAAAAAAGTGTGCAATATAGCAGAAGGACCACTGGACTGCAAGAGGAGAGCATTCAAGGAGCAGATGCCAGGAATGGAATGGCCGCACACCTCATGTCTGCAAAATGCTAAAAGTTCCTTTACACCCAGAATGCATGGAACGTTACCACACAAAAAATAAACGGACCAGCACCATTTCATGCTAATTACTTTTCAATTCAATAGATATTTCGTCAGATTTTTTAACTAACATTTCGTTTTTATAAGAATACATTCAATGTGTTATCTTATTGCCGAGTGGGCACATATGTACCCAGGCTGTATTTATTCAGTTATGCAGTAAATTTTCATTTTCGTTATTTTATATGTGTTTTTATTATAACTATGAGCCATAAAAAATAACATTTAATTTAAATTTTGATGTAGTTCATTTTCGGCATTAATGGGTTAATATGATGATGACAATTTTTTTTTTGTATATATTCAACTCGAATGGCCGACCGGTTTCCGGAAAAGTGGCAAAATTTTACGTTGAACTCAAAGTGAAAACATTACAAAAAGTCCTGCAACTGTTTTTTTACGTCATCTCTTGTTTGCCGTTGTTTGCATGTCAGTATGTATGCAAGTATGTCAGCAGTTGTTTGCCGCAAGACTAAAGTTTCTTAACACTTTGACTGCCAAGCTGGTTTTCTAGAAATACCTCAGTGGGGCCACCAAAAAATTTTCCTAGATTTGCATAATACTGAAAATTCACTGGGCGACACAGATATTTAGTGATACAACAATTGTTGCCAGCACTAGAAACAGACAAATAGCCGCCAACAAATATTGTTGACAGGGCCTCATTAAAAACTGCCATGTCAACAAATATTGTTGACATGGCAGTCAAAGTGTTACAGTTAGTTCTAGCTAAGTACGATTGGATTAGAAAGTACGATTGGATTTGAATTAGAAAACTTCTTTTTACAAATAAAAAGAAACTACAGTTTCTGAAAATAAAGAATTTATTTACAAAAATCTAAAAAACTTAATAATTCTCGTAAAACATGACCCCCGAGATTTACCAAATTTCAAATCAATTCACAGCGCCAACAGCTGCGAATAATCACTCAAAAACTTAGTACGGACTAACTATGTGAATAAATTAGCACCCCGATAGCTAATATTAAACTCAATTGTCTGTCCTAAGGCAGGCTACAACAATTCTATCTCACTAAAGAATTAACTTTCAAGACGTCAACATTGATGCTTAACAAAGCCACGAAGGGAACAGTAACGTAAACGATTCTAACCACTTTAACTAGAACAGTGGTTTTTAACCTTTTTTGTATTGCGACCCAATAAAAAAGTTAATAGAACTTAACAACCCTTTTCTTTCAAAAATTGTTTATTTAGGCATCTGTTAGCTTTCTAATGCTTTTGTAAACGGGCCTTACCAAAACATGATTAAACATTATCTCTATTTAATGAACATTTTTTGATTAAATTCAAGAAAAATATATCCATATAAAAATGTTGGTGGGATGGCTGGGGCTGCTTGTTGGCAACAAGCTTGTTTATGTGGGCGTTGTTGTTGCCAGAACACAATAGATTTGGTTCTGTTATTAGTTTATTTCTGGTCTTTTTCTTTATTCCCATCCATGCAGAGAAGCCAGACTTATACAGATAGACTGTCGGCTCCGGAAGCGAAAGAGACTCGATAAGTCCAAAAATGTTAGATGCAGGACATTTGTTCCGATAATACTACATTTAGATGTTGAAGGCCTAAGCGCAAATAAGATCTGTGCTATCAGCCAATTGGCCACCAGATGCAAGGCTTTTGTCATCCACTTACATGAGACCTATTGCACAAATGCAGACCAGCTGGTAATATCACACTGGTTGGTTGGGTCTTAAGCAGGAAGCATGGCCTTGCTACGTTTGTCCACGAAAAACTTAGCTGGACCCTTGTAGATTTAATTTTGTCAAGTCTACTTATCATTACGCTGGTTTGGGATTTATAAAAAACTGAAGCAAATTTATAATGAATTAATGTATATTTACTCTGATTAAAATTGTTTAGATTGGAGGTAAGTAGTCAAACGTAGTTACGTTAATCCAATTTGTTCTTGCCAAGAAAGCAATTTTGCATAAAAAGCTAGGCTGGTGCATGCGATGGAAGCTTCCAAAAATTAAAAGTCATTGCTATTTATATTTAATCAAATAATGCAGTGGTTCTCAATCTCTTTGCACCTGCGGCACACTTTGGGATCTTTTCAATATTCGCGACACAGTTGGACGAGAGTGCAGGTTTTCGTCTTCAAATAGTAGTGTTCTCTAAAAAAAAGACTTCACTTTGAATCTTTCTCCAATCTTTTGATTTTCGTCCCTAAAAATTAGTGTCCTCTAAAAAAAGGTTGCGGAGCAATGTACTATTCCAGTAGTTTGAACCGGTGGGCCTTGACGCTATTTTCAGTAGCCACAGAGCATTGGCTTAACATACATCCAGATTTTGACCGGATAGTCCCAATTTTTAGGAATTTGACTTGGCCAGTTTGCCAGAAATATAAAATAGACTCGAAGTGAAGACCACTTTTTCTAAGAGAACACTACTTTTAGGGACAAAAATCGTGAAATCCGAGATGGATTCGAATGGAAGATTTTTTTTTTAGAGAACACTACTTTTTGGGGAAGAAAATCAAAACATCCAAGACTGATTTGAAGTAAAAATTTTTTTTGAGAGCACTTTTTTTTTGGGACAAAATTTAATAAATCCGGGACTGATTTGAAGTGAAGATCTTTTTTTTTTTTTTTAGAGAACACTTCTTTATTATCTTCATTAGGGTAAAACTTAAATTCTTTTCACCAAAGTGGTCGCTGAGTTACCTTGGATTAGAAAGTGGGCCACTTTATGAAAAAGATTGAAAATCACTCGATTATTGTTTTTTAAACATTTTTGCGGCACTACTGTCCCGCACATACAAGTTGAGAAGCACTAAAATAATGGATAAATCTGCAAAATCTGTTTTAAGTTTTTTTTTAACTGGCCTTGTACAATCGTTTGTAATTGCACGGTAAAGTTAATTAGGTTTTATCCTAAAATTTGATTAGATTCTCTTTACTTTGTTTGCAGATGAAAACTTAAACATAGCTATTTTTCAAATATAAAAAGTTTTTGAATAATTGTATAAAGGTACAACGCGAAAAAAAGATTGAAGAGCACTGTTTGAGATAATTATCCGTGCTTATTGTTTGTCAGTTCGGATGGTAACCCTGGGTAGGTGGTCCGTTGGAGTGGGACGCAGGCATCCAGTGACTATGCGCAAGGCGTCGTTCAAAACACTGTCGATGAGGCGAGTGTGAGCACTGCGACACCAGACTGGCGCACAGTACTCAGCTGTTGAGTAGACTAAAGATATAGTGGCTATGCGTAGCGTTTTAGCACCAACACTCCATCCCGAGCCCACAAGTCTCCTCAGCAGTGTGACGCACGAAGATAGTTTTTTGCACAATGCCACTAAATGGTGACGAAACGTGAGCGATCTGTCCAGTTTTACCCCGAGATAAGTAGGGTTTGGACAGAACGGTAAAAGTTTACTGTTGCTGTAGACCTTTAGCTCACGTTTGGCCTCTCGGTTATTTAAGTGAAAGGCACCCGTCACCGTCTTAGTGTAACTGAGCTTCAACCTCCAAGTCTGGAGATACGCTGAAAGTGTAGACATCTCTTTGCTTAAAGTCCCCTCCAAGTCCTTCCAGTTTCCAGAAAAATGCAACAATGCTAAATCATCAGCATAAGCAAACTTTCTGGAAATCACGGAAGGAAGATCGTACGTATAGATGTTAAATAGGAGGAGAGCCAAGACCGATTCCTTAGGAACGCCGTTTTTAAGACGGCGTAACCTGCTTTGCTTGCTGTCACCGATGGAGAGGGTGAAACTTTGATTTCGAACAAGCTCCATAATCATTCTGATCATGTGCTTATCCGGAAGTAGTCTCAGTAGCTTGCCGGTAAGGCCACGGTGCCAGATCTTGTCATAAGCAGCTGTCAGATTGACAAATACGGCACCAGCCTTCTTTTTAGCCTCAAAAGAATCCTTGATGTTCTGGGTTAGCAGAACAACTTGATCTACGGTTGACTTCCAGCGTCGGAAACCAGCCTGCTCTTTAGGGAGCAGTGGATCGATTAATGGTTCAACGCGGGCGTAGATAAGCCTCTTGTGGATCTTTTAGGGAACACAGAGCAGAGATATTGGTCAATAACTCTTCGGTTCCCCGACGAGATTTGCTGGTTTTGGGATCGCGACCACAAGTGCTCTTCAGATCTTGGGAATTTTGAGTCGGCGCAAACAGGAAGAAAGGAAGTCACGTAACCAGGACTTCAAAGCAACTGCAGCATGGAGTATAAGCTTTGAGCAGATGGAATCAGGTCCCGGAGCTTGACCTGGTTTTAAATGTTGGAGGGCAGCAGTAAATTCTCTCTGTGAAAAATTGTCAGAGATATTTACTGCATCTGGTGTTGTGGCCCTCCAAAGGTCAGATATTTCTTGATAGACAAGTCGAGATGACTTGCGGTCAACAGCTTCGTATTTCCCATTTCTAACCAGCTGAGATGCAATAGCATCGGCTGAAACGGAACAGTGACGAGGAGATTGTCGTGACCTACAAGTACTGTAAGGTTGTTCAAAATATTCCACGCTTTTCGACTAGAGTGTAAGAAGTCAATGCTCCGAACTGCCTCGGACCATCGATCCCTCTACTTCCTGTCAAGCTGGGCAAGCAGAGCTGTAGCACCCAAACTTGAATCATCACCCTGAGGAGACTGCAGAAAGGTTTTATAGAGGGATTCACACTCTGCATACCAACACGGAATATAGTTATTTCGATACCCGCGTGGGATAGTCTTTTTGGCTGCTTTCTTAATGGTGTTACAGAAGTCCTGGTAAGCCGCATCCACATCAAGTGAATCAGGCGGCAGCAAAGTCTTTGCGAATTTATTCGTCAAAGCAATGTAGTGACTCCATTTGGCCTTGCGGAAGTTCCATCGCTTAACAGGCATGCTTGGCACTGCCATAGCAAACCTTGGTGGTGTAATAAGCGAAGGTCGATGTTGTGACCTGGGAAACTTTTCAAGGACACGTCTGTCCGGTAAGCGACTATTTGGACCTACGCTAACGAAAGCTAGATCTGGATTGGTGCCAGTGTTTCAGCGGCCGGAATAAAAACTGGCAGCGTCCTTGGCATTATATAGGAGGGCAAGACAATTAATACTTGCCCAGCCAGCCAAGCACTCATTGTCCGGACTGTTGTCATCCTAGCCCCAGTCAGCATGACGACAGTTAAAATCGCCAGCGTAAAGACAAGGGTGAGGAAATACTGGGAGATCCAGGAATCGCAATTGCGTTAGCGGTGGCTTGTAGACGTTGACTATTTTATAGCCATCAACGTCCACACACAGCCACTCGATCTCCTATGTCGGTGGAGATTGGTCCAAAATTGTGTATCTCAGTCGCTCGTGGACAAACGTGGCAAGGCCATGCTTCCTGCTTAAAGAAGATCCAGCTAGTTGGTAGTTTGGAAGTACCAACTTCTCTGCATCAGTGCAGTGGGTCTCCTGCAGTAGGATGACGAGTGCTTCAGACGGCATAGTGAGGTGATGAAGAACGTTTATCTTGCTTGCAGTGAGGCCTTCGATGTTCAGCTGAAGAATAGTGGGTCTTCGAAATTTGTTGGCAATATAAAACATAAAACGGCTATATCCCGGCATTCCTCGTCCTGAAAAGGACGTTTGCCGATTAGCAGACCCACATTGAACATCGGAATGGATGGATACTCTTCCATTTTGGTAGGTTCGGTTTCGGTCTGTCATCTTTAAGACCAATGAACAGACTTATTCACGGCCCAGACTGCGAGAAAGCACCTACAATCTGGGCCAGATACTCGCCAAGTGAGACTAAGGCGCGGATGCCCGTTTGTGCCAGCTGCACGGAATCTTTTGGACAACCTTGCCAGACTTGGTATCCGCGCTTCTGAATGGACAAATCACAAAATGGAAAACGGAGTACTGTGAAAATACCAGGCCTGTTGGGACCAGTGCCAGGCCTGTTGGGATGGGCTTACCCCGAGCAGCTTGGGTTAACTCAACCGCCTCCGGACTGGTTTTGGGCGATTCTATTCGTCCATTCACAAATGGGGGCTCGCTCCTTCACCGAATTGCGAGTGTGGCGCCTCTGAGCAAACCGCAGACCATGTTCTAACAGCGTACCCTATACATCGGGCACCACATGGAGCTCAAGGTCTGACGGTTTTGAATGACGAAAATCAATGCTTGCTTAATAACACCACTGCCAGCATCTGATTGAGGCAGTGCAGCAGTCTGGGGTAGTAAAAGGATAAACCCTCGGCCCCAGTCCTGTTTGTGTCTGTTTTGAAGTACGTAGATATCCTTCAAACGACGACGACGATGTAACCCTGGGAATAAGTGAAAAAATTTGCAATGTTTTGTTTTGGAAAACAACTTTTCTTTAGATTTCTTCGTATACATAGTGTACAAAAAATCTTATATCAAGAACGCATCTTGGCCTGTTTCATGGGCACAAAGACCCCTTCAACACTGAACTCAAACCTATGGCCTAAGAAGTAGAGAAGTTAGCAGAGTTAGAAGTTTCAATGGCATAAAGTAGGCATTGAACAAAAAACACTCTTTCGAGCTTTTGGTTGTCTCTTCATCATTCTTATCCAGTCTTTAGCAAAAAGGTATCTGTAATGTTTGTTCAATTTTCTACAACCTATCTTTGCAAAGCTGGATTTTCTGATTTGGTGACCATCAAAACAAAATCCAGAAATTGTCTTGATGCATACAATGACATTCGTCTGGCTCAGTCCATGACGGAGCCCAATATCACAGGCCTCCTCGAACGAGGACAAGAACAAACTTCGCACTGATTGACTCACTAAAATTGACTGTGATATTTAATTCTTTGACATTTCTTTGACTTTATTTTGTTTGTTTAAAAATTAATTCCAAATTCTCATAATTCTTCAAATGTTTTGTTTGTTTTTTCTTCTTAAGATTAATCGCTTCTCTTCTATAAAGTTATTGTTACAAAACCACATACCGGTAGCCACTACGAATGAAATATAGACAGAGAATTTTATTGTAGAGCAGGGGACTACAGGTGTTGAGTTTCTACAAGAGCGCCACAAACCCTGAAAGAATGTGAAACACTGATCTAGATAGAGTAAAGGAATTAAAGAGTTCAATTTTAACGAAAAAAAGTTTTGTTACATATTTATCTTGCACACGTGTTGTTATGACCTAACGAATCAAGCACATGGCAACAATTCGGCGGGCTATTACATCCATTATGTGGTCAGAGTATGTAAGAGTTTTCCCAATTAAAATTTTCATTAAGAGATAGCGCTTTCTGCAGTTTATTCATAAGATTGTTGCCGCAAGCAAAGTTACGTAAGTATAGATTTTTTTAAAAAATAAAATGAAGACCAGGACGCAAAAAATTCAGGGATATAAGCGATTTAATAAATTTCTGTCTGTGTATCCCTTTCGACTTTCAGTGTTGAGAAGCGAATGATAAACAATCTGGATCATATTTTAGCAGTGGTTTGTTTATACTGTAACTGACTGTTTCTACTTTTTCTTCAATGTTGATAAAAATACAGATTTTATTCAGGTCAGACTAATCATCGACTTTGATAAAATGTTAAAACGAAACAATCAGGGTGATGACAAAAGGTTATAAAAAACAAGCACAGCTTTCAGAAGGTTTCAAATAGCATGGAGTCGCACAAGATATAAATAATAATTATTCAAACATAGTTTCAAATTTTACATACAATAACCATTTTGATTTCTTCAGGCTTTCAAAATGGCCATTGATTGGCTGTCGAAATTCAACGATAAAATGAAACCACACTCCAAAGCTCCCAATAACAGAGCAAAAATAGCAAAAGTCAATCCTATCAATGCAATGTAATATGAGCAGCCAAATACAGAATCCATTTTGTTGAAAGTTTCCCAAGCTTTATTGTTAATCCCCAGTGAATCATTCTGGTTTTCTAAATTGCACACATTTGATTTATAATCTTGCTGGCCAAACAAGGGTATTGTTGATTCGTTAAAATTAGCTTGCCTCTGTTTTCGGTCGAGTTTATCTGGTAAGTTGTTACCATCATATCCTGTAATTCCAGGCATAGAATTGTAGACAACGTAAAAACTAGGACTTGTTTGCGTCATATATTATCGGTAATTATGAATTACTTTAGACTAGTTAAAAATGTAAGTCACCATACGAGCCCCGTAGAAAATACCTAAAAACAAAATTCCTTTTAAACTTTACAACAAACTATAAAACAGTATTTAATCAGTCGTTAAATACTAAATATATGTGAGAGCATTATTTTTTACCTTGCATTCTTTAAATCAAAGCATTGATACAAACTTTTAATCTTATTACTGTGTTATTGGTCATTGATCAAATCCTGTAGTTTTACATCGGCTTCTGAGGGTGAATTGTAACTTCATGATGAGTGACCAAAACGCTTAGAATTTTAAATTCTTAAACTTGCTGTACCGTGTAACTTAATTTCTTTTTGGCATATTTTCAAAAGTTTAGATTTTTTTCTTTAATTTTTAATTAACTCGATCATACTCGTATGGTAATAGATAAAATATCACAAGAACGTTACCGTAGAGACGAGTAGCAATAGTCCCTCTGAAACTTTCTTTAAACTAAATATAATGAAAAAAGCATAATACTTGTTATCACTTCGGCGTGACTTAACAGCTATGCACAGAACAAACTAAGTTGGTAGCCTTGTGCTCATGTGCTAATATCCAAGCAAAGTATTTAAATCACTTACTTGCCAACAAAAGAATTCTCACAACAATTCGACCGCTCGATTTTGCAGTAATTTTTCTTTCATAGTTCAAACTATCTCGAGAATTCGCTGATGCACGAAATATTATTATAAAAGCAACTCTGAACACAATAACGACACAAATCAAAAGACCACCAACAGCGTGCAGAAATTGATCTTAGAGATTTGCTGAACAAATAGTATATTACCTTGAACTGTAACTATTTTACTAATTTACGTGAAGTAAATATCGAATAAAGTAATCATTACCGATTTGGTCTTAATTTTTTTATAACAATCACACTTAATCAAAAATAGTTTTTTTTACTTGCTTTAAAAACGTAATGAAAAGGAAAAAGTAATGGAAAACTTTGGAAAATAATGGAAACAGATCAAAGTGATAAAAAACTTTCGAAATCTGCACCAAATTTTGGGAAGTTTTAACAAGTAGATTTTCTCTGAATCATGAATAAGAAAATTTAGGTTTTTGTGTAGAGTTTTACAAAATCGCCAATCGCCCACGAATGTAACGGATTCTTTGATCAGACATTTTGACCAGCGGCTTACGACACTGTCTGGCATCGTAGCCTTATCTGCAAGCTGCTAAGGCTTCTGCTGGATAAGCACATGGTCAGAATGATTATGGAGCTTGTCCGAAACCGACGTTTTACCTAATCGGTGACACCAATTAAAGCAGGCTAAGCGGAATTGAAAACGGCGTTTTTCAGGAATTGGTCTTGGCTCCCCTCCTATTTAACATCTATGCGTACGATCTTCCTTCCCACCATATTCAGAAAGTTTGCTTATGCAGACGATTTAGCATTGTTATACTCTTCTGGAAACTGGAAGGACTTGGAGGGGACTTTAAGCCAAGTCATGATACACTTTCAGCTTATCTTCAGACTTGAAGGTTGAAGCTCAGTTACACTAAGACGGTGACGGCAACTTTTCATATAAATAACTGAGAGGCCAAACGTGAGCTAAAGGTCTACAACAACAATAAACTTTTACCGTTCTGTGCAACCCCTTTTTATTTTGGTTTAAACTGGACAGATCGCTCACGTTTCGTCATTATTTAGTAGCATTGCGCAAAAACTATTTTCGAGTGGTCACACTGATGGGGCGACTTATAGGCTCGGAATGAGGTGCTGGAGCCAAAACATTGCTTACAGCTGCTTTATCTCTGCTCTACTCAACAGCTGAGTACTGCGCACCAGTCTGGTGTTGCAGTGCTCATACTCCTCTCAAAGACAATGTCCTGAATGACGCCTTGCGCATAGTCACTGGATGTCTGTGTCCCACTTCAACCGACCACCTACCCATACTTTCAGGCATCCATCCAGCCGAGCTTTGCCGACTAGGAGCAACATTCTTCTTGGCTTACCGGGGATCTTTGAATCCTGATCATATTCGTTATGGTTTTTTAAGTTAGTTCTCAGATGCTGGTCGAGAGATTAAAATCTAGACGCCAATTTTTGCCAGCTGCACAAAATCTTTTAAACAATGTTGCCACACTTGGCATCCGCGCTTCTCAATAAATGAATTATAGATGAAACGCGAAGTAGGCCTACTGTGAGAATACATCCAGGATCCGTGTTTTCATACACAGGACCACTACCAGGCTTGTTGGAGTGAGCTTACCCCGAACAGCTTGGGTTAAGCTCAAATGCCAGTAAATTGGTGTTGGGCAATACCATTTGTCCATGCTGTCTTGCTCCCTCATCCGACACATGAATGTGGCGCCATTAAACAAACAGCAGGCCACGTTCTAATAACGTGCCCCATACATTAGGTACCACATGGAGCACGAGGTCTGACGGTTTTGGATGATAAAACTCGATGCTGATTTAACAACATCACCGCCAACATTTGATCTGGCCAGTACAGCAGCTTGGGGTAGTAAAAGGATAGACCCTTAATCCCAGTCCTGCTTGTGTCTGGCCAGGAGTGGGTGTCCTTTCAAACGACGACAACCAGACAATATTGTTTGGTTTATTTTTCATGAAATAAAAATTGTCCAAATGGGTTTATAGCACAACACAGTGTTCATCATAATTTTTAGTGAAGTACAACTTTAATAGCATAGCCATAAAATCAGGAATGGCAGGGGCAATTGCCCTCCAAAGACAAAAAATTTGTGCAAGATCAGAATTTTTCGGAAACAGACAATGAATTATTTGGGCAGAATAAAGTTACCCAATTCAGGCCGCTCCTGATCAGTGAACAAAAGCAACTAATATTTAATTTGAAGATTTTTTTGTTTTAAAGATTTAATTAATTTGAAGATTTTATAAATTGTACTGCGAAACTTTTTGAAAAACATGAGTCTTCTGATAACGGTTTTTAACCTTTTTAGTCAAGTTTTCTACTAAGTCCAATGATTAAGTTTAAATTACAAGTATCAATACCTTGCTGATATTTTTAGTGACAATATTTCATGGGACGCAATTTAGCCAAAGGTGACTATTAGCTCTGTGGTATAGTCTATAGCAGGTTTTCTCAAATTGGGGTCCGTGATGACTGCACAAGGAGTCCCCGACAATATAACAAAATTTCTCCAACATATATACTTGGTAAAACAATCCATGCCGTGAAATTCCAGACAGATTCGAAGTGAAGACCTTTTCTTTTTTAGAAAACACTTTTGTTTAGGGACAAATTTTTTTCTATTAACGAGCGTCCTAGTTTGCCCCTTTAAAAATATGTTATGCCAGTTTGTAACGATTTATTGTTTTAACGAATTTTGTCTTATTAATTTTTGGGTTTGTATTATAAACCCCTTAAATAGAAGGACTGGTATCTTTTATGCTCTGTATCTGGAACTTGGGTCCCACGCATAATTTGTGTCAATTACGTGATAGAACCTTGATTCGGTGTCTTAAAGGTTTTTTAGGGCGATGAGTTTTTTAGCTTATTTTTCATACTTTTAACCTTCTATGACGTCATCTGTAGGCCATTTAAAGGTGAAATCTAAGTTATTTAAGGGTAAAAAAGCATAAAAAACACAAAATCATAGAGATTATGATATATTTTTTTTATTAAAACAATCGAAAACACACCTTAAGTTACCCTGTCATGAATTAAAGTCATATATAAACAGTAAGCCTGGAGAAACAAAAGGAACATGTCTAAGGCAAACAATATAGTTATTCTAGAAACAAGAGAATTAAAAAAAACATATTGTACTGCAATATAAATAAAATAACATCTTGAGAAAACCAATGTCACAAATAAAGCGTTTTGGTTTGGATTAGAATGAATATCATAACTATTTTTATAAGTTAATGTTATAAATACAGCGCTCTTGATTTGATAATTCAATAAATTGAGTAATATTTAAGATATCTTTAAGTTATTGCAATAGATATAGCGCTTATTACTTGATGAGTAAGTCTTAAATTAATAAAGTTAAATGATTTAAAAGTTAACAACTTTGCAAGTATTTCAATTGAATGGTGCTCGCTGCGCAGCAAAGATAATAAAAAAACAAGTTTTTTAACCAAATATTATGCGCTTGTGACGTTTTAGACAAATACTATTGCTTGTGTTTTTGCTAGAACGTTCCATGTATTGTAATTAGTTAATTTTGCTCTATTTTTGTTCTTCTCGCCTTCTGGGAAAAATTCCAGAATCTAGTGAGATTTGTATAAATACGACAAAGAAAATTATTAGTTAAACAAAGAGATTCGTCCTTTTGACGATTTGCAAATCTTTAGTTTAGATTCATTCGTTTGTGGCTTGAGAAATTAGCGCGTAGCTAATTTGTGGTTGACAGTTGTGCTACCGAATCAAGTGGTAGCTAATTTTTTTAACTTCGTGAATTTTGGTTTTAGCATAGGTCTATCTGTTGATTTTGTCTAATTCTAGTCAACCTATATACAAGAGTTTAGTAAATTTAAACCTTGGTTTCAATTAATTCATTACTCCACAATGGCAGGTTTTCCAAATTCGAAAGAGACAAGAAAGAGGAAAGTAGAGGAAGAGATGCAAAAATTTAATAAAAAATAAACTTCTGAATATTTTTTCATCAAAAATGCAGATAGTAAACCCTTGTATTTGATTTGCAATCAAACTGTAAATGTTAATAAAGAATACAACATTAAACGACATTATGATTCAAAACATACTGACGGTGTTTATGGAAAGCTAAAAGGACTTGACAGAGAGCTGAAAGTTAAGCAATTGAAGGAACAATTGAAGAGCCAGCGTTTCATGTTTCAGAAATTGCATACTGATAATGAAAAAATATTTCGATGCAGTTTCTTAATTGCACAGAGAATGTCTTAAACTATGAAGCCGTATGTGAAGATGTTTTGTGAAAAAGCACCTTACTAATGTTGCAGAAGAAATGTGTCCTAAAATGGTACAGGAGTTCGAGTAAATAAGTTTATCGCGTTGGACGATAGCAAGGCGCATCGATAAACTTGCTGGTGATATTTGTGACACTCTTAAAGACAAAGTGAAAAACTTTGTATCATGGAGCTTCGCAATCGATAAAAGCACCGATGCGAAGGACGCGGCACAGTTGGCTCTATTTATAAAAGGAGTACCAAGGAGTTGAACGAATCCGAAGAACTTCAGTCACTACTGTGTATGAAGGATACTACAACTGGTGCTAATATCTTTTCTAAAGTTCTCAATGCTTTTAATAAGTTTGGTTTGGACGTATCCACTTTATGCGGAATCGTAACTGATGGTGCTCGAGCCATGTCCGGAACTAGCATTGGATTTGTAGGTCTCTTGAAATTAGCTTGAAACGAGAAAAATATTAGTGACAATATAGCAATTTTTCACTGTGTCATTCATCAACAAAATCTATGCGCAAAATTCTTGAAATTCAAACATGTCATGGGCCCGGTCATTAAGGCAGTAAATTTTATTTGACCTTGAGAACTTAACTATTGGCAATTCTAGAAGTTTCTGGATGATCTCGACACCGAACATCAAGATCTAGCTTACTTTTCCGAGGTGCGTTGGCTAAGCAAGGGTAGTATGTTGCGACGATTTTACAAACTGTGAAAAGAAGTCGCACTATTTTTTAAAAATAAAGGGCAACCAATGGCTGAAATGGAAGACGAAAGTTGTTTGTGTCATCTAGCTTTCTTGATCGATATTACTACTGGCATGAATGAACTCAATACAAGGCTTCAACGAAAAGCCCAGTATGCGAGTGAAATGTACGGGCACATGAAAGGCTTTGTGAACAAGTTTAGAGCTTGGTACGCACACATACAGAATGCCAATCTCTCTCACTTTCCAACTTTAAAAGAAATGGGAATGCTCCCAGAGAAGAAGACCGAATTTGTAGATAAACTTGAAAAATTGTTTAATGAATTTTTGGCTCGCTTCAAAGATTTCAAATCCCATGAACATTTATTTGAAATATTTTTTTTGACCATTTCACACAGACATTGACAAAGCCCTCATTGATATCCAAATGGAACTGATTGATCTTCAGGAGAGGACTGACCTGAAGGCCAAGTATGTAGAAATGAATCTTGGTGATTTTTATCGGAAATATCTTGACCGAGAAAAGTTCCCAAATTTAAGAAAGTTTATGGCTTCTAAAATGGCACTTGCTGGCTCAACTTATTTGTGTGAACAATTTTTTTCTAAAATGGGTTTCATGAAATCTCCTTATCGATCAGTAATGACAGACGAACACTTGAAAAATGGACTTACAGTTGCCAGCACCTCAATTAAAGTAAATTCGAATAGAGTGGTTCAAAAAAAAGCCAGCTGCATACTTCTTACTGAATTGTTTCTACAAAGATTAAATCGTATTGCTATGCTCCAATTATACAGTTACGTCTTTTTGTTTTTTAACTAAACGATATTTTTTTCAAATAATACTGGTATTACTGTTTTTGATATTATTACAGT
Organism: Diplosoma virens; assembly: GCA_963680785.1. Classification (NCBI taxonomy): domain Eukaryota; kingdom Metazoa; phylum Chordata; class Ascidiacea; order Aplousobranchia; family Didemnidae; genus Diplosoma; species Diplosoma virens. Next base: position 56,814,139 of record OY796881.1, on the reverse strand, counting down.
TTTATTTTTATCGCTGGCAATATCAATAGTCGCTAAAATATTATCCTATTTAAAGGTGCGGCCCGCAGAATATTGTGCTTATTGATATTTAGCCTCCATTAAAAAGATTGCACACCCCTGCTTTAAAGGATTAACAAGCAACTCATTCTTATAATCAAAACAAATCAACTTGCTACAGAGAGGTTGACAACTTTAAACACGTCAAAGAGCTATTAGAACCCGTGTCTCACAAAAAATAAAGCCCAGGGACCTACGCAACCCTTTAGATTAAAAAAAAAGTAAAATTACTTTACACAAGCGACAAATATTTTGCATTTGAGACAATTTTGTATATATTTTTGACAGAAGCAAAATACAATAAAAGTAATTTCCTGAATGCCGAAGAGCATGTAAGTAATTATGCACCTTTATCTACGTTAAAGAAAGACAAAAAAATGAAATCATAAAAAAGTTCAAAAGGAATTTACTTTAAAAATTTTATATTCTCTTTAATGTATAAAAGACTGTATATGCCTGGCTAGGAGGGCAATTGAGGAGAATGTTTACATGGAGGCAATTTTTCTTCTTCTTCTCCTTTCGGCCTTTCCCTTTAGTCAGGGGTAGCCACAGCGTATCATCATTCTCCACATCTTTCCGTCTTCAACATCCGACTACTTCACACTAAATTCTCCCATATCTTCTTTCACTACATCTAAAAATCTTCTCTTTGGTCTCCCTCTTCTCCTCTTTCCCGGTAACTCCATTTTCATCATCTTTCTTCCTACATACTCTTGGTCTCTCCTCATGACATGCCCATACCACCTCAGCCTTCCCTCCCTCATCTTCATTCCTAACCGTTCTACCTTAACGGTACTCCTGATGTGCTCGTTTCTAATCTTGTCTTTTCTCGTCACTCCCATAGCAAACCTCAACATTTTCATCTCTGCGACTTCCATCTCTTCTACTTGTTTCTTTGTGACAGCCACTGTCTCAAGTCCATACACCATTGCTGGTCTTACCACTGAACTGTACACTTTTCCTTTTACTCTAGTTAGTAATCTCTTGTCGCAGATTACTCCCGATACTCTTCTCCATCCGTTCCATCCTGCCTGTACTCTCTTCTTTACCTCCCTCTCACAACCACCACTTTCTTGCACCGTTGATCCCAAATATTTAAATTCCTTTATCCTTGGCACTTTTTTATCCTCCATCTTTACTATTTCGTCATCATTTCCTCCATTTATGCAAAGATATTTGGTCTTTGACCTACTTACTTTCATCCCTCTTCTTTCCAACGCATACTTTCAGGATTCTAATCTCCGCTCCACTTCTTTCCTGGTCTCTTCACAAATCACAATATCATCAGCAAACAGTATCGTCCATGGTGGTTCTTTCCTTACTTCATCCGTTAGCCTGTCCATTATCACTGCAAACAGGAATGGACTTAACGCTGATCCCTGGTGCAGTCCAACCTTAACTTTGAAACTTTCTGCAGTTCCTACTGCACAACTCAACACTGTTTCGCTTCCCTCATACATATCCTGTACTAGTTGTACATACTTTTCCACTATTCCGGATTTTCTCATACAGTACCACAGCTCTTCCCGTGGAACCCTGTCGTAAGCCTTCTCTAGGTCCACGAATACACAATGTAGCTCTCATATGGAGGCAATTGACAAAGGGAAAAATGTCTCACAGATTTAAAGCGAAAGCCTTTTCTAGTCATCACTAGATTTTTGAAACAAAAATAAATGCAGATTTAAAATGCAAGGCATCTCTGTGAAAGGCTATAAAATTATGATTCATGCAATCGTCATTAAAGTTTGGGAAAAATTGTATTGCCTCCAAAATTTTTTTGGCTGGTTCTGCGATGAACCATAGGGACGATTTTTTTAAATGAAATGAATTTCATAAAATGAAAAATAAATTTTCTATCTAATGAACAAATTATTACGCTTAATAATAACAATCGGGATGCTAAATTATTTTTATAGCTAGTCAATACGAAGTTGTCAAGTGATTATTCGGAGTTGTTGGCGCGGTTAATTGTTTTGAGGTTGTCTAAAGCTTGAGAGACAAGTTCACAAGATTTCATCAAGTTCGTTTGCTTGTTGCGATTAATATATTCTGTATTGTTAAAACCTGTGGTTTATTTTTATTTTTATTTATTTATTTTATCTCTACATTTATCCTCCTGACTCGCAGGAAAGCGACGGAGGCGCTAATACATAGGATAGGCAATCACCCCGACCTGCTTCCGGTGATACCAAGATATTGCTGTCCGCTTGTAATTTAATAGAGATATGACTGTAATTTAAAACTGCTTGCCAGGATCACCAATCAGGGGCATGTCCCGTAAAGTGTCTTTTCCAAGGACCCACCAGAATGGTGCGAGTAGGTTTTGAGCCGAGACCGTGTTGATCATGATCCCGGTGCTTTAACCACTCGACCACGCTGTCGACGTTTTATAAAAAACTTCATTTTATAAAAAACTATAAAAAACTTCATATAAAAAAACTTATTCGCAGAGAAGTTTTACAAAAACTTCATTCGTAGTTCGCCGTAACTAATTTTTAAAGAGCTTCGGTCTGGCGGCAAACTTGTAAAGCCAACATGAAAAAAATAATAATAATACAGCTTTATTTCAGCGCAGGTATTTAGGTTACCCAGTTCAATTGGTCCGTTTGGATTTTTTAGTTAAGTTGCGATATGCACAATCTTCCACATAATGGTGAAATGTTAAAAAATTCTTGAAGGTATAAATGTGAAGCTGGACGGTTTGCAAATTTAGTGCAAAATTGATAAAATTTGTATTTTAGGGGCCACATTTATATTGAGCAGTAATAAAGGGATCACATAGATGAAATACTTATAAATGCAACTTTTGTAAAGTACGTAATTATATTTTTATCAATTATTGCAAATTTAGAAAATTAAAAAAAAAAACGGCGCAACCCTTGAAAAAAGCAAAGATTGCCTCAATGTAGGTTGCGATAAACCATTCAATTGAACCAAACGATCTATAATAGCCTATATACAAATGTATCAGAACAAGAGTGCAATGCGATTTATTTATTTTACACAAAAACAAAACGCACAAGCGATTTATTATACATGAACTTATGAGAAGCAGATTATGCCGCTAAAGGTAAGAAATTATCAATATATTGACAATTGCTCACACAAATAGCTTCAAAATTTACAAGTTTCTTGCGAGTTCTTTAGATTTACAAAACGTGTAACGTCTGGCGGTCGTAAGTCGTTGATGATTTGACGAGGAAACCCAAGACCCCAAACAGCAGAGCAATAATAGCAAAAAACATTCCCACCCAAACAACGTAAAATGAATAACCAAAGACAGGATCCATCTTGTCGAAAGCCTTCAGAGCATTTCTGGCTTGCTCTTGTACACTTGATGTATTTGATGTGTAACTATTATGACCGAACAGTGGCATAATTGATTCGTAATCAAAATCAGCTTGTCTTCGTTTTCGACCAAGGTTTCCTCCAAAGTTGTTTCCCCCGAAACCGCTTAATCCGTCCATCGAGGCGTATGCAGAAAAATTGGGACGAATTTGCACCAGGTATCCTTGGTAATTGTGAATCACTTTCGATTGTTCTGCGGTGTATGTTACCATACCAGCCCCGTATAAAATATCTGAAAACAAAATTCATTATGAAAACCGTAAATAGGAACAGCAAGTACAGAATTTCTTTGAGACAGTACGTAAAAGAATATATACAGATTAAAAACAGAAAATCATACTGATTCACTTAAGTTGCGAAAAAAACAATACAAATCTGTATAAAAACATTAAGATTTCAAAAAAGCTATTAGAAATAAGTAGAATTAATTTAAAACCTTTTTAATTCATTAAATGAAAAAAAACATGATTGATAATGGTTAACATTTAAAAGATTTTTAAGTCGTTGAGCATATTTTCTATTTTGATCTGTTGTTGCAAAACTTTAAAATCTCACATCCAGTTAAACAGGTTAAACGCGGCGTTGAAACATTGATTTTACCAATCTTATGGTGTGCTGGTGAAACGCAAATTTTTAATTTATGTTTAAAAATAAGTTTTATGATAACAACATAATTGAAAGGGAAAATATACAACTTTGACAAGTTAGGGCTTGAAAAACATTCCACTGTTTTATTGCAATTGGATAGAACAAACGAATAAACAATGCTTTTCAGCCTTTTTTGTAACGGTACACACTTTTGACTAAACTCAAAAATCTGTACACCCTACTTCTAAGCCATGCTTCAAAGTCTACAAAAAGTACTGTATACTTGAAGTAAAGACTTTTTTTTTTCTTTTTGGTTTTCATCTATTTTATCCTTTTAATGAATATACAGTATAATTGAAAAAACATGATTGAAAAAAATTGAATTGCAAAAAAAGTCTTTCTCTTGTGAAAAAGATTAATAATAAAAGATAGGAATTCTAATAGCCATACTAAACTAGATAAAATCCTTGAAAGCTCTGCACACCCTAAAAAGCTGCTAAACTCTTTTTCTGAAACATCTGAGACATCCTGTGATATACAATACAATTGGTTAAAAAGCACAGCCATCGAACATATTACAATTCCACTAACAGCAAAAGTAGTTTCTAACAGGGCTGGGGAGTGGTGGTGATTTTTACTCCTACTCTATTCCTATTCCTAATCTGGAGTAAACTGTTTTTCTTAATCCTACTTCTACTCCGAAGTAAAATGTTTTTTCTTAATCCTACTCCTACTCCCGAGTAAGTTTTTTTTAATTTCTCCACTTAGAATCAGTCTCAGATTTTTTTCAACATTTGTGAAAAAATCATGGTGTTCTCTCTAAAAAAAGGTCTTCACTAGGAATAAGTTTCAAATTTTT